>PVKB01001068.1:168537-499428 GCA_004027205.1 Ctenodactylus gundi | reverse complement strand
AACTTTTTATTTATTTTTGTTGTTGTTCTTTTTCTTTTTACCACTTTATACAAGAATTATCTTCCTGAAATTTTAACGTTTCCTGGTGGACTCCAGGGGAACCTGGGAGAATTCCAATTGTTTTTGTAAACCCATCTTTTTAGTGGTAAGCCTGGAATTTTTACCTCCCATCCTCACACAAATTGATTTTGAATCCTTTGCCCGGAGAAGGCTTATCGTGCCACCCCCCCTTCACCAGAGATTTCTTGCTAACTCCAAAATTCTGAACCCCGAAATTCTGAAGAAAGCTCAATCCCCCCATTTTCGGAGTTAACGCCGAAATTCCTGGAGCAACTCAACCCCCCCATTTACCGGAGGTTTCTCGTTAACTCCAAAATTCCTGGTCACCAAGGCAGTATTATGAGGATTCGTTTCTCAGCCTTCCTATCTTAGTCCACGCGTGAAGATTTCTGGACCAGCCACAGGTTTTATTCCTCTTTGTAGCATCATCCTTACTGTCTCCAAATATAAACGGTCTCAGGCTTTTTCACGGCTCTGCAAGAGGTTGGACCCCCCAGGCAGAGTAGGCCACCTAGAAAACTAGATGGAGCGCGCCTCCTCCTCTTCCTGGGGTGTCCTCCTCCAGCAGGCATGTAAATCCCGGACTGCCCCCAGATTGTTGGAAACAGCTGATAGAAATCTTCCTGTCCAAACAAAGGATGGACTTGGGAGGCATGGATGACAGGGTATGAGGCTTTAATTTTCTTTTGCAAAAGGGTGTCCTTCCCACGTTCAAGTGAAGGAAGGCACACCGAAAGCATGGTCTAGAGGGATTTATATTCCTAGCTCGCCAGGCCCTCCCCCCGCCATTTCCCATTGGTGGGATTCACAGTCTTCCCGGGAAGGTCTAAGACATTGACTCAGGGCCACTTTCATCACAACGTCACATCCTAATCCCTCATCCCTCCTTCCTGTCTCTGTCTGGTCACCTGATTGGGTATGGCGCGAAAATGTCAAGATCCACCATCTTGAACAATGTGCCACTGTTGCCGCTAGGTGACGCTCACAAGGGGGATCTCTGAGCTCCGGACCTCAAGGCAAGGCTGGGCCACAGAGCAAGACCCTCTTGTAAGACAAAAAAGGCAATTATCCGAAGATGGGTTGTAGCTCAGTGACAGAGCACCCGCCTAGTGTGCACGCATGAGGCCTGAGTTCAGTCCCCAGACCTGACGGAAACGAGAAAGAAGGAAGGAAGAAAAGAAGCGGTAACAGGTCACCGGCGTGCATCAGCATACATGCCCCCGCAGGCAGTGCTTAGCGCCCCGGGACAGGACTGCCACTGCAGCTTGCTGCCCTCAGGGGCCATCCCGGTTGTCTCTGCTTTGGGGCTATCCTGAGCGGACAGCCACGAGCACTGGGGCACCCTGTGTGGCACAAGCTTTCCTTTCTCAGGGCGAGGTCAGAGGGCAGAGAGCCAGTTAACCTTCGTCCGATGGGCGGACTTTCTATGTGTCCCTCAGCAGGACCTGCTGTGGTCACCCTCCTAGATGGGCAGTGGCAGCTCATGTCAATTCTAATTGGCATTTCCTTAACGACAGTGACTTGGGGCTTTCAATGGCTTATTGGCTATTAATACATCTGCTCGGTAACCTATCTTTCATAGTTTTTTATTTTGATATTTCTTATTATATTCATATTCTGGATAAAAGTTTTTCAGATATATAATTTCCAAATATTTTTCCTAGTCTGTGCCTTTTTATTCTCTCAATAGTGTCATTAAAAATAATTTTTTTCATTTTAATTAAGTTCAATTTAGCTATATGCATGATCTATAAACCAGGCCCCGTGGTACAGGCTAGCACTCGGAGAGGCTCAGCCAGGGGGCTGGCAGGTCCAGCCCAGTCTGGGCAATTCAGTGACTTAGTAAGACCCTGCCTCAAAATCAAAAATTAAAAAATGGATTGGGGATGTAGCTCAGTGCAAAGGCTCTGGGTTGACTCCTAGGACAAGTGTGTGTGTGTGTGTGTGTGTGTGTGTGTGTGTGTGTGTGTGTGTGTGAAAACACATAGTTAAATCTGTATCTAAAAACCTTTGCCTGGCCTGAAGTCCAAAGATTTTTTTTCCTATGTTTTAACCTGGTTTTATAGTTTTTGCCTTTGCATTTAGGTCTATGACAATGAGGGAAAAAACAAACTTTTTGCTTACACACATTTCATTTTTTAAATATTTTTAAATGTTTTGAATTCACATAACACATCCCCTTCCCCTTCCCGAAGCCCATCTTCTTACTTTCTTCCTTATCTCTTATGTTTTCTTATGGTTGAATTTACTCATATTAAAGAAATCATGTGACACTTAACTTTCTGGGTGTGATTCATTTCATTGAGCACAATGGTCTTCAGGTGCCTCCATTTTCCTACAAATGACTCAAATCTGTCACCCTTATGGCAGAGTAGTATTCTGTTGTCACACATTTCTTTTCAGTGGATAACAGCTGGGTGTCCTGAAATTTAATTCTGACACTATACCTGGAAACAGAGTCAGCTCTCCAAGTTGAGAGTTCATCCCACAAAACAATCCCCCAACCCCAATGCTGAGCCAATCACAAGTGAGAGCCTAGGACGTATGCCTCTTATTCACTAACGAAAACCAGACTTCCCACAATCCCTGGGCTCAGTGAAATTGCTGAGATAGCTCACAGAACTCAGGGAAACTATTTGTGTTTACCCACTTATAATAAGCTTTATAATACAATATAAAGGATATTACAAAGGACCAGCAGCCTGGATGGAAGAGATGGATGGGTAGGAGCAGCAGCTGGGAAGAGGGGAGGAGCCCCGACGCCCTCTGGGTGCACCACCCTCCAGGCACCTCCACACGGTCTACCTGGGCACTGTCCAAACCCTACTCTCTTGGGTTTCTATGGAGGCTTCATTACTAATAAGGATTGATTACATCACTTTCCCCTCCTCAGAGGTCGGTGGACTGAAAGTTCATCTCTCACCAGGCCTGACCTCTCTGGTGACCAGTGCCCATCCTTAAGCTACGCAGGTGTCCATCAGTGGCAGAAGCCAACATCTCCTTTCTCAGGTCCTGACTCTCGTTCCTTTTATAGAAAAAAAGGATGAGAGAAGATGAAGAAAAGCACACCAAAGAAAAATGGCAGAAGCTAAGGTGGGGCTTACTGCAAGATTTAGGAGACAGTGTAACAACCCCCCCCCCCCCGAGAGGGCATGGGGTGGCCTGAGCCCAGCGGCCGGGCCCCTCCATACCCCTTACAGTTTTTCCTCCCTCCCTCGCTCGCTCCCTCTTGGGCAGGTTAGTGGTCACGCTGGCAACTAAGGAGCCAGTCAGTCTAGCAGTAATAAGCCACAGTGATGTGGGGCTTAATTTCTCCCCACTTTGCTCCCCAGGGATCTCCCCACAACACAGTTCTGAGGGAAGAACCACCAAGAAGTGGACCGGCAAGGCAAGGACCTGATAACTCATTGTCACCGTAGTCTGCGGTTATTTTCATTTTTGCTACAACTTGATCACTCATCTTAACCCTTGCAGAGGGCCTCTTCCCTGCTCTGACCCACCTATCCCATCAGCTTCACTACCACTGGGACCGCCAACCACCAGCCGATCCAGTCAGCGTACAGAAGACAACACTCTGGAAATCCCAAAGGTCTGAGGAGCTGGGTGCCACGACGTGTGACAAAAACCAAGTACATATTTGATTCCCAATTATCACATTCATTTTGAGTTAATTTTGTACAGAGAGACACCACTGATCATTGCTCACTTTTTTTAAATATTCCCTAAATTTTTTTTATTTACACATTGGATCCCTTTTCCTTCTCACGCCCTCAATCCCTCCCTCCTCCCCTTTCCTGCTCCTCAAGGTCTGTCTGCTTACCTCTTCCATCGCTGTTTCACTTTTTTATGGTGTGGTTTTCTCATATTGGAGAAACCATATGATATTTAACCTTCTGTGTCTGATTCATTTGCTAAGCATCATGGTCTTAAGGTCACAGCTCACTTTTTAGTATATCAATATGCAATAGATCAGACACCATTTGTTGAGAACATCCTTCTCCCCCACTGAGCTGTCTTCACACCCCTGTTGAGCATCAGTCACCCGGACACGTGTGCGCCTGCGTTAGGACCCTCTACTCAGTTCCTTTGCTCTGTCTTAAGGACAATTCCGTACTGCCTTGACCTTGTAGTTTCCTAATAGTCTGTATATAAGGTGACATTAATCCTCCAACTTTGCTCATTTTCTACGTCTTTGACTATCTCACGCATTTTCATACAATTGCAGGATCATCTTGTTAACACTACTGGTTTTTCTTTTTCGTGATGATGAGCACCGGAACTTTCTACACAGATGATCCTTGTTACTCACAGGATCCGACTGTCCTGTGACTAAGGGTTGTTCTACTTCTTTGAGAATAATCAGTCTGATGTAAGAGAGAAAGCAAGCCATGCTCTAAAGGAGCATTTGAGGGATTTTTTTATTGTTCTATGAGTTCTGCGGCTGAAGCTATGGGGTCCCCAGTCTCCTCTCCTCTAGGGAGGACTTACCCCCTCCAATCCCACCTCTGACAAAAAAAAAAAAAAAAGATGGCAGCCGCTCATGACGTTTTCACAACCCCTCAGACCCACTTCTGGTCTAGATTGAGGAGCCCACAGTGGACTGACTCTGAAGGCAGAACCAGTCGTTCCCAATGGCTAAACACGGCCTGGAGGCCAACAGTTTCCTCCCAGTCCAGCATCCTGCAGAGCTTCCATAGCGACCTGGGATGGCGGCAAGGTGTTCCTGGAGGGGCCCTGGGGTGCCTATGATGTATGCTGCACTCTCCTATCTCCTTCAGACTTTAATGAGCCAGCATTCTGGCTTCAGAGCATGAACACCCAAACTCCTCTGTATACCACTGCTGTCTGGGTTCCCCATTCAGGTCACCGGTGAGGGGAATTCTCAGGACAACTGATCTTGAGTAACACAAGCTATCTGGCCCCAGCTGTCCCAACAGACATGTGACCTCAGGTCAACGGCCACAGCAAAGGCAACCCCTCCACAGGTCCCCCTCCCAACATTCCCGGCACCCTTCCTCCAAGACCCTCTTTCATCCCCACCCACCCACCATCAGATTTGTTTTCAGGCTCTCCGGTTGTTACATTATGTCCTCTCCACAGGCTTTAAGGAGTGACATCTGATATGATCCCCAGTTGGAGGGCACTGGCCCTTCCTAACAAGTGTGATCCTTTTCCTTTAAAAAGAAAGAAAAAGAAAAATTGTCTGTGACCTGCTGGAACAGAGTGCGCTCCCACCCCTGGGACTGTGGAGCAAGTGGCTCTGAACGGCAACATCCTCTGGGAGGGAAGCAGGAGGCTTCAGAAGTGAACACGCCATGGGTGAAACCTACCAGAGTCACAAGGCCCCTCCCCAAGGGGATAGCCGCAAGAAGCATTTGCTGGAGAAAACAAGCTTTTCTACCAGCCACACTGCATGCCGGCTGTGCAGCGAGCTCAGGTATGTGGCTTCTGTGCACTGTCGGTGGGCTGTGCCCTATCTGAGGGGAATAGACATTTGTGTCTGTCTCCCAGGAAACATTTCATGCATGACCTGGGGAGGGGGACCCACAGGATATGAACAGGCACCTGCTGGCTGAGCCTCATGGAGACTCCTGGGGCAGGGGCCTGGACGTGCTCCTTCCAGAACAAGGAAATGAGGCAGCGTGGCCTCGCCAGTGCAGAGGCAGCGTGACCATGTCAGAAGCCATGCACCAAGCGTACACGCACACATGCACGCGTGTTCTACACTACTTTTCAACTTCAAGCCCCAGCCTGTAACTTTAGACTGTAACATTAGTGTTGCTGTCTGACAGCTTTAAAGTATCCAATCATAATTACCTACTACCACGTAGGGGAAACACAGGGGTCAAAACCGTATATGAGGGGAGCCCTCCATTTTTCTGGGCCCAGCCTCTGGACCTACTAGGTCAAGGTGCTAGCACTAACAAAGCTGCTTCCTGTTTAAGCCTCAGTGTCCCACTTCTCTGTCTTACAACAGTCCTACACTGGGTGGGAAGCCAGAATAGGCGACCGTGAGACCTTTTCCAACCACCGGACCCGATTCTAAGGAGGCCATCTTTCTATTTTTTGCCTGTGTCGGCTCATTACAGCATTCAGCTGGGTTTTCAAGAATGCCAAATTTAAAAAATCAAAGTAAAAGGCCATGCAGTTTAATCCTGGGAAGGAAACTGAGGGCCAGGAATGGGAGGGAGTTTGCCTGAAGGCCAGGGCCTGGGCCAGAATCCCAGCCTGGAGCCCCTGACCTCAGGATCACATCCGGCCTGGTTCTGTCCTGGGGTCATGACCCTGAGGACTCTGGACCCTATTCCAGAAGCCATCTGGGGGATGCTTTACTCCATGAACCACTGGCTATCCACGCCAAACAGGACCCACAGCGGCTGGGTTACACGCTCTGGGCACGTCCTTATTTCCCGTCTTCCCCACCAAGGTGTGAACTCCATGATGGCAGGACCTGGGTGCCTCTTGGTATTTCCCCCAGGCTTAGGTAGCCCCAGGGGCTCAGTAGGGTCTCCACGAATACTTGAGAAGCGGGGAAGGAGGAAGGCAGGCTCTGTGGGTAAATGGGGCCCTTCCTGCCACCTGCTGGGCCTCCTGTCTCTTCACTCCTCCCCACCGCCCCCACTGCTGCCAGCCTAGACCTTAGAATGGCCTGTCTCTGCTCCTCCTGCGCCATCCCCCCATCCGGTAATGCCACAGAGTAAGTTTTTGAAGCACACGAGTTACCTCCCACTACACACCTTCTGAGATGGAGAAACCGTTTGCAAGAACACATATCTGATAAAGAACTTATGCCCAGAATATATAAAGAACGCTCAAAACCTAATATAAGAAAGCCAGCAACCCATTTTATTTTAATATGCAAAAGATTTGGAATCCCTTCAACAAAGAAGAGTTGTGGGGAAGCTCATGAAAAGCCGCTCAATAGCTTGTCGTTGGAGAAGTGTAAATTTAAACCACAGTGAAATACACTATGAGAATGGCTAAAATTAGGGGGAGTCCCTAACAAGGTGGAATGCTGAGGAGGACACACAGTGATCACATCCTTGCTCCGCTGGAGGGTTGGGCTGAGTTCAAAACTGTACAGCCATTTCACACCAGTGTGGCAGACTCTCACCAGGTGACACATACACCCACCAGACCACAGGACACCCGAGTCCTGTGAGAAACATGCCCATATGTCCAAACCCAAGGGGTAAATGCAAAACACAAAGCACAGCACAGCGAAAGGAAGCCTCTAATGAAAACCTCACAGAACCCAGCGCTGGTAGGCAGGCCTGCCTCTCAGCAAGCAATGTAGCCCCTGGCACGCAAGCTCCATCCCCAGTTCCTCAATGGCTGCTATTACAGGTTGCAGTCTGCCTGCATGTCACTTCAGTTTCCCTTTTCCCTTTTCCTTGCTTAAGTTCCCACTTCTCAGGCCCGGCACACTGCCCGTCATCCGCCCTTCCTCCCCCGTTTGCTCAGGAGTTTCCTGGGTACACGGGTCTTGGCACTGCCATCCACATGCTGCTGATGTGAGTGAACGTCCGGGTTTTTCTCACATTCCTACATATTTACCAAACAGAAATGACACGTATGTGTCCATAAAGACCTGTCTATGGCCATTTCTGGCATCTATATTAAAAATTGCCTGAACCAGGAACCTCCAAATGTCCCTCAGCCATGCGCTGGACTACACCTCGGAATGCGAAGGACGAGCCGCTACGAAGCACACAACCACCTGGGGCATCTGAAGCCAGTGTGCAGAGTGGAAGGAAGAGGCTGATTTCTACATGTGAATGGTGCCTTTTAGATAACACTGGGAAAGAAACCCTAGGGGTAGGAGTCACAGTGGCCGTGTCAGGGTTTGTTATGGGAAAGGAAAAGGTTGACCACAGACAGCTCGAGGAAATGCCTTTGTTTGGGGTGCATGTGTGACATTGTAGGCATTTGTCAAAGCTCACAGATTTATACACATAATGGATGTGTTTTACTGTATAGTAAGGTGGGACCCAGGATGGGCATTGCGGTTCCTCTGGCCTCTGTATGACGGTGGGGCCTTCTCACGTTCAGCCGCCCCCTGCCTGTAGGAAACACAGCTCCCTAGAGGTCACTACCCCAGGATGAGCAGCTCTTATCCACTAGTCAGTCTAAGTATTTCATATGATTGCATCATCTTGTGTGTGTGCAATCCACTGAGTAATGGTGTGGCATCCTGAGCCCAGGCTGCAATGGGCGCTGCGTGCTTCCCCACACGGCCAGCCTCCTCTGTGAGAACAAGCCTGTGTCACACTGCTGAAGGACAGGAGTACAGGTGCAAGGGAGTCTAGTGGCTCCACCTGAGACCTGCCCGTCCTAAGCCCACCCACAGATCCATGAACGTGGCAGATGGTGATTGTTCGAAGCCACTGAATTTTGGGGCGGTTTTTTATTCAGCAACAGCTAAGTGATACAGTCAGCAACTCACTGAGGCTCTGGGAGTTACTCAGTCTCTTGTCCATACAGTAAAAATAATAACACGCACCTCAAAAGGCTTTGTGAGGCCCACTAGAGACGAGGCCCACAGAGCTGAATATGGTGCCTGGCACCATTTTGATTAATTATGACATTAAAAACTTCTGAGCTAGCCTTACTAACTCTCCAAACTGGATGTCATCTTTATCCCCTTGAATCTCCCATAGGATGTTCTCTGCCTCCCCCAAGATACTCTATCCTCGGATGGGGAGGGAGGGAGGGAGTTGTGGGTAGGGGGAGGGACAAAAGGAGAGTAGGAAAGTCCTTGTCAGCTGGACAAGATACATAGGTGCACAAAATGCTAAACTTCATTGTAAACCTTAAATTTTGCACTTATACATATCAATAAAATGGCGGGGGGAGATACTCTATCCTCAACCCTACAAGCTTCAGAAACCATGGCCTTAAACACAGCAGTCCAGCACAGGCCCCTAGGTAGAAAAAGATGAAATGCTTTGACAGACCTGGGACACAAAGTCTCTTTCCCAGCCTCCAGGGCGCTCCTGCTTTATGCGTCACACACACACAGCTAGTGCTCCATCCCCCACATACGCCCCCACCGCTCCGTCCCCCGCACACACAGCTCTCTTCAAGGGCAGACACTACACACTTCCTTGCACAACCCTGGCACTCGGTAAGTGTGCTGCAAATCAATTGCCAAAGTAATGATGATTCTTGCCCTCTTTTGTCCGGGCCCGCCGGACAATTCAACGAGGTCCTGTGAGGGGAGCAGGGGTGTGAGGATGAGAAGGGACAAGAGACACAAAGGAGGGAGACAAGACAGGCTTTCTGATCAAGTCTCAAATTTTATTTTTCTCACATGAGCTTATACAGCGCAAAATGGGGAAGGGGAGTAGGGTTGCTAGGAAACCTGTCTGCGTAAGCAGGCAACTAGGTGGTCTAACTCTAAACGTTCCATTCCATGTTAGGAAAGGTCATCTGTACCTTAAAATGAGTAGTGGGAGAGAATTCCATTCCTATATTAGGAAAGGCCCCCTGTGCTTTGAAGTGAGGAATGGGAGCGAGTCACAGGCGTCAGAAGGTAAGATTAAGTACAGGCATAGGTGCCAGAGGTTAACATTTAAGCAAACAGTTCTTGGAAGAATGTGGCCTATCAGACGATCTGACCAACAGCTTTAATTACTGTGGATTTGAGCCAAGATAGAGTCACCTATGTCCCAGGTTCAGGGCGGCTCCCCACACTCTTTAGAGTGGATCTGCACAGAAGCAGCTGGGAGCCTGGCCTCCCGTCCTCACGAGCAGCGGACGGGTGCCAGGAGTCCTGCCTGGGACTGCAGGATGCCCACTTGCATGCCACCAGCTCCTGCTGCCAAGAAAGCTGGCATGGGAAGGCTCCTGGATTGCAGATCCTCCTCAACAGTGCTGCCTGCGGGCAGCCCTCATTACCCCCATCCTGCAGCTGAGAAGAGACCCATCAGTTGGCCGGGACTCTATCCAGTCAACTAAGGAGCCAGCCAAGTTGAGCCTTGAACCTGCGACTTTACTTCCCCTCCTCTTCTCCTCACCTCTCCGCATCCCCTTTCCCTCACCACAAAGTCTATCTTTCTGTTTTCTTCCATCTCTCTTTTATTTTGTTCATTTACTTTCTTAGACCTCAGTTTTCCTCATGTTAGAGAAACCACGCGATATTTAACTTTCTGTGTCTGATTCATTTGGCTGAACACAATGATTTCAAGGCACATCCATTTTCCTACAATTTATCTTTCTTTGTGGCCGAGGAGTATTGAATTATTTTTATATACCAGAGCTATCTGATCATCTGTTGCTAGACATAATGATTGCTTCCAGATTTAGCTATCATAGCTGTGCTGCTGTGAACATGGGTATGTTTGCATAACTGTTATATAACAACCTTAACTCTTTTGGGAGGTGGTGGAACATTGACGGGGTGGGGCCTAGTGGAAGGAATGCAGGTCACCTGGGTGAGCAGCTTTTCTCCCCCACACCCTCCTGCCTCCACCTTCTGCCTCATCACGGGTCGAAGGGCAATAGAACCACCTGGTTGCGGATGGAAGCCTCCAAAACCATGAGCCAAAACAATATTTCCATGTGGGGTGTGTGTGTGTGTGTGTGTGTGTGTGTGTGAGAGAGAGTGTGTGTGTGCATGCACGTGCATGCACACGTGGTACTGGGATCGAATTCAAGGCCTTTGCACTGAGTTACATCCCCAGCCCATTTTTGAATTTTAATTTTGAGACAGAAGCGTATCAATGCAGCCATGACTCCAGGCACAGCCTTTGAAGAGAAAATGCTGCTGAACAGTCATGGTGGGGCACAGGTCCTCCACCGCAGCCACAGAGTGGCAAAGAAGCTGCAGGAGTACCTGTCAGCCAAGGAGAAGCTGAAGGACCAAAACACCAAGCCTTACCTAAAATTCAAGAATAGTTGTTTGAATCTATCACCTTCTAAACTACTATTAGACCTAAACAGGATGTTACTAACTATGCTATTTCGCCTGTCAAAGCTACAAGGCCCATCAACATTAAACTCCAGTCCAGACCAGCCAATAGAGCAGTCTCAGAAGCCAAAGTTGGAGGCCCCAAAAGTTCTGGCAAAAGGCTATCTTCAATACGTGCTTCTTCTAACCCAAACTGTAAACCTTCCGGCCAGAGTCACCAGCAACATGAAGCTGGATCATCCTCTAAAGGAGAACTGTCAGAGAAACCCACAAAGTTGCCCACTGCACAGGGACTGAAAACTACAAAGCAGCAGGTCAAGCAAATGCAGAACGTAGAGACTGTGGTAATATCCGTGTCGCAAGCAAATCTTTGGGTGGTTTTCTCAAAGAGATGAACAAAGAGAAATTACCTTAAGGGTTTTCAGAACCTGAGAAGGGGCCAGATCCTAAAATGTGTACCATAAAGAAGCCAATGACTAACTCTTTTAATCAGACTAAGAGCAGTTTGGCCCCTGAACAAGTCTCAGACAAAATTTCTATAAATAGAGTTGTGCTGGTAGACAGAGTTAATAAACAATTTGTTAGAAAAACACAAATCAGGACCATACCAGTAAAGTCACAGCAAGCCTCTAGAGGAGTAGAGCTTGCAAGGCCAGGACAAAAAAAAAAAAAAAAAAAAAACCCTACAAACACTTCCCTCTCACTTTATTCAGACCCTTAGTAGGACTTAAGCATCAAAGACACCAGTGACCAAGGACATCGAGGATATAAAAGTTAATAGGGGTAAAAAATGAAAGATCAAATGAAACTAAGTTACAGCCTTATACTGTTACTGAAGAAAAAGTAACAGGTACCAGACCTGAGACACACCCTGACATGCTACAGGGAGGACATAACAACAGGCCTGTAGACCTCAAGCAAGATCAGAAATCCAAGCAACCTTGTTTTAGAACCCGGAAACGTGTACTGCAAAAATCAAAAGCCAGAAGCCAGAAGCCTAATTAGACAGCTAGCAGCTTCAATTCAGTCATCCCAAGCACACCTAGCATAAGAGCAAATAGAGTCGATAAAGGCTTTCAACAAAAAGCACAGACTTTGGACTCCATCTTGAAAAAGACTTTTCCCTAGAACTACTTCCTGAGCAAGACAGTTCCAAAAACTTAAGCTAGTATTGCAACCAGAAATGGGAGAGGAGTCCCAAATTGTACCCAAACTCATCTAGATACTGAACAGATGACAACAGCAGAAGATTGGAGGAAACAACTCAAAGAATGGCAGAAATCTAAGGGGGAAATGTATAAATGGCCTCCTATGGGACTTAAAACAAAAAGAAAAATTATAGAGGAAATGAATATTTCATTCTGGAAGAATACCAAAAAAGAAGAGAAAGAAAAGAAAGTGCAATGGGAACTGGCCAGTAAGATGACCACCACCCCGACGGGACATCTGCAGCTTGCTGAAGGGGGTCACTTTCCCATTTTGTCCACCATTCCTGAGGCTGAAAAATTTGCTAAAGTCTGGATTTGCAAAGCAAAGCTGTTGGCTAGAAGAAGCACCTTTGATGTTACTGGGCTGTGTGAAAATGGGGCAGTGGCAGCACAGGAGCTGCGGAAAGTCGTTCTTAATATTTTGCAAGATCTAAACAGAAGCGCAGAAGGAATTACTTCTGACTCTTTTTAGGTGATGAAACCAACATCACATCAGTGGAAGAGCTGGCTGAGAACATGGGATCCAGAGAGTCACGTCTTCCTCCAAAAGAAAGGGAACAGGTTACAGCCACAGCCCAAGTAACCAAGGCAGGACAGGATAATCATCCCAGTGTCAAACTGCAGATTGCCTCAATGCTGAGAATAAGTGGAATGTCAGGCGTGCAAGACTTGAAGGTGGTCACTCCTGTTCGGTGTTCAGTGAAAATTGAGTGCCCTGTGTCCTGCTACCCAGAAATGCTGCAGGAACACAATTTGGTAGTGGCCTCTCTCTTGATGAGCTATTAAAGTGGAAGACACAGAATGCTTTGTATTTCATAAACATGAGGCTTTGCCTGTGACATTAGGATATGAGACCTTTTAATCATAATTCCTTGTGTTGTTCTGTACTCACTATGGAGCTCAGGTTGGCCTTGGACTCATTGCAATCCTCCTGTCTCAGCCTCTCGGGTGCTGGGATTACAGGTGGTGCTACCATGCCAGGCTTATGTGGTGCTGGGGAATCAAACTCTGGTATTTAGCACTTGACTTAGTGCTTGCTAAGCAGGCACTTTAACTGGTTAGCCATTCCTCCAGCCCCCCTTGAGCTTTCTTTCTTTCTTTCTTTCTTTCTTTCTTTAAAAAGGTCTTTTAGAGCCTCCATAAGATTAAGAAATACTTTCAGAAAAAGGGATTCCCCCACCCTCAGCAGCAGAGGCTTCCCCACCCCTGCCCTCTGTGCTGTTGACTTCTGCACTCCTAACTGAAGAAACATCCTTTGCTGCCTACAGAGGCAGTCAGGAAACTCCCTGACAGAATTACCAGGCAGTACAATGCTGATGCTCTTCAGGACCCACCTGAGGACCCACCTACCTTTTCTTCTAGGCTAATAAACAGGGTTAAGTCTCAGAGAGCCCTTAAGGGTGAGGTCCACAGTACCACTCATGAGGAGGTGTGATACACACCCGAGGAACTTCTTGAATTTTCTAATTCTTATAAGTAGAGGTCTGGAGGACAAGTATGGGAGAAGATTTTAAGGGTGTGGGATAATGGTGGAAGGAATATACATCTGGATCAGTCTGAATTTCTTGACATGGGTCCATTGAGCAGGGATTGCAGAGATTGGTGCCACCATTAAGGACCTGAAGGATGCAGGGGTGGTAGTTCCCACCACACCACATCTCCAATCAACTCCCCTATATGGCCAGTGCAGAAAACGAATGGATCTTTGAGGATGACAGTGGATTATCATAAACTTAATCAGGTGGTGACACCAATTGCAGCTGCTCTACCAGATGTGGATTCCTCACTTGAACAGATTAACACATCTCCTGGGACCTGGTATGCAGCTATTGATTTGGCTAATGTGTTCTTCTCCATATCCATCCATAATGACCATCAGAAGCAATTTGCTTTTAGCTGGCAAGGTCAACAGTATACCTCCACTGTGCTGCCTCAAGGGTATGTCAACTCTCCGGCCCTGTGTCACAACATAGTCCGAAGGGATCTGGATAGTCTCGCCCTTCCACAAGGTATAACAGTGGTCCACAATATTGATAACATTATGGTAATTGGGCTCAATGAGCAAGAGGTGGCAATCACTCTAGACTTGTTGGTGAATCATTTGCGTGTCAGAGGCTGGGAAATCAATCCCACCAAAATTCAAGGGCCCTCAACTGCAGTAAAATTCTTAGGAGTACAGTAGTGTGGAGCATGCAGAGATATACCTTCTAAGGTAAAGGACAAATTCTTACATCTGGCCCATCCTACATCCAAAAAAGAGGCACCATGCCTAGTAGGCCTATTCAGATTTTGGAGGCAGCATATCCCTCGCTTGGGTGTGTTAGTCCGACCAATTTACCGAGTAACGCTAAAAGTTACTACTTTTGAGTGGGGCCCAGAACAGGAGAAGGCTCTGCAGCAGGTCCAGGCTGCTGTTCAGGCTGCTCTGCCACTTGGGCCATACGACCCAGCAGACCCCATGGCGCTTGAGGTGTCAGTGGCAGACAGGGATGCTGTTTGGAGCCTCTGGCAGGCTCCCATAGGTGAATCACAGTGGAGACCCTTTGGATTTTGGAGCAAGGCCCTGCAATTATTTGCAGATGACTACTGTCCCTTTGAGACACAGCTTTTCTACAGCGAGTCCTCCCACCATGTGCTTCTACCAATGCTGCCCATGAATGGACTGCGACCTTCTCAAGCTGTGAGCTAAAATAAATCTTTTTCTCTTATGTTGTGGATATGGGTATTCTGTTTCAACAATGAGAAAGTAACTAAAATGTGTGCCTTACTCAGTTTATTCCCATGCATGTTATCACTTGGTTTGCTAATGAGGATGGGATCTTTTTTTCCCTCAGTTAAGTTTTCCACCTGTTGTGATTCTGACACAGAGGACCCTATTCATTTATACCCTTTACACATTCGCCTTCTTAGCTTTATAGCTTTAAAACAGTCTCAATTTTTTTAGAAAACATACATATCATTACAAGTTTTAATGATCTTGCTCTTCCTTAGCAAGGTTCGTATTTCTCATCTATTTCTCATCTAGTCTCCCTGAGTTTACTAGAACCTCTAAAACAACAGAGTAACGCCGGTGACACGAGCACCCCTGCCTTGTCCTTGACTACAGTGAGGAGCTTCTAATCACACTCAATGTTTCCAGTCTCCTCTTTCAAAGATCCCATCCTCTCTCAGGACTCAAATGCCCTGTACATCCTCCTTCTGCCTATTAAAAAAATCTCCTTCTGGGCTGGAGGAATGGCTCAGCGGTTAAAGCGCTTGAGCAAGCACTAAGCCAAGCGCTAAGTACCCGAGTTCGATTCCCCAGCACCACATAAGCTGGGCGTGGTGGCGCACGCCTGTAATCCCAGCACTCAGGAGGCTGAGACAGGAGGATTGCCTTGAGTCCAAGGCCAGCCTGGGCGCTGAGGTGAATTCAGGACCAGCCTGGACCACAGAGGGAGACAAAAAAAGAAAAGAAAAAAAAAAAAACTCCTCCTTTATAGAAACTTTTCCTTGGATCTTTGACAATGAGGATGACTTGAACTACTATAGTCTATTTCCCTAGTAAATGTGTATTTTAAGTCTCTATAAAGAACATGCCCTTTATATAAATAAAGTGCACATTTCTGCCATAAGCTGTGGCTAGGAGCAGGCAAAGCTGGTACTTAAAACATATCTGCCATACTAGTCCTCTTTCCATTACTGAGACAAAACACCTGGCATCCACGACTTACAGGAGGAAAGAGGTTTGTTTGGCTCATGGTTTGGGGGGTTCAGTCCATGGTGACTGGAGACAAAGCAGAAACATCAGAGCCAAGGGTGCCGCAGTGGAAGCCGCTCACCTCACGGCATCAAAGAAGCAGAGAAACATGGAAAGAACAAAACAGGAAGAGGCTGAGGACAAGACATAGCCACCCAAGTCATGCCCCCAGCGACCTTCTTCCTCACATGGGCCCGTCTCCTAATAGCCCACTTTTCTATGAGCTCATCATAGATAGATGAATCCTCATAACACAGTCACCATTTACACTCCATCTCTGAATGTTCTGCATTGGGGATCAAGCCCTCCACACACAAGGCTTTCGGGGAGAGTTCATATTTAAGCTATAACACCTGCGAGTAGCATCCGCAGGGCAGAACATGTTCACACTCATCATCTCTTTGAGCCTCAGTAGGGACTCTGCAAGGAACTTCTCTGCAAGGTCACTTCTGAGGTGAGGAAGTCTGTCTGCAAGGAGCTTGCTCAGGTCACCAATGGCTGAAAACAAAGGGAAAGAAAGCTGGACGGGACCCCCACCAAGTCCTCCCCAAGTAGGAGCCTGAAGCTGCCGTTTACAGGAAGATTGCAGGTCGAGGCCAGCACAGGGGAGCTGGGCAGAGGGCACTGCAGAGAGGGCTAGGCAGGAAGAGGAAGTCAGAGACCAGGGGCCACAGCCTCCTTCCCAGCAGCCACACTTGCTGCCCCCAGGACAGAGGAATCTTTCCTGGGAAACAGAGCAGTCACAGAGAAAACCCCTAGAAACAGGACAGATTAATTAAGAGAGTGGTGCAGTCAGGGCTGTAGTTCAGTAGTTAAAGCTCCTGCCCAGCAAGCGTAAGGCCTGGGTTTACTTCCCCAGCACCACGTAAGTTGGGTATTGGGGCACAAGCCTGTCACCCAGCACTCAAGAGGCTGAGGCGGGAGGATTGCCATGACTTTGAGGCCAGCCTGGGCTCCGTAGTGAGTTCAGAACCAGCCTGAACTACAAAGCGAGACCCGTCTCAAAAGGAGAGAGAGTAGTGGGATAGCGGTGGTGGGACAGAAGACGGGGATGGCAAAGTAAGCCCTGGCACAGGAAACTGCTCCCCTTTGTAGCACGGCATGTTGGTTCTCAGTCCTCGTCCCTTGAGACCCCTCGAGAGACCCTAATAAAGCTACAGGTGCAGAAAGTTTGCATGAAACGAGAAGTTGTTATCAAGGAAAACCCTAAATCAGCCCTTCCGCCTCACCTACATGTAGTCAACTTAAAAATCACTATTTCTGTGGTTCTCACAGCTGGGCATTACCTCATTAGCCTCCCATAAGCTTTGTTGTAGAGCAGTGGTCTCCGACCACTTTTGTTTGTTTTGAGACAGGGTCTCACTATGGAGCCCAGGCTGGCTTTGGACTCACAGCAAGCCTCCTGCCTCAGCCTCCCGAATGCTAGGATTACAGGCGTGCACCACGATGCCCAGCTCATGTGGTGCTGGGCAATCACACTCAGGACCTTGTGCTTGCTAGCAAGCATTTTAACCACTGTACCATTCCTCTCGCCCCTCCAACCCTTTTGACATCAGGAACTGCGTTAGTTGAAGGCCATTCTCCCAAGGGGCTGTGGGGCAAGCTCTGCCTCCTGTCAGATCACCAGCATCTAATGATGGTGGTTATTAACTAATCAGATGGGGGTAGTGGGTGGAGCTTCACTCATATGTCCCCATGACCCCTGGGGGTTGGGGACCACTGCTATAGACACCACCTGTGAAATGCGGGTAAGAGTCACACAAAGGAGATCCAAAAACTGCTTTTGCAGAAAACGCTGACTCTCACTTGGGCCTACAGACACCTGAGGGGCTCCTAGGTAGGGCGGAGGGCTGGGCACCTGCGTCTGCACTCTGTCAGCCCCTCTGCTGCCTCAGCCCTCGGGTCATATTCTCATGCAGGCACCTTAATCATCCAAAATATTTAGTCCAGGACTAACTCAGGGCTCACGTAGTCATTGCCAGTTGGAGCTGCTCCATGTTTTCTCTCTCTCCCCTCTCCTCCCTGCCCCCACCCTGCGCTTCCTCAGAAACCACGAACACCCACTGAGCAGCTAATGTCCTTCAGTCCTATCCCAGGGCCAGACCCATGAGGCCGAGATGTTTTGTGCAGGGTGACAGCATCAGACACATGAAAATTCAACATCCTCTGGGACAAGCTGACCGCGACCACCTACCAGTGCAAGTCCACCACCAGAAGGAGCATCTTTCTGAACTGTGCCCTGGCCAGCGGGAATCACTGGACACCTGCCCTCCCCAGCAAACCAACAAACACCTGCTGCTTCCTCTGTTCTGTGGTAGCAGCTTGGTTACTATCATGGCCCACTGCTGCCTCCCTTCAGCCAGCGCCCCTGCTGAGTGGACCCCCTCGGCCTGGGCCCCCACGCAGCTCTGTCTCCCCTGGAAAGCATGTGCTTGCCACACTCGGCTGGATCTCCTTTCTACCAACGCTGGGTCAAAAGATCCTCTCCCACTCCTGCACCACCATCAGAATGAACCAATCCCCAGCTAGTCCTTCTCACGAAGCCACCCACGGACATGTCCCACCCAGGGCCCCAGCATTGCTAGTGTTTGAGCAAGCTCAGGAAGAAAAACAGAAGCTTGGAGGAAGGAACGGGAGAGCCTGCTGTGAGCAAAGCACGGTAGAGAAATCTGCGATTAGCTCCCTCAGATAAGGGATTGGGGTGAAGCCCAGGGTGGAGGCCAGCCATGGGCTGTGATGGAGTGAAACGGCCCTGCCCGGCCAGGAGTGCTTGGTAGTCACCCTACCTGCCCGCCTGAGCCACCTGCTCAGCTGACAGCAGCAGGAAGAAAACGAGGCTCAGGAGTATTAAACACGCCCCACCTTAAGTCTGGTGTGGTGGCGCACACCTGTAATCCCAGCACTTTGTCAAGTTAATAACTTTGAATGTGCCTGCCCTTTTAAAAAAAAAATATATAGTGGTGATTATTTTCCCTAGATACAAGTGCTGGGATTGAGGCAGGAGGATTGCTGTGAGTTCAAGGCCAGCCTGGGCTACACAGAGATCTCAGGACCAGCCTTGACTACAGAGAGAGATCATGGCTCAAAAACACAACACAACACAACAGTGACAACACACCCCATCTTACATGACCATCAAGTGCACAACCAGGGTCTGTAGGCAGCTCTCCACTGCCTGTGTTCCCAGGGGAACCAAGCCTGGGGGACCCCAGCCTGGCCCAGGTGAGCCCTCCCCTGCCCTCACCCCTTCTCCTCCTGGCACTCCACCTGCACTTAAAGCATGACCCCATCTTGGACCAGGTCTGGCTAGCGCTTGGATCCGCCCATGTACAGTGACCGGTACCGCTGCCGCGTGTCCTTCTCCTCCATCCGTGTGGTGTTGAGGTAGCGGCCCACGCCTACCGGGTTCTGCATGGAGGAGGAGATGCAGGGGACAGTAGGACATCAGCAAGCCTGGCTTGCACACTTCATCTCAGGCCTCTTCCCCTTCCCAGGCTCCACCTACCCTAACCTCTCTAAGTTGAATTGTGTCTCCCAAAAAGAGAGGCTGGAGTCCCAGTACCTCGCAATGTGATCTCATCAGGTCACACGTTGTTGCAGAGACAGTTAAGGTCATACTGGAGTAGGAGGGACCCTCCCCAGTAGGATGTGCATTTGGGGGGGGGGGCACTAGGAGTGAACCTAAGGCCTCACACACACTAAGCAAGTGCTCTGCCACTGGGCTATACTTGCCAGCCCGTGACAGCTCTCCTTGTAACAAGAGGCACCTGGGGAAAACAGCCATGGAGGTCAGGGTGGTACATTTATAAGGCAGGGAGAACCAAGACTTGCTGTCCACCACCAGAGGCTGCCAAGAGGAGGTAAGCACGGGCTCTCCTCTAGGGCTTCAGAGTGGCATGTCTTTAGCCTCTGCCTCCGGGGCTGCAGGAGGACTCACTTCTGTTGTGTTAAGCCACCGCGCTGATGCTCTCCCTTGTACACAGCCCAAGGGAGTGTGCCCACCACCCCCAGATGTCTGTTACCAGTGCAGAGAGATGCAGCTAGCCGTGGTGGGCAGGATGGAGGCAGGACAGGACTCAGCCTGGCCGAGAGCCAGGCAGGAAGAGGGAAGGCAGGAGGGGCGGCCAGCGTCAGGGCCAGTGACAAGCAGATGCATCCCAGGGAGAGGTCTCAGCCAGGAGGGACAGGCTCCTAGTGGGGGCTCCACCACTGGACCCTCGCCCTCCCGGTGGCCCTACCTACTTCAAATGGCCAGCCCCGGGTGGGGGGGGGGGGTTGGGCAGTACGGGCATTTGGCTCTCGTCTAACTTTCAGGTTTGTTTTGTTTTGCTTTGCTTTTCGGTTTTTGTTGTACAGAGCCTCAAACCCTCACGTGCTCTCCCACTGAGCTGCATCTCCAGGTCTTACTTCGAGGTTTCCTAGGCTGGGCTCCAGCTTGCATGTGCCCATGGTGCTGGGCTGGGAGTGTGCCACCAGCCGTGGCTCTTCTGTGTGACAAACCCAAGTACTGCTCTGGTTCACAAGAGCTTACACACCCTAAGGTCACGTCACACACAAGGGAATGGCTGCCTCTGGGGTGGAAGAGACCAAGAGAGGGCCAGGGACAGAAGGGCGACCTGCCCCACCAAGGATAAGAATCAGGCAGCCCAGCAGCTGCCCAGAGGGCCAGAGCGAAATGCAAGGGAAGAAAGGAGGGCCTTTTCTTTGTAGCAAATAGAGTGCAGAAGGGCTACAGTGATGTCACTGGGTCACCGGCTCTCTAGGTACGCTCCTTAGGGCAGCACCATCATCTGGCATCTGTGCCAGGCCAGAGGGCACAGGCCTGAGATCCTGACACTGGGAGGCCGCAAAGTCAAAAGTTCGAGGCCAGCCTGGGCTACATTGCATGAATGTGGGCTCCATAGTAAAACCTTGTTAAGCAAACAAGAAAATAAGCTGGGTGGTGGACCATGCCTACAATCCCAGCCCTAGTGAGGCTGAGGCAGGAGGATTGCTGTGAATTTGCAGCTAGCCGGGGCTACACAGTGAGTTCAGGAACAGCCTGAACTTCAGAGTGAGATCCTGCCTCAAAAAAATAAAAAAGAAAGAAAGAAAGAAAGAAAAGAAAAGAAAAAAAGAATGAAAACAGGGAAAATAGGTTGATTTGCAGGCCCTACCTAGGACTAGGGTGTCAGATCCCAGGACAAGAACAAGGATGTGTGTTAACAAGCCCACAGGGGTGCTAAAGCCTGCTCAAGCGGAGGACCTAGTACCCTGGGGAACTAAGGCAGTAAGAGTGGGCATCAGACTCCTTGGGGACAAAGGAGACACTGGGCAAGTATTAGTGCCCAGGGGCAAGGAGGGTTGGGTACCCTGCTTATTACCATGTGCTCCCACCACAGCCCCACGCACCCAGCTCCCTGGAAGCATCTGGAAAGCCTTTGTGAATGACCGCTGCGAGGCCATAAGGAAAGGTGGCTGCTTGACATTTTTGCTTTCTGGCTCTGAAGGAGGTGATGAACTGACACCAGACGTGGCCTAGGGGGAAGGAAGGAAGGTAGACATCTATACGGCTGTAGCAGACATGACTCTAATCCTTGGGGCAGTGGATCCGCTCCCCAGCAGGGCGAGGGCTTTGCCTCAGCCTGACACCTCTTCTCAGATGCCCCAGGGCCCTCGTGGGTGGAAAGGTACTGAGAGGGGTTCCACAGCGCAGCCTCAGAAGCCACACCACAGGCCCTGGAGCCGGCAGAGCTGGGCTCCAATTCCCCAACTTCCCACCCCTGCTGGGAGCCCAGGTGGATGGAATCCCATCCCTTCCTGCTTCCCTTCTCAGTCTCAGTACCCAAGCCTTCCCTCTGGGAGACTAGCAGGCTTCAGGAACAGTGGAGGCCTTGCCCCAGCCCTTGGGGCAGAATCCAGGGCCTGCTCAGAGCAATGCTGCTCTTCCCCTCAGAGAGAGCATGCCATTTCTGGACAGCAAATAAACAGCTCTGAAGGTAGGTGCCCTCCCGCTCCACCTCCCCCTGCCCTCTCTTCACTTTCTGAGGGCCAGGGAAGTAGGGGTGGAGATCAGAGTTGTTGGGGACATCCAGGGGACCAGGCTTCATGCCTCGGATCTCCATTCTAATTCTTGCTGTCCTGACTGGACAGGCCGCAAACTGAGGCTTAGGGTATGGGAGGGCCTTACTCAGAAGGACTGGTAAGTGCAAGACCACGATTGGAAACCAGGCAGTCTAAACCCTAAGACTGAGTCCCCCCACCCCCACCCCAAAACACCGTTTCCCTCTGCCTAGCCCACAGGAGAGCCAAGGGGTAAGGCAGGCTGCCCAGCACACTGACTGGTTTTCGGGAGCGCTGGCCAATAGTGGATGAGTAAATCTTCTCAGGAGGGGGTCCCACATTTCGGGGAAGTTTGGAAAACACCCCATGCTTCTTCTTGTGAAGTGAGTTAAGCTCATCCACGAAGCTCTTGAAATTTATCAGTTCCCTGGGCTTTTCCTTCTGAGAAACAGGGAGAAAGAGGTGTTTTATGGGGAAAATCAAGAGCCCCCTCTCTCAACACTGGTCTAGAGCTGGGGCAGCAGGTACAAGCAGGTATCACTCACTACCCTGCCTGTGTGGATGTACTCAGGGCAGGTTGCCCAGGGGCCCAGGCAGGTCAGGGTGGGTCCGTCCCCACACGCCCACCTACGGAGCCCACCTGGCAACTCACTGTCCATTCCTCCCTTCTTTCTCTCACCAGCTGGACACTTGCCACAGCAGGCACTGTGGTGAGCAAGGCGACAGTTGAAATATTTCAAAGCCAGGGTGACTGGCAGAGCACCAAGAATTTTTAGGGCAGTGAAAATCATTCCATATTATGCTGCTGTGAGGGTACAGCCACATATTTGCTAAAATCTACAGGATGAAGGCCACCAAGGGCGACCCTCCTGGGGATTACAGACCGGGGTTAACAACGGCATGTCACTGTAGGTCCGTCAGCTTCAACGCAACCTTCTGCTGTGGGGTGTTGACGATGGGCAAGGCATGTGTGGTGGCGGAGGCAGGGGATTCCTGGAAACGCTGTATTTGCCTCTCAATATTGTTATGAATCCAAAATTTCTCTCAAAATAAAGTCTATCAAAATGAATAAACACAGGGAATGTGGCCTGGCAGGGGCCCACTAGAGCCAGTGCTGGGAAGATCTCAGGTCCCCCACTGTGCTGGGCAGGACGGTGGCCTTTGTGGCTGGTCACGGAGAGATCTAGGAGGTCCGAGGAGAAGCTCAGTCCAGAGGCACAGGCCGGTGGCCCTTTGCCAGCAGCCCCTAGGCATTTTCCCCAAATGGATCGCCGTGCATTCTGGCTTTGCCGACACCTTCACCAGTTACCACTCACTGACACTCCTGGATTATTTTCTGTACTCACGGATGGCCCATGACTCTTTCCACTCTGCTTTTTGTTGCTGTTGTTATTCTCGTGGTGTAGTCCAGGCTCACTGAACTGACCTCACTCCATAGCCCAGGCTGGCCTCAAACTCACAGCAATTCTCCTGCCTCAGCCTCCCAGGTGCTGGGATTACAGTATGCACTACCATGCCTGGCTCTGATTTTTTTTTTGGTTTTGTTTTGTTTTGTTTTTTCTTTTTCTATTCTGGTGCAAGTTCCACAGCGGCTGGTTTCCCCAGCCAAAACTATCAGCGGACCTGACTTCTCACACCAACTTGATACGTGGGGAAGACAGGCATTATGGTTTGGATCTGGAATGTCCACCAAAAGTATCATGTATTTGGATACAGAGGATTGTCTCTGGAACCACGCGCTGTCGGGAAATTGGGGCCTAGTCTGGAGGGGTGGATTATAGGCGTATAGATTGAATTACAGGTGTATGGTAGGGGCTTCACACACCTTCCACACTTGAACCCAGGAGGGGCCAATCACTGGGATGGGACCTGCAAGTACATGTATGCTGCCACCTTCCTCTCAGACTAGAGAGATGGACTTGACGGGACCTGGCTTCCCGTGTGTAACATCATGAGGAGCTGCCTCCACCTCCGACTCTGCTATGTCCCTCTACTGTTGCCGGCCGCCCCTGAGTGGACTGTGACCTTCTGAAACTGAGAGCTAAAATAAACTTTTCCCCCCTAAATTTGTGGATGTCAGGTATTGAGTCACAGCAACGAGAGAGTAATTAAGAGAACAGGACAAACAGGTAACAAGCCAAACACTTAGTCCCAACCGCTATGAGCAGGATGAAAGCAGAGCACAGCAGAGGATGAAATCACCTGACAGGAAACTGATGGGGACAGAGAAGAATGGGAAGAACAGCAAGAGAAAACTCTTCCTCAGTTTCCCCTCCTAACCCCATGGTTCTCTTCCTTGTTAACAGAGCACTGGCCCTAAGCCAGGCAGCCTCGACAGCGCTTCCAAACCTGCAAGATACCCACTGCTGTGTCTTTCAAGTCCTTGGGCGTGCCCCAGCCATCTCCCGCCCCGTCCTGGCCCCCTAAGCCATCTACACCAATCTGAATCCCAGCTCTGTCTCAACCTGATGTGTGGCCAGCTGCAGTTTCCTCATGTAACATGGGAGTCTGACTGAGGGTGAGGGAAGCAGTGAGTGAGAATGACCCAGGCAGCGCCCTCTTGCTGAGCAGGGACCCCACAAACCACCCAGGTGCACACCTGCGAAGCATAATGCCCATAAGGTGGGGGCTTGCTTCGGTCATCAGAGAAGATGTCATAGGGACCACGGGTGCCAGTGGTCCGTGCCAGGAACTCCTCGATGCTGCCTTTGATGGAGTAGGTACCAGGTCCCAGACCGCTCCCCTAGAGCACAGCAGAGGGGACGCTACCTGCAGGGAGCTGCTGAGGCAGGCCTGTCACCCTCTGGGGCCTCAGTTTCCCTACCCACCCAGGGCGTTCCCTCCAGGACCGCAGCAGAAGACCTGGCCAGCAGAGGGGTACCTGATGAGCCACAGAGGGTAGCTTGCCAGACATGCGGCACAAGACACCTTCGGAGTGGGACCGGTTCCAGGCATTCTCCTCCAGCAGCGTGTATGGGTTGCCCTTCTCCCCGTAATTCCCAGGGCCTGGATAGTAGTTCTGTGGGCCAGGAGGTGGAGACACAAATGCCGTCAGTTCTGCTTCGTGCACATCATCTGAGCAAGAGCCATCCAAGACACCCCTCCCAAGGGGGGACAGAATGCCCAGGCCCCACGTTACCTGCCCTCGGGACACCACATGGCACCTGAGAGCCTTCACCACTGCTGCCACCCACCCCCGGGTTAGCTGCCTCACCAAGCCCCGCTGGCCTCTCCAGGTCCTGTCTCACCGTTGGCTTCCCACGTCCACGCCTCGCCCCTTCCAGGCTGCCTGCTGCTGCCCAAGCACATGCCCTGCTCCAGCTGACCCAGGCTGTGACTGCCACCCCTAATCCCCCTTTGCCCTCTTTGCCTTGGAAACCCCAATAAAGCCTGTAGAGTCCCCTCGGGCTCCTCCGTTCTGGAACCGAAGCTTTCCTTCTCCATCCCCACGTGGCTGCCTGCCCTGCTGCCTCGGCAGTTCCCTCCTTTACCCGGTACCCATGAACAGCTTTCTCAGTGTGCTCTGGATTCAGATCCTGGCGCTGGGGCTTCCTAGCCGAGCAAGCATGGGCTTTGTGACCTCACAGCCCATGTGGGTAACATGGGATGGTATTTCTTTCAGATAATGATGACGCCAAATAATGTCTGCAAAGACCCCTGCACTGTGCCTGGCACACAGTGACACCACACATTGCTACCCGGAGAGCAGTGGGTGGGGGACTGGTGGTCTTGGAGGACAAGAGGAGAGATATGAACTGTGACTGGAACGGCCATCTGAGTCCTGGACAGCCACAGCAGACATATGGCCGCGGAGGTGCCTTGAGGAATCACCTGTAGGTCAGGCAGGATTTCTGCCAATGGACTGCACGTTTCAGCCACACGGGGTCGCTGCCACCCCAAAGATATCTCAGCCCTGTCGAACTCTGGGCCTGGAGAGAGGTGGGGGGGACCTTTGTCTTCTTCCAAGCCAGGGAGAGGAGGCAGGGAGGGACCTTTCTGGGAAGCCAGGCTGCTGCAGGCATCGGATTTGCTCCTTCCCAGAGAAAACCCCCAAGGGGAAGAAGCTAGGCCCTTAATTTGTCTTCTAGGTGTATCTTGGTCCTGGTGGCAACCAGGTAAAACTGAGTTAGGACTCTCCATAATCAACACTCGTGTTTCAGAGGGGCAAACCACATGCCCACACGCCCACCCAGAACGGAGCAACATGGGTGGGGGCTGGGGCCCCAACATCCACATTCCTTCAGAGCCTATGGTGCCATCCAGGCTTTGGGTGGGTGGGCACAGAGCACCATGAGGCCTGGGGTGGCCCCTGCCTCGAGGGGTCATGGAGGGCGCCAAGCCCAGTGCTGGGCCTCCTGTGGACACCATCTCATTTCTTTCTCCAGTCCTTCAAGTTCAGAGGTGTCACATGCTCCGAGGGCTAATGCAGAAGCCCACGCTTCTAACTAGAGCGCTAGAGTATTGGAGCTCGCAGGACGTGGGCACAAAAGACTGATTTAGGGGACAATGATACAGTGATCACTTGTAAGATTTTTTTTTAAGGCCGGACCTTAAAGAATGAAAAACAACTCCAAGGCAGCCACAGGGAAAAGGTGGGAAGGTCCCAAGCAGAAGGCTGGAGATACAGACAAGAGAAGCATCAGACTGGCCCACCCAGCTTCTCTGCCGTCAGCTGGGCCCTGGGTATTAGGCCCTGTGCTCCACCGTCACGTACAAACCCCAGGAGCAAAGGGAGCCAGGCCTCTGGGTACTCAGTGGCCGGACACCTGGTTTCCGATCCGGCCACTGCCACCTGGTAGCTCTATGACCTTGAGCGGTTTGGGTAATCCACCTCGCCCTCTACTCTATCATCTGTAAAGTAGAAATACTAATAGGTCCCACTTGGCAGGGTTGTTGAGAGGATTAAATTAATTAGTACCTATTAAGTACTATGCTATGAAGGTCATGACTCATTGTTAAATGCCTCCCGGGATCCCCCACCCCCCACCCCGGTGACAGCTACAGCTTCCATACAGGAGACGTATCTGTTTGTTCCCTGAATAAATAACCTCCTGCCCTCCTAGAAGGCTCACAGAAATCAGGCATGGGGAGAAGCGCCGGCTTTGGGGACAAGCACAGCCTGCTGCTCCACCCTCCCAGCTCTGGTCACCCCTTGCTGTTCCCACAGCCTGGAACAGCGTGATGCTGCTGACCTGCAGTGCTCACTCGAGTGCACCTTCTCCCATAGCTTTCCCTGACAGCCCGGCACTCTCTGTCCCTTCCTGTGTCTCTCATCCCCATAGTCCCGTATTTCCTCCTCCGTACTGACATTTCCACCACAAGGATGTCCACACGGTGACAGGAAGGACTTTGCCTTCTTGCAGGATCCTTGAGGCCTAGACAGTGCATGATATTTAGTATGTACTTACCTATTACTTTCTAGATGGATGTTCCTACAAATGCAGGGACCTGTTGAGCACCGAATGTGGCCTGGGCTCTCTGTGGGGACTGGGGATAAATCCAACCCATCCCACCAAAATACCATACTGCCCAGTGGCTCATGGCAGAAGTACAGGACAGCAGAGAGGCTAGGAGCCCAGAGAAGAGGGTGACCAGGGCTGGGGAGCAGACAGGAACCAGAGTCATGTTTCCAGCACACAGGCTGCATGCTCTGTGACAGCGCAGAGGGGGAGGGGTCTCCCCCCAGGGCAGAGCACCTACCGGGATCTGTTCTCGGAAGCGGACCTCCCCAGAGCTGAGCAGGCCCCGCCTGCTACACGGCTTCTGCTGAAGCTCTTCTAAGAAGTCTTTGAGGTCGTAGGAGCCGGGACCCAGCTTGCGGTCCTGCCCCAAAAGAAGAGAACACCCCAGGGGACTTCCACACGGGAAGGCGCCAGAAGAGGATGGAGTTCCTGCAGGAGCCCGGGAGGACACTGAGGACCACACCTGGTGCAGCCACGTGGACAGGAGGGCCGGGCCTAGGGTGGAGGCACTGCCCAGGGGACTTACCTGCAGCCGCCTTTCTTTCAAGATGGCCAGGTACTGGAAGTGAGGCAACCGGGTGAGCCAGGCAGCCTCCTCAGACAGGGCCCAGCCTCTGCCCACCTCCTTCTTCAGCTTATCGGGGCTGAAGCAGGTCTCCTTGCAACCGTAGGTGCCAGGGCCTATGTGGGACTGAGCCAGGTGCAGTGAGGGCCACCCCACCCAGGCCATCCCCAGGACAAATTTTCTTCAAGCTACCCTGACCCGAGCATGGGGCCCTAGGGCCTTGGCATGCATGACAAATCCCACTTCCTCCATCACTGGCCCTGTCACACCCCAGGGAGGGACAGAAACTCATTTAGATCCTGCACCTCCCAGTGCAGGAGCTCATACATGCTGTGTCCACTATAGCTCCTGGAGGGGGAGGCCAGCGGCCAGACCAGGGTAGAGGCGGCGGGAAAGCTGCCCCAGCTCACCAGTTCCACAGAATGGTGCCTGGAGTACGGGGCCTCTGTGAACGTGCTGGACTGCTTCCGGTTAGGATAAACAGCAGAGACATCAAACCTAGGGAAGGACAGAGGTCCGGTGAGAGCCCAGGGCCTGACCCCTGGCCTGGCTTGGGAAGTCTTGGGGACCAGGGGAGCTGGCCCACCAAGGCAGGAGACTCTGGCCCATGAAGGATAAAGAACAGGGCTGCAGCGACTCTGATGCTCCTCGGGTGGCGCCACCCCACCCCTAGCTCCTCTCGCCAATGAGTTTTCTTCCCCAAAGCCTTTATTATTACCCAACATAGTATTATATGTACATATATCCCATACTGCTTATACTATAAATTATCTACCGTCTACCTATCTGTCTGGCTACGCATGCTGCCCTTCCTCTGGTAGATGAAGCTTCCCTGCGTACATGGATTCACTGTTCCACTCAGTGCTGCAGCCAAGATCTTAGAACTCCTCGTGGACAGAATAAAAAAGGCTTCTGGGCCAAAATCCCAGCTTCAACTTTTTTTTTCTTTTTTTCAGAGAGAGTCTCTGTAGCCCAGGCTGGTCCTGAATTCAGTGATGTAGCCCAGACTGGCCTTGGACTCAGGATAATCCACCCGCCTCAGCCTCCCAAGTGCTGGGATTACAGGCGTGAGCCCCCACGTTCAGCTTTATGTGGTGCTGGGGAATCGAACTCAGGGCCTTGAGCTTGCAGGGCAAGCACCTTATAACCGCTGTGCCATTCCTCCAGCCCCGCACCTTCAACTTTAATTTAACTGTGGGCTAGACTGCATGGCCTCTTCAAATCAGTCCGTAGCAGATGCTCTGAAAATGGCTTTAAGAACTCACTAAGGACGTGGGAAAGCCGAGGTAAGCCAGGCACACGCCTGGAATCCCATCTCTCTGGGAGACAGCGGTGGGAAGATAGCAAGTTCAAGCCCAGCCTGGGCAACCTGACCACTCAGCGAGACTCCGTCTCAAAACAAAACAAAAAAAAGGCTGGGGTTGTATATCTGTGCAACGACCCTGGGTTCAATCCTCAGTGCCAAAACCAAAAACAAAACAAAATTTAAGATGGCAGAAGAGCCTGGGCAGGGAAGTGACGCCACGCTGACCCTTCCCTCCTGGCCGCCCGCCTCCCCGCAGCTCCCGACTCCCCCCCTAGTCAGAGCCGGGAATTCCGCAGCTGGGGTTGGCCGAGAGCCTGCAGTGCCGTGGACCCACCTGTGGCTCTGCACCCCGAAGGGTGCCCCTCGAAAGCGCTTGGTGGCTGAGGGCATGCCGCGGCCTGAGCCAAACCTGGCGGGAGCCAAGACCACCCTCCAGCCTCAGCGCTGCCCGCTGGGGCCCCCTGAGCCCGCCGCTGCCCGGGCAACCGGGCCTTGTGATTCGCCAGTACCGATTGTCTGCGCTGCGCTGCGCTGCGCGGCCCCGCCCCACCGGCCAGCACCCTTCCTGCTTTTTTTTTTACGGTTTTGATGCCCCCGGCAGATCCAAGATCCCTCCAGGTAAGTAATACGGAGGCTTTGGTCAGGCTTTCAGGTCATTTGCTGGGGATGTCGCTGATTTCTGCCAGCTTAGGTGGGAGAACCCAGGCCCCCAGGAGCACCTCAGCTCACCTTGTACTGGCAGGAAACAGGCTCACAAGAGGATAGACAAGAGGTCACTGTGAGGAGGGAGGAGAAGAGGTCCTGGAAGCAGGGCAGGGACAAGCTGGAGAGATGCATACCAGTTGTGTGGACTTTAGAAACCACACACATTCTCGGCAAATGACTCTAAAGCCACCAGGCTCCATATTAATACCAGGAGGGCCTGGGATCCAGATATGCTGTCCTGGGGAAGCAATGACCACACCGGGCTGGAGGAGTAGCTTAGGAGTTAAAGCGCTTGCCCAGCAAGCTCAAGGGCCTGAGATCAATTTCCTGGTACCACATAAGCTAGGTGTGGTGGTGGACGCCTGTAATCCCAGTACTTGGAAGGCTGAGGCAAGAGGATTGCCCAAGATTGGGGCCAGCCTGGGCTACTTAGTGAGTTCAGGACTCGCCTGGACTACAGAGTGAGAGCCTGTCTCCAAAAAGAAAAAGAAAAGGAAACAATGACCACACAGTGTGGCCAGCCCAACCTAGAGAGACCTCTGAGCCTGTAGTGAGTAGATCAGGAAGAGCTTCCTGGAGTAAGAAAATTTCAAATTTAACATGCAGGTAAAGAAAGGAATTCAGGACCTCTGGGTCAAGATGGCGGCCAAGTAACAGAGCTGCACAATGTCTTCTCATGGACCCGTTTTTCAAAAAGTTGAGGATGTAGTCAAAAATGGCCTGTTCAATGTAGGTAGGACAGGGAGGAGCACCCCAACAATTAAAAGGAAGCAAGGAGAAGGTCAGAAATCCCAAGGGAACATCAGAAAAAGAGGAAAAAACAGCAGCCTCGGAAGCTGCTCCGGGCCGGCTGCAAACAGCTGGGAGCCACAGGCATCTGCAGACAGAGGAAAGTCCTCTTGGAGCCTGGAACCAGGAGAGGAAGGAATGCCCCAACATCTGATAGTAGGCCATGGGAAGATCAGAAATCCTGAAGTCATATCAGAAGTGGAGAAAAACAGCAGCTGACGGGGCACAGCCCTGAGCTGCCGGCATCCACAGACCGAAGATGAAGAAAAGCCCAGAGACCAGAACCTCAGATTGAGGTAAGCTTGAATCTGGGAGAAGTAGAAATTGTCAGCAGCTGGTAGCCCCAGCGCCTGAGAAACAAACCTGTGGGTAGTGCATACTACAAACGCAATGGGAGCGCCTCTAGAGAAGGCCTTCTGGAGCCCAGATCAGAAGCAGTGCTCGGTAGCCATAACAGGCAATGTTGTAAGCAGGGGTAGTAAAAAACAAAACAGAACATCAACAACAACAACAAAAAACCCCACAAGACTGAACTGTTAGAGTAAAAGAAAGCTCAGAAGAGCACATCGGGGCTTTTGGGGTCACTCTTGAGCAGTGCCTAGAGAGAAACTGGCAAAAGAGACAGTTGCAGGGCAGAGAGAAAGGCCGCTGACCTCCTGAGTGGCTCAGGGTAGTGGGAGCACCTCCAAGGGTGGAGAGCCCTGCCCTGGGGGACGGAAGCCAGAACAGACAGAAGAGCTTTGCTGAGGGGGCTGGAGGTGAACAAGACACCTCAGATGCCATCAGACAATTAGGTCCTTCTACTCTGCCTACTCCCAGCACAGAACTCAGAGGAATTTCAGCTCCCCTGACACACCCTAATACTCATTCAAAGAAACCTCTCAGGCTTTTCAAGTGAAGTCCCTCAACAACAGAGACATGGGAAGGAGACAAGGCAACAGAATTCACAGAGATGCCTGAGACCCCAGAAACTAATGTTATGGACCCTGAAATAGTGGATCTCCTAGGGAAGGAAGTCAAAAAGCAAATAAATGAGTCAAACAAAAAAGTTCAAACAAGATATTCTCAAAAAAATGAAAGCATTGATCAGCAGGCTTAAAGAGGAACTTACCAATCAAATAGTGGTCCTTATGGAGACAAAGCTCACTAAGCATATTGAAGCCACAAATAAAAAGTTGGCTGAGGTAAATAAGGAAATGCAAGATATGAACAAACATTTTGATAAGGAACTGGAAAATCTGAAAAGAAATCTACATGAAATTCAGGATATTAACAATATATCTGATAGCAGGGGAAGACAACTCACATGTTGTGAGGACAGACAGACCTTGAAGACAAGGCAGAGGAAACATGCTATAATTAGGTATGACTCCAAAATTAGAAATGAGCAAAGTAGCTGGATACATCAGCTGATGGATGATTCAAGGAGAACCAATCTCAGAATTATAAGTGTGGAAGAACAGAAGACAGCACTGAAGGTATAAAGAATTTATTCACTGAAATAGTGCAAGAAAATTTCTCTAATCTAGAGCAATTAATTTTCAGCTACAAGAAGCTTATAGAACACCAAATAGCCTCAACCAGCAACAAGACTTGCCATGACATATCAGAATCAAAACCTCAGAAATACAACATAAAGAGAGGACATTAAAAGCAGCAAGAGAAACAGACATTATTCTGCCAAGGCAAACCGATTTGAATTTCTCAGTGCAAACTTCAAAGGCCAAGAGAGCCTGGAACAAGATCTTTTAAGCTTTAAAGACACCAAGTGTCAACCTAGGTTGTTGTGTCCAGCAAAATTATCCCTGAAAATTGAAGGAGAAGTAAAAATTTTTCATGACCAAGAATCCCTAAAGAAATTTACAACCACTAGCCCAGCATTGCAGAAAATACTTGACGGAATCTTTAAGAGAAGCAGAGGGACAAGCAGCACCTTTAGGAAATACCTAAAGAGAAAGTGTAACAAAAAAAAAGATTGATATTTGTTTGATTGGTATCCCTCTAAAACACTACCAGATGTCTCATAAAATCTGTGAATCTTCCCCCATAATTATCATTTTAATAGCATATAAGTGTGCAAAACATAATAATCATATTCAACAGAGGGAATTGGTATAAGATCTTTAAAATAGGTATACAGGAAGTTAGGGATGGTTAGGTAGGTAAAGTGATAAACCAAATCTGGCCAAATGTTAGTAATTAGTGAAATGTGAGTAAATTATGAAAGCTAAAAAAAATCTGAACTATCTAAGCATGCCACTCTGTCTATTGCTTTAACTGTAGTGTATTTATGTGATGAAGATTTAAGTTCATTTAATGTAACAATTCGATATAGACTTACGCTTGTCTAATATAGCATGTTTTTGAATGTACAAACATTTACCTTCCAGTACTCAGCTAAGGAAGATAAAATGTAACTTATTTTTCATTCTCACATTTTCTAGCCTTATGAATTTCATTGTTATAGTTCTCTTCTCATGTGGACTGGTGGGTGAGGTCAAGTTAAAGAATCGCAACAAAGATATAGTAAGATACAGGAAAAAAAGAACTTTCAGCAAATCGCCCCCAATAAAGGGCTCCGCTGGACCCAGAGAAGAGACATCAGGATATGACACTGCAGCCCATTCGAGGGGCGGAAAACTGAGTTAAAGAGTGGTGATTTGAGTGGTGAAGTGAGGCAGATACAGAAGATTAAATATGTTAAATATCACATGGTTTCTCTGATTTGGGAAACGCAGAACACAGGCATTCTATAGAACCGGATGGGTGTGATAGTGGGAGTTACAGGGAGGTGGGAGGATAGGGGAGGTCCAAAAATGGGGAGGGGAAGGGATAGTAATATTAATGTGATATATATGTGCGCAAAATGCTCAAGTTCATTGTAAACATGTATTGCATATGTATTAATAAAAATGGGGAAAATGTACAAAAATCATAAAAAAAGAGAAAAGAATTGTGAGTGTGTGCTCAAGTTTCTCACCCTGTCTCTTGCCACAGTAACCTTCACCTTACCAGTGCCCTATGGCTCTACTATGAAACTGTCTGATGTCACCCTCACTGTCCTGGATCCTACCAAGGGCCTCAGGCAAAGGCGAGGCAAAGGTCAATGCCCCTCTTTCTGGTGATGGGTTGAAGCCAGGGAGCTACAGGATGTGGCCACATCCTGCATCCAGCCTGTGGCAAACTGGCCCAGAAACCCAGCGGTCTTCTTGTAGCCCTCTCCCTGCCCTTACTGCGATGTTAGTGTCCCTGCACCGCTGCACTGATGGCCAGAGGTCAGGGGCTAAAGGCACATACTGCAGGACACCCTGGCTCACCCAGACACCCTCACCCTCCCGGGCTCACCTGTGCAGTGGGACCTGGGCAGCCGCTGCCCTCGGTGCCTGCGTCTTAACCTGAGAATGAAGCTAATGGTCTGTTTCCACAGAGCCGGGAGGGCTCATGGACTTGGTGGCCCGCAGCAGGACCTCAGGAAGTTGTCACCAGCCCTCAGAAGGGCCTGCTGCTGAGGCCCAAGGGTGGAAGACCGTCCGATCACTCCAGCACGGTGGCTGCCATAGGCAATGGTGAGCACATTGTTGCAGTGACAAGTGCAGGAAGGAAGGAGCACAGGCCACACCCAGGAGCCTGCACACCCTCAAGGGATTCTCGTGTGAATCTCTGTCTCCTGGATCGCAGCCTGGATGAGATGTCCTCACCAAGGTCCACTCTCCTCACTGCCCCAGGACAGGGGCCTGTGGCTGGAGTGTGTTGGGAGCTGCTCCCAGGTGGGGCTGCTGGGTGTGCACCCCATGTAGTCCCACGTGCAGAGAGCCTTGCCCAACTGGGCTGGCCCAAGAGTCCTGGCAGCCCACACCTGCCTGCAACTGCTCTGTGCTTCCCTGGTACACTGAGCCCCTAGCCTCCAGGGCTCCTGGAGGAAGGACCAGAGGACAGAAGTCAGGGTCCTTTGGGCCAGGAGTTCTGGCTACCCTGTGGGCTCGGCCAGCCAAGGTAAGTCCATGTAGCAAAGCAACCTGCCCTAGTCAGCCCAGCCCTCCAGCACAGCAGCTTCCTCCTTGGGGCAGCTAAAGAATGCAGCCTCCCCACCGTTGTGGTACAGAGAAAGAACGTAAGGCTCAGAGAGAAAGAATCAATCATCCTGGTCACATCCAGTGAGATGTTGGGTTGACCAGTGGATGTGGGACATGATGACATTGACAGCTCTCTGGGTTGCTAGAGTGTGACTTGCCCAGTATCAGGAGCCTATGTGAGGACAATGGAGTCCAGCCACAACCTTGGCCGGGACCTTGGCTCTTAGTTGATTCCCCAGCACCACATAAGTCAGATATGGTGGCACACGCCTGTAATTCCAGCCCTTGGGAAGCTGAGACAGGAGGATTGCTTTGAGATCACGGCCAGCCTAGACTCCATAGTGAGTTCAGGACCAGCCTGTATTGCAGAGGGAGACCCTGTCTCAAACAAACAAAAAATAAAATAAATCTTTCCTCCCTACAGATTGTGAATGTCAGGCATTCCGTCCTAGCAAAGATAAAGTAACTGAGACTTGGGTTCAAATTACCCTTATAGGTGAATGGATAAATGAAGTGGGTGTATATATACACACAGTAGAGTGTTACCTATAAAGAAGGAAATTTGGATACACACTGCAACGTGGTTGACTTAAAGACATTCTACTGAGTGGTGTAAGCCAGGTGCAAATTAACAAATGTTGCACAGCTGCCTGATGTGAGCCGTCGGTGCACCCAACTGTGTGGACACAGAAAGTAGAGCGGCAGGGACAAGCTGGGCCGAGAGAGGAAGGAGGAGCTGTCGCTCAATGGATACCAAGTGTCAATTTGGGAGATAGAAAAGTTCCACGCAAAGGTAGTCAGGGCTGCACAACAATGCCAAGGGGCTTTGTGCCAACCAATTGTACTTTTAAAAACAGTTAAAATGGTCACTTATATTGTTTTAAGTATATCTTGCCTCAATTTAAAAAAAAATTTTTTTTTTTGAGACAGCTCTGTAGCCTAGGCTGACCTCAGACTCATGGCAATCCTCCTGCCTCGGCCTACTGATTGCTGGGAGTATAAGTATGTGTCACCACACCTTGGTGCCACAGTATTTTTAAAAAGTCAAACCTTTGGAAACCATTCCCGGTACACCCAACCAGGTAAGTAAACAAGTTTCATCTTATGATGGTCACCAACAATGTACAGTCATTTTTATTAAAAATATTAAATGTATAAACAGTGAAAATGTCACCAAGTTTACTAATTGTCAGTATTTCCCCTTTTGAAAATGCTGGTCGCTCCTTCTGTGTGTGTGTGTGTGTGTGTGTGTGTGTGTGTGTGTGTGTGCGCGCGTGCGCGCACGCGCTTGTGCCTGTGTTGGTGGCCATGGGGACCGAGCCAGGGCCTTCACACTGAGCTGTGTCCCGAGCCCCGACCTCCTGTCTTTTTAATTTTAGACAGGGTCTCAGGAAGTCGCTGAGTTGCCCAGGCTGGGTGTGAATTTGCCATTCTCCTGTCTCCGCCTGCCAACGCTGAGATGACAGCCTGCGCCCTGGCCTGGCTGCTGCTCTCCTTTTCAAGATGAGGCCACAAGGTGGCAGGGCCCAGCCCGGTTGCCCAGGCTGCAGGCTAGAGGTCGGTACTGCTCCTGTTCTGGGGGAAGATGGAGCAGGAAAACTGGGGTGGGGGGCGGGTCGGCGCTAGCGTGGGGGTGATTGCCATAGAGGAGGGGCCGAGCTGACACCCACCCAGCGTGGCCATTTATTAAGTGCTCCTGTGGTTGCTCCCTGTCCCTGGGGGGAGGGAGCGTCAGACCGTGTCACAGAGGAAGAATTTGGGAGGTAGCACAGACTATCCACTCCCGGGATTGGAGAAGCCGGATTAGAACCAGCCGCTGGGAGCCATAGGCTTTTCAGAGGCCCACTGCTGACTCAGAGATCATAGAGAAATCCTGACGGATAATGACTTGTGGGGACGGGCCAGAATTGGCTGAGGGGCTGCGAGAGGACGGACAGCAGCAGGAGTTAGGCGGCTCCCGCAGCTGACAGGGCCATTCTTAGCATGCTTAGCTCTTGAGGGTGGGGTGAAGCAGCGCCCATGAAGAGAGGGGCTGGCCTTGACCAGCTGGGTCTCCTGGCCTCCTCCGTACGCGCTCGTCCTGTGACCTGGCAAGACCCCCCTCCTCCTCCGGGACCGCTGCGCCGCCGCCCCCGCCCAGAGTGCAGATCCGCCCCTCGGTTGGCGACGCGCCTGTTTCTCTGGCACACCTGGCTGCGCAATGCCGCCGAATGAATGCGGCTGAGCAGCGAAAGCGGAAACACCTGCTGGCGCAGGGCGCACCTCTGACGCGGGGCCACCCACCAGCGGCGGCGCCGGGACAGACCGGACCAGGCAGCCGCGCCCGAGCCTCGCTCGGGGAGGGGCGCGCTGTCCACCGGCCTCCGCTGCCCCCCGAGAACCAGGCCACGTCAGGGGCCAGGGCGGCAGCCATGGGGGAGCCCCAGGCCGTGGCTGATGACCTAGAGGCCCTCATCGACGACATGGACTACCTTCCGGGCCACTTTCACCTAGAACTACAGCTGAACTTGGAGCCACGCTCACCGGCCGCGCTGCGCGCCCGGGACCTGAAGTTACAGCGGGAGGGACTGCGGCAGGAGCTCGGCCTGGCGGCGGCCCCGCAGCGGCCCGCCGTGCGCCACCTCCTGGGGGCCCTCGCCTTCCACCTGGAGGAGCTGGACGAGGCCCGCGCGCGCTTCCTCGAGGTGGCCCGCGAAGACCCCTGCAACCTCAATGCGTGGGCCAACCTGGCGCACGTGCACGGGCGGCTGGGCCAGGAGGATGAGGAGGAGGCCTGCGCTGCGCGGCTGGCCAGCCTCATGGGTCTAGAGGCGGACCCCGAGGCTGCCCGGGAGGCCCAGCTCCGCGCCGCGCGCTGCCTGGCCGAGCAGGGCTATGCGCACGGCTTCGACGTGGGCTGCGCCGGCCTGGAGGAGCGCGCGCGGGTGCTGGCTGCGGGCATCGCGCTCTACGACAAGGCCCTGGGCTACGGGCAGCAGGTGGGTGACCCCTCCCCCTTACCCCCCTCCCCTGCTGGAACCAAGGCTGTGGCTGTGTTTTCGGGGCTGGACCCCAAAGCCCTCACCCTGAGCTATCTCCCCAGCCCATTTTAATTTCTGATTTTCAGACAGGGTCTTAGGAAGATGCTAGGTTGCGCAGACTGAGCCCGTCCCACCCGGGCGGGGCTCCACCTTGTCTCACTTGGAGGCGGTCCTCCTGCCTCAGCCTCTGGGGTGCAGGCCTGTGCAATCCCTTTGGTCCAGAAGGTCCTCTTCTGCCCCTCACCCCGGCCCTCGGGCCCCGGAAATACCTTCTAGTGTGTACCCCTCCTTGGTGTCCCACACTAGCTAGAGCTGTGCGCCCTGGGCGGGGCCGGCCCTCACCGGGCTGCCTGCCTGGGTCTCTTGGTGGTACAGCAAAACAACCCTGCTAGCGAGCTCATCGCATTCCTACCTCCTACCATCTCTGCCCCTCCCCTCCACCTCCTGAAGCTCTGAAGTCCACCCACCACCCCTGGCTTCCTCCTGCGCACTCAACCTGTCCTGTGTCCTGCTGCACCTGTGCAGTGTCCATCCTCCCCGTCCCTGCCCTCCAGCCACCTGCCCCACTCTGATCTTTCTTCCACACAGCTGCGGTGTAGTCAACACCCTTTTCACAGCCCCTGGGCAAGCCAGGCTTTGGCCACGTTCCTCCTTCCTCCTCCCGCTGCAGGCAGGCATCCTCGCAGCCGCATGTCCCTTTCTTGGCCACTTCCTAGAGTGCTCGCTGCTCTACCTTTGCCCAGAAAGTCCTCTTCAGTCTAGAGCTTGTCCCAGACACGCGCCCCCTCCCACGGCAGGACCAGCTTCCCAGGCTGGGTCAGAGTGTGTACTGGGTGCCCGAGCACTGCTTGCGTGTCTGCAAGTCTGTCTCCAGCGCAACCTTGAGTGCTTGAGAGTGGGGACAGTTCCCGCTGTTTACATACAGCTGTAAACCCAAAAGGTGGTACACAGTGGCATTCGTTAAATGCCTTGGGTGGATGTATGTGCAGCCTAGGGCCTGGCAGCAGATAGACAAACAGAGTATGCTGGTTATCTCTGGTGGCGAGACAGACACTCCCAGCGCCTCGCACTCAAGGCAGGGAGCATTGTCACAGCTCAGGAGCTAGGGTGTGCCTAGCTCCGGCCACCCAGTGCTCTCATTTGAAGGCCTGTGTGACTGTGCGCCATCTGCCCCCACGCCCACTCCCCAGCCATGGGGAGATTCTGTTCCTCTCTGGCCATTGGCTGACATCCTGTGACCTTCACTGTTTCTCTTCATTAGAAACAGGTCACTAGTTGCAGCCCACATTTGAGAGGAGGAGATGACACCGGTCACAGGTACCAGGAGATGGGATTGCTAGGGGCCCTCTCAGAGACTGCCTGGCACAGGAACCATCAATCAGGTGGCAGAAGAACAATGCAGAGGACTGTCATCCCTGCACGCTGGGAGCCTGAGGCAGGAGGATGGCAAGTTGGAGTCGAGCCTGGGCAACTTAGCGACTTAGTGAGACACTGTCTCAAAATCAAAAATAAAAATAGGCTGGGCATGTAGCTCAGGGTGAAGGTCCTGGGCTCAATCCTCAGCACCAGGGCAAAACAGAAAAGAGGTGATACAACAGTTTAGAAGTGACTGCTCCTGAGGGCACAGCACAGGCAGGGGTGAGCTGCTCACCGCAAGCAATGCGCTCTAGATTTGCACTGTTTGAATCACAATAAGAACATCTGCCCCCAGGCAGACATGGCCCAGGGAGATCATTTGGTCCAACTTGGCCAAGGCCTTACCAAAAAGAAGCATTACATCAGGGGTGAACTACTTAACTGCTTCCCCAAATATGGCAAGCTAATTTCTATATTGATAATTGATAATTCTATACTGACTGTGAAAGATGTCATAAAACTCCAAATGGCCCATAGCATAAAATAAGTCCCCGGCTCCTGCTTCCCACGCAGGTATCACAGGTGTGGTTTGCAAAGCTTCAGTACACACCCAAGGCTCGTGGCTTCCACAAGGACAAAGGTGGCAGCCAGTACCAGGGAAACACAGGCTGGGGAGCTTAGACTTCACAAAGGACAGCAGAGCAGAGGCAAAGAGAGCCGCCCAGACCAGGTGGCCCAGTCCGGACAGGTTCCCCCACACTTTCACCCCAGTCACTACTTGGTGCCTTGAAGCATCCCACATTTGAGGGGAGGAGATGACACAGGTCACAAGTACCTTGTGAAAGGGAACAACAATGGCCTGTGTGACACAGGCTTCCTCATCAGTGAAACAGAGACTCCCCTTATCCAGTTGATGTCATTATTAGTAGTTAATGTTTATAAAGTGCCTCGGGGCTGGAAGAATGGCTCAGTGATCAAAGCACTGGCCTAGCAAGCACAATCCCGGAGTTTGATTCCCCAGCACCGCATAAACTGGGCGTGGTGGTACATGTCTGCAATCCCACCACTCGGGGAGGCTGCAACAGGAGAATTGCCATGAGCCCAAGGACAGTGTGGGATACCTAGTAAGTGCAGGACCAACCTGGGCTACAGAACAAGACCCTGTCTCAAAGACTATATGGCCCCTAGAAGGAGCCTGTGCAGAGACAGGCAGGGTCAAAGGTGACATCCCATCTCCTGGCTACAACACATCCTCTGCCTCTGAGCTTCAGGCAGATGTCACCATCCCATGGGGCCTCAGGGAACCCAGTTCTCCAATTTTAAATCCTGAGCCCTGTACACCAGGAGGTCCTACAAGAAAGACACGGCCAGCACTGTATTGTTGGAGGGTGGCTGTGGCACAGGTCATGGCAACAGAGTAGGCCCAGAGCCCTGGACCATGAGCCAGGGGCCCAGCGTCACCTCGGCTACAACACTGCCAAGAGTGAGTCTCTATGTCACAGTTTCCTCATAATGGCTAAAGATGTTGAACATTTTTCATGTATTTATTGGCCATTTGGACTTCTGAGAACCGTTTATTTGTTTCAGATTCCCATTTTTTGATTGGGTCTTTTATTTTGGAGGGTCTAATATTTTTTCAGTTTTTTGCATATTCTTTACAGTAGTCCTCTGTCCAAGGAGCCGGTGAATATTTTTCCCATTCTGTGGGTGCTCTCTTCCCTCTGTTGATTGTTTCCTTTGCTGTGCAGAAGATTTTTAATTTCATCTAGTCCCATTTGTGAACTCTGGGTGTTATCTCTTGTGCTTGGGTGTTTTATTAAGAAAGTCCTTGCCTATGCCTATGTCTGTGAGGGTTTTGCCTCTTTTTCCTCCAGTAAGTTCAGTGTTTCCATTTTAATATCTAAGTCTTTAATCCATTTTGATTTGATTTTGGTACACAGTGAAAGTTGTGGGCAGTTTCATTCCTCTGCATGTGGCTAGCCAATTTTCCCAGCACCATTTGGTAAAGAGGCTATCTTTACTCCAGTGTGTGTATTTGGACCCTTTGTCAAAGACCAGATGGCTGAAGGTGGGCTGGAGGAATGGCTCAGAGGTTAAAGCGCTTGACTAGCAAGTGCTAGGTCAAGCGCCAAGTACCCAAGTTTGATTCCCCAACACCACATAAACCAGGCCTGGTGGCACATGCCTCTAATCCCAGCCCTCAGGAAGCTAAAACAGGAGGATGACTTTGAGTTCAAGGCCGGCATGGACTCCATAGTGAGGTCAAGACCAGCCTGGGATACATTGTGAGACCCTGTCTCAAAAAAAAAAAAAAAAAAAAGATGGCTGAAGGCACTTGGAGATGTTTGGGCATCTTCAATTCTATTCCATTGATCCACCCATATGTTGTAGTGCCAATATTATGTTGTGGTTTTTTGTTTTGTTTTATTTTTTGAGACAGGGTCTCTCTCTGTAGCCCAGGCTGCTCCTGAACACACTATGGAGTCCAAGCTGGCCTTGGACTCATAGCAGTCCTCTTGCCTCAGCCTCCTGAGTGCTGGGATCAGAGGCATGTGCCACCAGGCCCAGCCTATGTGGTGCTGGGAATCGAACTTGGGTACTTAGCACTTAACTTAGTGCTGAACCATTCCTCCAGCCCCGATCACTGTTGCTGTGAAATATAATTTGATATCTGGCATTGTGATGCCTCCTGCTTAGGGTCGTTTTGGCTATTCTTAGCCTCTTGTGGTTCCATATATTTTCTGGTCTTTTTTTCTAGTTCTGTAAAATATGCTACTGGTATCTTGACTGGGATTGCATTGAATCTGTATATTAGCTTAGGTAGTAAGGCCGTTTTGACATTGCTGGTCCTGCCTATCCAGGAACAGAGGGCATCTTTCCATTTTTAAAAATTCTCTTGGATTTCTTTCTTCAGAGTTCTACAGTTCTCGGTATAGAAGTCCTTCATTTGCTTTGCTACGTTGATTCGTAGGTATTTAGTTTTCTTTGAGGCGACAGTGAATGAAATTGTTTTCCTAATCTCTCTGTGTTTTAATAGTTGCTCTAGAGGAATGCTACTGATTTTTGTGTGTTGATTTTATATCCCGCAATTTAGCCAACTTTGTTTATTAGATCTAAGAGTCTTCTGGTGGAGTTTTTAGGATCCTCTATGAAAAGAATCATGTCAACTGCAAATAAGGATAATTTGACTTCTTCCTTTTCTATGTATTTTCCTTTTATTCCAGTCTCTTGCCTGATTGCTCTGCTAAAGCTTCAAGCACTATGTTAATTAGGAGGGATGAGAGTGGACACCCTTGTCTTGTTCCTGATTTGAGGGGACATGCTTTCAGTTTTTTCCCATTTAGGATGATGTTGGCTGTGGGATTGTCCTAAATTGCTTTTATCAGTTTGAGGTAGAGTCCTTCCATACCTGTTTTCATCAGAGTTTTGTTCAGGAGTGGGTGTTGAATTTTGTCAAGGACTTTTTCTGCATCTGTTGAGATCATCATGTGGGTTTTGTCCTTGCTTTTGTTGATGTGATGTACTACGTGTATTGATTTGCAGATGTTGAACCAGCCGTGCATCCCTGGGATAAAGCCAACTTGGTCGTGGTGTATAATCTTTTTAATAATTTGCTGCATTCTTTTTGCAAGTATCTTATTAAGGATTTTTGCATCAATATTCATTAAGGAAATTGGCCTATAATTTTCTTTCTTTGTTGGGTCTTTGTCTGGTTTCAGAATCAAGATGATAACTGCTTCCAGGTAGGAGTTGGGCAGTGTTCCCTCCTTTCCAATTTCATGGAAGAGTTTAAGGAGCATTGACAATAACTCTTCCCCAAAGTTCTGATAAAATTCTGCAGTGAATCCATCAGGTCCTGGGCTTTTCTTTGTTGGCTGATCCTTTATTATTGCCTCAGTTCATCCCTGGGTAATGCTCTATTCAGGGTTTTTATATCTTCTTGGCTCAATTTTGGTATATCACATGTATTAAGGAATTTATCCATTTCTTCTGAGTTCATGAATTTGTTGGAATATAGTTTTTTGAAATAGTTTCTTAAAATTCTCTGGATTTTAACAGTTGTCTGTTGTGATTTCACCTTTTTGATTTCTAATTGCATCGATGTGTGTTTTTTCCCTTCTTTTAATGAGTTTGGCTAGAGGCTTATCAATCTTTTCCTTTTGAAGAACCAGCTCTTTGATTCATTATTTCTATTGTTTTCAGTTTCAATTTCACTGATCTCTACTCTGATTCTTATAATTTCCTTTCTTCTACTACCTTCAGATTTGACTTGTTCTTGTTTCTCAACTACTTGGAGCAGCATCATTAGATCATTAATCTCAGATTGCTGTTTTTTCATATGTACACTGAGAGCTATAAATTTCCCTGTTAATACTGCTTTCACAGTGTCCCACAGATTCTGATATGATGTGCTTCCATTGTCATCTGACGTTAGAAAGTTCTTGCTTTCTTTGTCTCTTCTGTGATTCATCCTTGTTCAACAATGTATTATTTAATCTCCATGTATTTGAATAGTTTCTGTAGTTACTTTTACTATTGATTTCTAGTTTTGTTCCAATATTATCTGAAAGTATGCAGGGAATGATTTCAATTCTTTTTATTTAAGCATATCTAAGTCCAAGAATATCATCTATTTTGGAAAAAGTTTCATGAGCTGTTGAAAAAAGGTGTATTCTATTCTCGTTGGAAAGACTAGTCTGTAGTTATCTGTTAAGTCCATTTGCTCCATAGTATGATTTCACTCTTTAGCTCTGATTTTTTTATTGATTACTTTTGTGTGTGGTTGATGTGTCTACTTGTGGGAGTGGGGTATGGAAGTTCCCTAGTATGATTGTATTGGGGCCTATTTGGTCCTTCACGTCCAGTAGTTTCTGTTGTACGTAATTGGGTGCACCTACATTGGGTGTGTATATGTTTATAACTGAGCTCTTCCTGTTGGAGTGTTCCTTTTACCAACATGTAGTGACCATCTTTGTCTCTTCTGGTTTGTTTTGGTTTGAAGTCTGCAGTGTCTGAGATTTGTGCAGCTACTCCTGCTTGTTTCCAGGCTCCAATAGCATGCAGTATTAGTTTCCAGCCTTTTACCTTCCGTCTTTGTGCTTCTTTGTGGATGAATTGTGACTCTTGAAGACAACAAATGGTTGGTTTTGTACTTTGACCCACTCTGCCAGTCTGTGTCTCTTGATTGGTGAGTTAAGACAATTAGCATTGACAGTAATCATTGTAAGATTTTTACTGAATCCTGTCATTGACCTGTTCTTCTACTGTTTGCTCTTTGCTTTTTCTTTTTGTTACACTTTTTCTTTAGGTGTTTCCTTTCCTCTGTGCTCTTTGGTGCTGCTTGTCTCTCTTTCTCTCGCTAAGATTCCTTCAAGTATTTTCTACAGTGCTGAGCTAGTGGTTGCAAATTGCTTTGGGGATTCTTGGACCTGAAAAAGTTGTACTTCCCCTTTCATTTTCAGGGATAATTTTGCTGGACACAACAACCTGGATTGATAATTGATATCTTTTAAAGTTTGAAAGATTTTGCTACAGGCTCTCCTGGACTTTAAAATTTGCAATGAGATGTGGTAATTTGAATGGGTTTGTAAAATATTATCTGTTTTTCTCTTGATGCTTTTAATATTTTTTCCTCATGTTGGATTTCTGAGGTTTTGATTATGATATGTCATGGTGAATTTCTTTGCTGGTTAAGGTTACTTGGTGTTCTGTAAGCTTCTAGGACCTGAATATTAATTTCTTTCCTAGATTTGGGAAATTTTTTTTGTATGATTTTAGTGAATAAATTCTTTCTACATTTGATGCTGTCTTCTGCTTTTTCTCCCACTCCCATAGTTCTGAGGTTGGTTCTCTTTGAATCATCCACCAGCTGTTGTATCCAGCTACTTTGCTCAATTCTAATTCTGGAGTTGTGCCTAATTACAGCATTTGTTTCCTCAGCCTTGTCTTCCAGGTCTGAAATTCTGTCCTCACAATATATGAGTCGTCTTCCCCTGCTTTCAAATGAGTTTTTTATATCCTGAATTTCAGCTAGATTTATTTTTCAAAATTTTCACTTCTTTATCAAAATGTTCCTTCAAATATTGCATTTTCTTATTTACCTTAGCCAACTTTTTATATGTGGCTTCTATATGCTCAGTAAGCTTTGTGTCTATTAGGCCCACTATTTATAGTATAGTAAGTTCCTCTTTAAGCCCAATGATCATTACTTGCATTTCTTTAAGAATTTCTTGTTTGGGGCTGGAGGAATGGCTGAGTGGTTAAAGTGCTTGCCTACCAAGTGCTACATCAAGTCTTAAGTACTCGAGTTTGATTCCCCAGCACCACATAAGCCACGTGTAGTGGTGCATACCTGTAATCCCAGTACTCGGGAGGCTGAGACAAGAGGATTACGGTGAGTCCAAAGCCACCCTGGGCTCCATACGGGGTTCAAGAATAGCCTGGACTACAGAGAAAACCCTGTCTCAAAAAAAAAAAAAAAAATAACTCGAACAGCAATCAATGCTGGAGAGATTGTGGAACACTTTGACACTGCTGGTGGAGTTTTAACCTGTACAACCACTACAGAGGGCAGTATGGAAATTCCTCAAAATGCTGAAAATAAATATCCCTTTAAAAATATCTTGTTTGAACTTTCTTTTTGCTTTTTGGCTGCCTTCCCTATGAGTTCCACTATTTCAGGGGCCATGACATTAGTTTCTGAGGATTCAGGAGTTTTTATGTGTGTCCTGTTTCCCCATGATTCTGTTGTTGAAAGACTTCACTATAAAGGCCTAGCCAAGAGTTTTCTGTGAGCAGATATGAGGGTGTGTTGGGGGAGGCAAAAGTCCTCTGATTTTTGTGGTGGGAGCAGACACTGAGGGAGGACTTAGCAGTCCCTTGGCCTCTGAGGAGTCTTGTCCACTCCGGCCCCCTCAGCAAAGCTCTTCTGCCTGTCCTGGCTTCCCTCCCACAAGGGCAGGCTTCTCCACCCTCCAAGGTGCTCCCACTCTCCCTCCAAGTCATCGAGGGGTTGGCAGCCTTTCTCTCCTCTCCTCAATTGTCTCTTGTGCCAGTTTCTTCCTGGGCATTGTTTCAGAGTGTCTCCAAAAACCCGGTGTGCCTCTCTGAGCCTCCTCCTACTCTAAACAGTTCAGGCTCAAGCTTTTTTTTTTTTTTTTTTTTTTTTTTAATAAAATGGCTCCTGCTATGGCGCTTCTTGTTATGGCTGCCAAGCACTTCCGGTTGAGGCTCCAAGAGGCCTTTTTAGGGGAAGCTCTCAGTGCGTTTGCAGTTTGCACTTCCCACTGGCTCGTTTCTGGAGGCTGGAGCTACCAGCTGCTTACCTTGGCCTGAGGTTCCAGGCTCTGGGTGGACTTTCTTCTATCTGAGGATGCCAGCAGCTCCCAGCCACTCACAGTCAGCCTGGGGTGACTTCCTGGGCTGCTGTGTTTTTCTACTTCTGATTTAAGAATTTCTGATCTTGCCCTGACCTTTCAGTTATTAGGGTGCTCCTCCATCTCCTAGCTGCATTGAACCAGCCATTTGGACTATAATCTCACCCTTTTAAATGGGTCTATGAGGAGACATTGTACAGCTCTGTTCCTAGGCTCTGTTTCCATCTTGCCTGGAAGTCTTTTTTAATAAAAGTTTTCTAAAATTCATTTATTTACTTATTTGAGGCAGGGTCTTTCTCTGTAGCCCAGGGTGGCCCTGAACTCACAGCAATCCTCCTGCCTCAGCCTTCCCAAGTGCTAGGATTAAAGGCATGCACTCCCATGCCCACTTAATCTTCATGTGGTGCTGATGCTCTTTAACAGCCATTGCCCAGGCTCCAGTTCACCTCCTAGAGAGTTTCATCTTGTCCCGTGGGGGCTGAGCCCCACGTCTGGGCCTTTCTCTGTCACCCCCCACTGTATAGGCACCAGCAAAGGGCTAAACACCCAGGAGTGGATTGTGTCTGGTGTATGTTTCTAGTCATTTAGCTTAATTGAATAACTTTATTTTAAATTTGAAAATACCTATTTAAAAATAATAATTAGAACTTACGTGTCTCTAAAAAGAAAAAAAACTCTGTTCCAAGCCAACTCAATTATTTGATTTTTCTTTCCTTTAATCAAAGTATTAGATGTATAGCAGCACATGTATGGCTGGGTCCTGCCATACCCACTCACACCGTGCCCACGTGAAGGTCAATTCCCTTGTTCCTGGCTCAGGGCAGGACAAGACCCTCTGAAGGGCACCAGGGCGCTGGGCCTGAGTCTGAATTTTACTATGCCTAGCATCTTTGATCTATATTCAAATCTCACAGGCCCACCACCAATGGGTGTTGGGATCTACCCGCACCATTGGCCCAGGGCACCTCTGTGCTCTCGGGAATGGGAGGAGGCAGTGCGAGTAGACCGGCCTCCAGTCCAAGGTGCGCCCAGCGGGGACTGGGGGACTAGGCAGAAGGGACTTCAGGGTGCTCCAGCCAACAACCCCAGTAAAACACACACAGTCACAATTCCGAGCAGGGTGCTTTGAGGGCGGGTGAGGCTGGCCAGAGAGATGACAAGAGGGCGCTTTTCACGAAGGCGCTCACTGTGAAAAGGAGGCCGGGCACAGGACACAGGATGTGGGAACATGATCTGTTATTAGCCCCATTCTGTAGATGAGCACACGATGCTCAGAGAGGTATAGTATCTTGTCCAAGGGCACACAGCCATGCATGGCTGGCAGGAACTGAAAGCCAGGGTGGGGAGACAGCATTCCTGAGGCTCCCACTCCAGCCTGCTAATGGCCTCGGGCTACTTGCCTCTACATGCCAGTGCTGTGTGTTTACTGCTAGCTTCTCCGCCTCACCTGGTAAGTGAGGGCTGTCTCTCCTTTCCCATAAGCATGGAATCCCAGAGGCAAAGCTGGAGTTCATATCATGGGCGAGTCACCCAAATGTACATAAGGATGTGGCACAGCTCTGCCCACGGGAGGAGAGAGAGAAGCCTTCACCTTTGTCACCACAGAGGGCACCAGCCCACTCCAGGCCCACCCAACCACTGGTGTTGGACCCAGAATTAGAGATAGCCCTTGTTTTCTGGGGACAGTGGGCTAGAGAGGTGGCCCCACACATCCAGCCAGTCTGGAAGCAAAGCAGATGAGCCACAGGGCCTGCATCTGAGTCAGAACCGGGCGCCCTGGCACCCACCATGCCTTGGAGGCTCTTGACCTCCCCTGGGCCTGCTTCAGGGCCTGCGCCTGGGCATGTGTGTCCCCAGACCAGAGACCAGGAGAAGGTGGTGACTAGGAGCTGTATCAGTCTCCCCAGAGTTTAAAACCCACGTGGGATCACCTGGGAACTCTAGCGAGCAGGGACCAGCAGGGCCCACATCTCACATCTGAGCTCCCAAAATCCCCTCACCTGAGTGATCTTACCACCCCCACCCACAGATTTCTAACCCAGGTGGGCCTCCTTCATAAATGCAGAAGCAGTGGCCTTTGGAGGTGCCTGGGGAGAGGCGGAGCATGGGCACACCACCTTTCCAGTGTCCCCCACCTGGGCTGCCTTGCATGCCCAGAGCTGGCTGGCTGGGCAGGTGCGGTATGCCACTGGTGTGTCATAGCAGGCATTCCAGTCATGCAGGAAGAACCGTCCCTAGATCTGCCACCTGGTGACTTCTGTTTCTGCAGCGTCAGCCTTCAGGGTTGACCCAGTGAGGTGGAAGGAGGTGTTGGAAGGAGGCAGACCTGAACTTGACTCCTGGCCCTTCCACCCTGGTCTGTGGGGCGGGGCTGGTGCCCATTTTCTGTTCTGTTTCCTCACTTGTCAGAGGGAGGGGGGAGGTGACACTCCTTCTGAAGCGGCTGTTAAGAATCCAGTGCTGAGTGCCTCCTGACCAGGGAGAAGTGTCCCCGCCTTCCCCTGAGAAAATTAGCTCCCCAGCCCACTCTGGAATGCAGGGTGTGGCCATTAAGGGCCAAAGTTCAGAAGGAGGCGGATACTTGCCCTAAGAGCCTTCAAGGTGTCTGTACCGCCCACTCAGCTGGAGGTGGATTTGGGAACCACTGGGTTGGTAGAAGGTCTTTTATTGAAATCCCTTACAATAGCCAACCTTTCCCTCACATTCCCTTCTCCTGGGGCCACCTTTCCAGTGAACGGAGGCCATCCCTGTACCCCAGTTAACACAAAGCTGCTCCTGTAATGGCTTATCCTGACACCATGATTTTACCAGAACATTGTGACCTTCATTGCTTACCCACCCAGCTGCAGGTGCACTGAGGACCCTGGTTTCCCATCCTCTGACTTACTTAAAAGCCACCCACAGCCAGGCCTGGAAGTGCAGCTGCCCAGCACCCTGGGAGGCTGAGGCAGGGTGCCATGTGTGAGCCCGGCCTGGGCAACTTAGCAAGGCCCTGTCTCAAAATCAACATGGAAAAATGGGCTCAACTGTGCAAAGGCCCTGAGCTGGACCATCAGTGCCACCAAAAAAAAAAAAAAAAAAAAAAAAAAAAAAAAAAGCTTTCCACCTGCTAACTGCCCTCTGTGGCGAGTTCCACACGGCACGTGAGGGCCTGTTAATAACAAGCATCTTGAACTTGGACCCTCGCCTCATTTTCAGTTAGGGTTTAAATGTTTACACTTCTGTTATGTTCCCGGATGCTGCCAGTAGGGGCCACGCTCTGAGCACCATGAATCCAACTTACCTAGATGCTGAGACCCCAGCGCCAAGCTGCTGGGTTCAGGTGGCACTGCCTTCCAGAGGTGCAACTCTGGAAACATCACCGGCCCGCTCTGTGCCACAACAGCCTCCCTGTACAGCCAGGACAATGGCACCCCTTCCTGGTAGGTGGCCCTTGAGGACCAGGGACGTCTTCCTGGTGCACAGTGGGGGCTCAGTTGGCTTCCTGTTCCTAGCAAGGCAGGAAGAGCACCACGCCCAGGTTTCCACCCAGGGTTTCACACAGGCCACGTGGCTTTGAGGACATGATTGTGCCTCGCTTTTCCTCTGTATTTAAGGGTAGTGACACTAAGGGTGCCGCCAGGGCCTTCCTAGAGTTGGATCGGATGTAAGCACTATTTAAGTGGCCATCGCTGGTTGAAGACCAGCGCAACTTGTGATGGGAAGAATGTGAACTTGGGGCCAGAGACCCAGCCTGCAGTGCCTCTTTCCCCATTTTGTGAAATGAGGAAGGTCCTGGCGGAGGCTCAGAGGAGCTGGGACTTGCCTGAGACCCTTCTGGGTCTGTCCTCTTGCCCACCGGCAGCCAGTACCGGGGTTACAGATGTCACCAGAAGGGCAGTGTGGGCCTCCCTGGTTTTCTCCTCCAGAGCTGCCCCAACCAGAGACCCCCTCAATGTGAGGCCCGGCCTGGGCTATCCGCCCTCTGGCTAGCCGTGGGATCCTCGCTCAGGGACTGTGGAGAGGTGTATTGGAAGTATGGGTGTCCTGCCCAGAGCTGTGGCAGGACGCCCCAGGACAAAATGCCTCCTGACAGCAGCTGGACCCTCCCCGCAGCGGGCCCTACCCTGTCACCCCTTGCCTCAGAGCTGCACAGGCCCCGCCTCCACCCAGGTTTCTGGCAGCTCTGTTTCCAAGGGGGAGGGGGAGGGACAGCCAGAGACTAATTTAATTTAATGCACCATGGCTTGCCAGGTTGCCCCTGGTAGTAACAGCTCTAGGTGTGGGTCTGCTACAACCAAGAGGATTTTTAAAGAGACAGACCACTTTGGGGCAGAGTCGCAGTGCACAGTGACCAGCCTCCACCAAGTCTATTGCAGGGACAGAGGATTAAACCCTAGGCATAGTACACTGAGGCCTCCAATCCAAAATCCATTGGTTCTGCCCATTAACGCCAACCCACGTGCACTAGCCCCTCCTGCGACCCACTCTCTAGGGGACCACAGATGTCGCTCAGATAGCTAGCTACTTCTGGCCTTTTTTGGAGGGAGGCACTGAATGTTGAACCTAGGGTCTTCATGGTGAGGTACATCTCCAACCTTTTAAAAGTTTTTAAATTTTTGAGACAGAATTGCTAAGTCCAGGCTGGGCTGAACTTGTGATCTTCTTGCCTCCACCTTCCAGAGTGCTAAGACTATAGGCCTGTACCATCATGTCAGGGTTGACAATTCCTTTTTAAATTTTAACTGCTTAATTTTTCTGGTACTGGGGATCAAGCCCAGAACCTTCACAATGGGCTACATCTCCAGCTCTTTATTTTTTTGGTTTGAGACACGGTCTCACTAAGTAACTCAATTTCCCAACTTGACCTCAAACTTGTGATCCTCCTGCTTCAGCTTCCCAGAATGCTGGGGTTATTAGGCCTGCATGACCAGCTCAGTTTGAAAAAACATCTGAGTATTTGAGTTGAGGGGAAAGAGCTGACTCCTAGGAGTTGCCCCTGCAATTTGGGAAGGATGTCACCAGGTGGCAGTATCGCCTGCTTAGTGCAAACCCCAGACAGGCGCCCAGTTCCTCTAGGATAATGTTGGTGAGGAGAGTGGTGGGGGCATCGCTGGGTCTCACATAAGTCCTGCCACTGTCAGTCAGTTCATTGCTCTGATCTCTTTGTCCTCGGATATATAGTAAGGAGATTGAGAGCTGGAAGAATGGCACAGCAGTTAAAGCACTTGCCTTCCAACCACAAGGCCCTGAATTCAATTCCCCAGCAGCACACAAATCTGGGTATGGTGCTCTATGTCTGTAATCCCAGCACTAGGGAGGCAGAGGCAGGAGAATTACCACAAGTCCACGGCCATCCTGGGCTACACAATGAGTTCAGGACCAACCTGGGCTACAGAGCAAGATGGAGGCACAGGTAGGTGTAAGTCCTAACTGTTATGCACTCTGTGTGATATGGGCATATAATTTGATGTATTTTGGCTTGAATGCCAAACAAGTGGGTGGCTGTGTACCAGGAGAGCCTTGAGAATAACACACGAATCCAACACTGGGGCCTGTGCCGGCATAAAAAGACCTGGGTCGCCGCAGGGCCTGAGCTGCTCGAGGGGGCTGGGCTGGGGCGGCTCTGGGACCTGACACTGCACTGTCCTGTGGGGCACTGAGACAGGCTCCAGAGCACCGCCAGGTAAGCCTGAGCCCCACTCAGCTCCCAACTCAGGCAGGTACTGCCCTTACAACTCCTCCTCTGTAGACAAGGACACTGCCTCCCATGGCAGGTCATCATCAGGGCCTCTCGTCTCCGGCCAGGCCCGCAGGACACACGTCACACCGCACACCTGAGTCCAGTGCTGCTGCTCTCTTGTGTGACCTCCCTGTCAAGGCAGGGGCACGGAAGGAGAGGCCGGTCCTCCTCCCGACCAAGCCCTAGCCAGCCACGCAGCAGGCTGTGGCCAGAGGCCCCCATGTCACGCCACAGGAAGCCAGGCAGCTGAGGCACCTCAGGCCTTTAGCCGTGCTAGTGGCTATGCCACAACATTATGTCAAGGTCTTGGCCAGCGTAGCCCAAGAAGATGCTCCACAAATCTGAGTCCTCTGCTTCCTTCCCAGCCCTGTGTGAGGACAGCAGACGTGGCGGTCCAGTACCTGTCACTACCTCTTGCTCTGGGAAGTGTCCCTCACTGCTCAGGGATGCCTTGAACCTTTGGAGCCTGCCCCCACCCTCCCGACAGCTGAAGCCACCTGTGTAACAGGATGACCCTTCAAGGTGCTGCGAATGTAACAGCACATATTGGATCTGGGAGCTCCCCAGCTCTTCTTCCATGGCTGCCCAGTGCCCTCAGAGGAGCCTCAGATCCTGAGCCTGGCCCTCGGGTCCCCTGCTGCCTGTCTCTCCACCCCTGCCCCTGAGTTTCCAGGCTCAGACCCCATGCAGACGTCAGCATGCGCCGCCCATGCACCTCTAAGCTCTGCACATGGGGACAGCCCTTTAAGGTCTTTTCCTGCTGTATCCACCTGGGTGGTCCCTCCTGTCCTGCAGGCCCTGCTCTGGTCCTCCTTCTCTGGGAAGCCTTGGGGAGTTCCTGGGTGGGTGGGATGCCTCCTTTGAATTCCCAGAGCCCCCATGTGTCTTGGGGTCTAGCTTTTCTGTCAGGCCAAAGCCCTTCATAATGGGACCCGCACAGAGTCCCTGGGGAATACAGGTGGAGGGTACAATCGGGCCTGCTCAGGGGGCGGCAGCTGGAGCCAGCATTCCCCACCCTCTGATGGGCAGTGACCCCACTCAGTGGGAAGGTGCCCAAGCTCATCCAGGATCTCTGTTGGCTTCCACACGCCCCTCACACTGCTCTGTGCCCACCAGCAGCTGTCCCCACATCCCTAGCCTCTCAGGCAGAGGCCCCAGTCCACCAGGGTCCTCATATGGCCTCTGGAGTGCCTCTCCTGGCCTGTCTGTCCACTGTGGTCGGCTTCATTCTCGTGGCCTAGATCGGACTCTGCCTCCCACTACAGTGTTGGCGCAGCACCTCAAGAGGAGCGCGGGCATTGGAGCCCAACCAACAGCATTTGGTTCCCCTCTCTGATGTTCATAGGCCTTGTGACCTTAGGCAAGTCACTTTACCTCTCTGTGCCTCGGTGCACTCATCTGGAGCACGGGGCTCGCACTCTGTTCCTTTGTTTTGAGACCAGAGTGAGAGTGTCAGGCATTCAGTTGTGTCCTGCTCAGTGCCAGATCCCCAGAGCACCCACCTAGGGCTTTGCACCAGGGGTGCTCAGGAATGCTGCTGGGGTGGGGAGGAGCACGGGGGTCCCACAAGCCACAGAGGCGGTGGGTAGTGCAGAAGTTCCACGTGGGAGATGAAGGAAAAAGGAGGGGCTGGAGCCGGAGGCAGAGCAGTTGACATGCACTGAGGTTTTATTGGTTTTTATTAAAATTCCTTCCCAAGGCAGGAGCAGCTGCTTCCATAAATAACAGCATAAATATTTTATCTGGTGCCCAAGTCAGTCTGAATGTGTGGCGAGGCTGGCAAGAATAATAATGGGAAAACAGTTCAGGGGGCCCTGGTGTTACTGAGCTGGACTCAGGTAACATGCCCTGGGGGCTTTCGTGGAGGGTGGGATCCCAGGGCAGGAGCCAAAGGGAAGAAGCTGCACATGAAGGCCACCCACCATGTGTGGGCTGCGTGGAGGGGGAGGCCAGGGAGGCCAGGGAGGGCCACACCGGGGCTCCCAGCCACACTGCCTGGCCAGCTTATCCTCAAATCCTCTGTGGTCAGAAAAACAAGCAGCTCGCCCAAGGCTGCCGGCCCGATGGTGTAAGCAGGGAGTTTCAGGCCAAAGCCATCCCTGCTGCCCCTGAGGCTCAGCGTCGCACTCTCTGCTCCCCTAGGTCCCCGCAGAGGAGAAAAGGGGCTGGTACTTCACCATGGCAACGTTCTTCATCAGGTCAGGCCCCGAGGGGACAGGGCATGGTGGGGGCAGAGGTGTAGCCTGGCAGGCTGGGCTGGAACCAGACATGGCAGTGACAGAGGTGGCTGAACCCAGCCCATGGCAAAGATTTCCAAGGCCTTCTCCCTACCATGGGCCTTCGGAGGGCTTGCAGTAGGCAAGGGTGGCCTAGCCACAGCCCCCTTTCTGCCGCAGGCTGGATGGCATCTTCATGGAACTGGGCAGCGAGGAGCAGAAGAGGCTCTCCGCCTTCAACCGCACACTGGCCTTGCTCCGGCAAGTCCTCAAGTCCTCAGATCCCCACTACAAAGGTAGGGGCCGCAGGGCGTTGGGGGAAGGGCAGCCTCTGCCCCACCGTCCCTGCACCTGCCTGGCTCTGGCTCTGGCACTGACCTGGCTCTGGTGCTGTCTCCCTTTTCCAGTTCAGTCCGGTTTCTCTCTCCCTGCCCTCTGTCTCGTGGGCTGTTCACCCAGCAGCCCACGTGCGTTGCCCCAGCAAAGACAGTGACTACGACACACTGCAGTGGCACATCAGTTCCCAGGCCCATCTCAGGACCCAGGTGTGAGGGTTTCGCTGCTTCCACGTGCCACTGGTGTTACAGCAGGGGAACAGAGGTTCTGCCAGAGAGGGGTCGACCACTGCCTCCGGGCCAGATAGCTAGACAGGGACTAGAGCCACACGGAGAGCCGGGCCTAGCATGAGGCCCTGACAACAGTATAGACAGAATGAGGACCAGCCACGTTTGCTCACTCTCTGCTCATGTCCTCTGCCACCTGCTTCTCTCTGTCCCTGGGTTGTCGCTGTAGTTTCATGCCACCATCCCTTCCTATGTCTGTGTGACACCCCGGATAGAGTTGGCCCTGTCCCTCGTCTGACCCCTACAGACCCTCTCCCCTTCTCCCAGCTCTGGCCTGGTGCTACCTTGGGATGCTGCTGGAGAGGAAGGACACCTTCTCCACCACCCCTATGGGTGTCCACGACTGCGGGTACTCGGGAACGGACCCCCTGGACTGCTTCGGCAAGGTATGCACCCCAGCCACACCCTCTGCACCCTGGGAGGGGCCTGGCTCCCGCCTCTGCTCCAGAATGTGCCATTTCTCTGGATGTCATCCCCTACCTATGAGGAAGGGCCTTACTCCAGAGCGCTCTCTCTCTCTCTCTCTCTCTCTCTCTCTCTCTCTCTCTCTGTTCTCATTCATAACTAAGTTTTTCCTTGAGGCTCTTCCTCTTTGCCCGACCCTAAGGCTTTACCTGACCAAGTCGCTGAGCTGGCCCAAGCCCACTTCTCCAGACTTTCCCTCCAAGGCCTGTGGACGTGCTCTTCCTGCCCTCCCGACCCCAGTGGCAAAGTAGGGAGAAAAAAATGGGTGTAGCTGTGGCTTTGTTAGTTCTGCTCCCAGGCCATGTGCTCCAAGGCAAGTGACTTATAATAGACAGGAGTTGGTACCAATATGGGGAAGTGCTGTTGGCCAGCTAAAACCCCGTAAGTATGGGGGAGGTAGTGCCCTTCTTCTCAGCTGCCCCTGGAAAATGGAATGGAGGGTTGCCTGGAGCCTGGAAGGGCTCACTGGCCACAGTGGCTGACCATGGTCGTGAGTCGGGCTCTCAGGCTGAGTGCCAGTGGGTTTGCCCAAGAGCTGTAGGTTCCGTGGTGTGACAGAGCTCACTGGCAGGGAAGTGTAAGTCGGCGTGGGGAATTAGAGCCATTTGGGGCCATGGATCAGTTACCAAGCTCCGTTCAGCTAGAGTGGCCAATAAGCAGACACACAGTTTCCTCCTACGCCTTCCTTGCCTAGGCCATCGAGATTGCCAAGGACCAGCCTCTGATCCTGAATCGCCTGGCCAAAATCTTCCACTTCCTGGGGAAGCAGGACATGGCCACTGGAACTTGTAACATGGCCCTGGATGTCCTTCGTGACCCGGAGCTCAACGGGCAGGCGTACTGTACAAGGGCCAAGGTGGGTCACCCTAAAGTCCCGCACATGCTGTCACCAGGAGTCTGAGATCAAAGGCCGGGGCCAAGACCCTGGTGCCCGGGCCTAAAGTCCCAGGCATCTTCACAAGGGGAAGCAGCAGTGAGCAGTGGGGCTGCGGAGTCCAGGAAAGGCAGAGCCCCCACAGGAAAGTCCTCTCCTCCAGGAAGGTCTGGGGTACCCCCAGGGAGTCAGACTCACCACAGGTGGGCTCTGGCCTCGCAGCCTGTTGCTGCGGGGCTTGTGGCAAGCCACCTACCCCTCCCAGCCTCAGTTCCACAACTGTAAGCTCTGGCTAATCACCCCTAACACAAACCTTAGAAGGTGTCAGAGGCTGAGTGAGGTGGCACCGAGGCCAGTGGCAAGCGTAGCAGGGGCTCTGACAGGCGGGAGAGCACAGTGGACAAGGTGAATGTGTGCACCAGAGCTCTGGCCTCAAGCAGGTGGCCTTGGGTCAAAGCCCCCATCACTGCTGGTGCTATAGCTCCACCCGCAAATTCTACGCCTCAGTATTCTTTTAGTTTACCAGAGAAGATAGTCTCTGCCCCTGAGAGAGTTACCAGGGAGTTACCTGAGAGTCTGGGAAGCAGAGTATGGGGCACATCTTAAGGACTTAGTCTGTGACAGACGCCAGTAATTGAGTGTATTGTTAGTCCCTTTTACCCATTCAGGTGAGAGCTGTCTTGCCCCACTAGACCCAGATCTGCCTGGAGCCCTGGAGCCATGGCTTGGGCGTGGAGCCTGCAGACTTTGCTCCCAGCTCATAAGCCCGGCTTCCCTTGTCTTCTCCATTACCTGTCACACAACCCAGTAGCAAATCTGCTCCTGGTCTGGGGCTTAAGAGATTAATTATCTTGCCGAGAGGGTGGGTCCTACACAGGAAATTCCTCCACTGTAGTCGATGTGGTTAGCGTTATCAATCATACTGGCAAACCACGAAGAATTTCTGTAATTCTACATTTCACCAAGCACTTCTACGTCTGTGGTCTGATTTATGCTCACAAGAATCCTGTGAAGGGGCCAGACACGGTCAGATCTACCCAGGAGGCCACCAAGGCGCAGGCGCGGCCATGAACTTCCTGAGTCTTGCACACAATCCGCAGGAACCCCCACTTTCCCCTTCTCAGCCATCCTCTGTGTCTTGGGATTGCTGCCCCGCCCCCTGCAACTCCAGGGCTCACACTACTGAGATGACCAGAGGCAGAAGGAGGGAAGGGAAAAGAACGCACTTGGTCTGCATAGGCAGCTCGGGCCCCACCTTCCTCTCTGGCGCTCACCCCCTCATCTAGCCTCACTGGCCTGGCCTCTGCCTAGAATGCTCTTCTTCCCTCTCCCAGATCTCTGATGACTTCCTCCCTCCCTTCCTGGCAGGCCTGACAGTAAAATGCAGCTTCAGACCCAGGTGCAGTGGCATAAGACTGTAACCCTAGCAACTTGGGAGGCTGGGGCAGGAGGATCACAAGTTTGAAGCCAGCCTGGGTGCTTAGGGAGGCATTGTCTCCAGAAGGAAAAAAAAAAAAAAAAAAAAAAAAGGCAGCTTCTGGTGACCATCTTACTAAAAACTCAACTCCTTGCCAGTATTTCCTGTTCTTTCCTGGTTGACTCTTTCTTCTGAACACTCGTCACGCCACACTAACCTACTGCTTACCTATTTGCCACGCTCACGAGCTCCAGAGCCCCACCCCGAGCCCCACCCTCTGACCTATTGCTCTCTGCCAATGCTTGAGACAGTGCCTGACACACAGTAGCTTCTGATGAGTATTTGTTGAATAAATGAATGAGCTGAGCACGTGGCAGGGCCCGGATAAAGGCATGTTCTCTTAGCCACCAGAAGGATTCCCCTGTGAGCCCCTCCTGCAGCTCTTATTGGATGCAACCCCCTCGTTATATACACAGGGAGATGGGCCCAGACACGGGAGTGGCTTGGCCACGTTGGCACGAGACTAGGACTTAGGACTCCTGGGTCACTGCCCTCAGCTGGACCTCTGTTGACAGATCCACATCAGAGCCTATCTGCACGACCTGGAGCGGGCCAAGCTGGGGCTGGGCGGCATGCCTGACAGGAACCACCTGGCCTGCGCCAAGGCCGACCTCGAGGAAGTGGTCAAGGTGTGCCCAGGCTTCAGGACATACCTGGACATCAGCCAGGTAAGCTGCCTGTTGGCTCGGCCGGTCAAGTGCTCACTGCAAACCACTTGACTCTTTGTCAGGTGGGCCTGGACACTGCGGGCACAGACAGGAATACGGGACGTGGCCCTCCTCAGCCCCTTCCGCCCAGGGGCAGGAAATGTGACAGTAGATAGAAAGCATGTAAAGAGGGCCTGGCTGCGCCAAGCCTGTGATCATGGCACTCGAGAAAGCTGAGGCAAGGGGATAGCAAGCTTGAGCCCAGGCTGGACAGAGACCCTGTTTCAAAATCAAAGATAAAAACAAGCTGGGGATGTGAGTCCCTTCTTCAGTTAAAGACACACACGCGCGCGCGGGCACACACATGCACACATACACACATGCACACTCACTCCATCCGGACAGGTCTTCTGTGCCCAGGGAATAGTTATCAAGAGGTGACGATATCACGATTTTACATATGAGGAAAGTGAAGCCCAGACACCGAGTGATCAAGGTCATATGGCTGAAACTGGAACCCCAAAGCTACTACCTTTTTGGGGGGAACCAGGAACTAAATTTGTGATTAATAATTGTCATAGGAAGGGGCTGGAAGAATGGAATAGAGGTTAAAGCGCTTGCCTAGCAGGCTCAAGACCCTGAGTTCGATTCCCCAACACCACATAGGCCCGACGTGGTGGTGCAGGCCCTGTAATCCCAGCACCCGGGAGGCTGAGGCAGGAGGATTACCGTGAGTCCAAGGCCAGCCTGGCCTCCATAGTGAGTTCAGGATCAGCCTGGGCTACAGAGACCCTTTCTCTCTCTCTCTCTCTCAAAAAAAGAGTTGTACAAAATATTGTGGAAGGAGAGAGGGCGCGAAGGAAAGGGACCTCTGAGCAGGCACGCGTAGGACCCGTGTGTCTGCTCACTGGCCACCCTGGCTGAAGGGCGCTCAGCCCGGCTCCCCTCGCCCCAGGTCTACTACTACATGGGCGTGGACGCCGTGCAGGAGCTGCTGGCGGTGGACGAGGCGGCGCTCAACCAGGCGCTGGTCTTCCTGGCCAAGGCCGGCGAGTCGGAGCTGGGCGCCACGCTCCCCGAGGTGCCGCTGCTGCGCGGCAAGTGCTTGCGGGTCAAGGGCGAGGAGGCCAACGCGGCCGCCTGCTTCAAGCGCGCCGTGGAGCTGGACGACGCGGGCACCGGCCGCGCCGAGGGCTTCGGCTGCCTGCTGGAGGCGCTGCTGTCGCAGTGGAGCCAGGAGCAGCTGAGCGACGGCGAGCTGGGCTGCGAGGTGGACACATGGCTGCGCCGCGCCCAGGACAAGTACCCCGAGGCGTGCCTGCGCCAGGAGCTGCAGCGCGTGTGGCGCGGCCGCACGGACGAGGTCCTGGGGCTGGCGCGCGCCCTGGTGGCCCAGGGAAGGCTGGCCCTGGTGCGACTCCTCTTCGAGACCATGGAGCGAGACGGCGGGGGCGCTAGCGCTCCGCGGGGCCGCCGGGCGCTCTCCTGCTGAGCCACCGGTGGGGGGAGACCCCAGGTTCCGGAAGTGCCCGGCGAGGCCCCGCCCCGCGGCAATGGGATTCGCCCTGCCGCGGGTTGCTGGCTGGGCCCAGCCAATCAGACTATTTTTTAAGAATTGTGAATGGGCTCCTTGAGCTCAGGGGCAGGTGGCCCAAGGACTCGATGAAGGAGAGCAACCGACCGCAGGGGCCTCTGGAAACTGCCAACTGAAGGACAGAAAATAAGATAGCTGTGAGAGAAACAAGAGAGCCGCCTAGCTGTGGCGACTTTCTGGTCGCGGTGCCCCATTCCCGAGGCCCCGTGCCTGTCCTAGAGTGGGTCCCAGGCCCCGCAGCAAGAAGGGCCCTGGCTAGCGCCTAAGCAGGATAGCACAAGGGCGGGGCGGGCGGGGCGGCCCCTCCCCTCCCCTCCCATTCCCTCACCCCTCCTACCTGGAGTTTAGCGCCCTTCACCTTGTCCCCAGCTTCCCGGCAGGCCTTGTCCTTGCCAGCTTTGTTTGAAACACCTCCCCGGCTCCTTGGAATAAAACCCAACAGAACCTCTGCTTGACTTCTGCTTCCCATCCATTAGAAAATGCCACGTGCCCTGGCTTTTGAGCCTTCATCAAGAATATGGGAGAAGTCTTGGATTTTTTTTTTTTTTTTTTTTTTTTGAGACAAGGTTTCGCTGTGTAGCCCAGGCTGGTCCTGAACGCATTTTGTACCCCAGGATGGCCTTGGACTCCTATGGCAATCCTCCTGCCTCAGCTTCCCAAGTGGTGGAATTACAGGCATGCGCCACCACACCCAGTTTGTGTGGTGCTAGGGAATCCAACTCAGGGCCTCATGCTTGCTAGGCATGCGCTTTAACAGCTGTGCCATCCTCCAGCCCCTGTCTTGAAATTTTATATGCCAGAGTCTCAGTGTTAGTAGTGGGGCTGCGAGGCCCCAACTCTGCTGGGCCTCTGTGCCAAGTTCGTGTCTCTACAAGCTTGAAGAATAAGTCACAGAAGACAGAAAGCAGATTGGGAAGAGAACACTTTATTGGGAAAATTATAGAAGGGGAATGAAGGAGGGTATAGCTCCTGCTAGTCAGAAGGGGGACCCGGAAATGCCAGTGCCCACCCTTAAGTAGCTTTAGAAGTACTCTTCCCTTAAGATCTTTCACTCGGGCTGGAGGAATGGCTCACGGGCTAAAGTGTGTGCCTAGCAAGCGCTATGTGAGGCGCCAAGTACCCGAGTTCAGCACCACATAAACCTGGCATGGTAGCACATGGCTGTAATCACAGGGAGTCAGAGGCAGGAGGATTACCATGAGTCCAAGGCCAGCCTGGGCTCCTGGTGAGTTCAGGACTGGCCTGGGCTACAGAGTGAGACCCTGTCTCAAAAAAAAAGTCTTTCACTCTGTTGTCTTTTTGTTTGTTTGTTTTTGAGACAGCCTAAGCTGGTCCTGAACTCACCTTGGCCCAGGGCTCTGCCCTTCCAGGGATACCTCTGTACCGAAGTCACTCTGGCAAGTCCGACAGGGCCGCAGTTCTTCCCTTCGCCCACCTGACAAATATCTCAGCCCCGCAGGACATCCCTGCCCTGATGGCTGGGAGGACTACGGTCACGCACCCTAAGCCACAGGAGCTGCTGCGTGTGCCATGGGTGGAGCTGTCATGACCCCGCCCCTGGAGTCCTGACGACAAGCCATGCCTTGGCCGCCTGCCCACTCCTGTAGGTCTAGCGCCCTCCTGGGCTGCCAGGCACGCAGGTGGGGCGCGAAAGCCAGGCATGCGAGTCAAAGATGGTGAAGATGGCTCGATTCCTCAGCTGCAGGCTTCTGGGATCACTGGAAAGAACCTTAGCTGCCATGTGCTCCAGCTTCCCACCCACAGCCAAAGTCAGTGTTCTGAACGGAGTCTGAGTAATTGCATACTTCTGGTAGACAGGCAGCTCACTACCTCATAAAAGAATCCATGCATGTTCAACAGACACAGTCTTCTGAATTTGTCCTTTAATTGAACTGAAATTATCTTTTCTGTTATATTTTTCCCCAACTCGAGTTTACCTTTGGGGACCCTACAGAACACATCCCAGGCAGTGACCTGACCTTGAGCATGAGCTTTCCCTGAGGATCCTGTTGCAGTTCCGGAGATGCTCAGGGGTGGCTGGTGACCACCGGCTGCCAGGCCGGGCTCTGCCCGGGCTTCGCTGCCAACTCCGGCCTTGGACCTGCATGGAGCCAGTGCTGGCAGCTGGAAGCAGGACGGACCAGGCTTCTCCCCGTCCTTAGCCAGACCCCACGGAGCACCCTGCCTGTGTGGAGGTGGCTGGGTGCCAGATGAGGAGAAATATCTCCTTCCTCAGGCTGTTAACTCTTTTCCTTGTTTAAGGAAGGCTCCAGGAGGAGCCTCCGCAGTCTGTAGTCACTGAGGTGCCTGCTACAGGGCACGGAGACAGAGCGTCCCACGCCCCACCCCACCACGGCTCTGTCCCTGCCCGTAACCCCTGCCCTGCCTCGCTCCCACTGTGCCACTTGGGCCAGCGCCTGTCTCCTCCCAGGTCTAGGTGAGCAGGAGAGGAGAGCGGTCCCCCTGCCTAGAGACGCCCGTGAAGTCTGGGAAGGCTCCAGCTGGCCTCTCGGTGGCCACAGAGCGCTGGGCAGGTCGTAGGAAGTCGCTGCGCCACGTGCCACGGCCCCCACTGTGCGTGGATCTCGCCGGGCTTATCCCACCCCACTCAGGGCTCACGAGCCAGGGTGGCACTCCAGCATCGCTTCCATTTTTACAGATGAGGAGCCTGGGGCCCACAATTACCTGAGGTCCTGCCACACTGGCCTGAGAGGCAGGCAGGAAAGCTGAAGAGAACGGCTGAATGGCTTTTCTTTTCTTTTGTTTTATTTTTGGGACAGGGTCTCACTCTGTCGTCCAAGTTGGTCCTGAACTCAATACGTAGCCCAGGCTGGCCTTGAACTCGCAGCAAAGCCCCCGGCCTTAGCTTCCTGAGTGCTGGGATTGCAGGAGTCACACCGCTAAAATAGAGCGCCGTGCCTGTGCTGGCAAGCACTCAAACCACCGAGCTGCACCCTCAGCCCTTTCTAACTATTTGGGCTGTGGATGAATGTCTCTTCTCTCACACATGTTGCTCTATAAAACTGAACACATAAACTTAGGATGGATTTCTTTCTCTTTTTTTTTTTTAGAGTTTCGCTCTCTAGTCCTGATGGGTCCTGAACTCAGTCTGTAGCCTGGGCCAGACTTGGACTTGTAGCAATCCTCCTGCCTCAGCCTCCCAGGCGCTGGGATTATAGGCGTGCACCACCACGCTCAGTTTACCACCACGCTCAGTTTACACGGTGCTGGGGAATCGAACTCAAGTACTTAGCGCTTGCTAGGCAGGCGCTTTAACTGCTGAGCTCTTCCTCCAGCCCTGGATGGATTTTTCATGTCTCTGTTTCCAAGCCACTTGAACTGTCCCTGGTGGCGCTTGTTCTTTTTCAGCATATAAATTGTTTTCCTCTGTGAGTTTTGTCACAAAACAAAACAGACACAGGAGCTCCTACTGTGGGGGGCACTATGGTTTCATCTGGCCAGCCCCTTCCTGCTGGGAACACCAGACCCCTCCTTGGGTGGCTACTCATTGCTCCTTTCTTCACTCTGAGTGGTGGTGGAAGTTGTCAATCATAATACTCCAGCCCCTGATCGCAAAAGTTGGCCAATCAGAGATCCTCCCAAAGAGTTTTCCCAACGAAAATGCTCTGTGCTGCTCTGCTGACACAGCTGTGACTGTCTCAGCTATGCCTGAGTTAGTTTACCTTGAGCATCAAAGACCTAAAAAGCAGGATCTGTTTGTTTGTTTGTGTGCATGTGTTGTTTGTTTTTGAGACAAAGTCTTGCTCGGTATTCCTGGCTGGTCTTGAACTTACTATGTAGCCCAGACTGGCCTTGGACTCACGGCAATCCTCCTGCCTCAGGCTCCCAAGTGCTGGCAGGCTGTGCCTCCACACCCAGCCTACAAGCAGGATCTTGACGAGGTGACACTTTTTTTTTTATCCTGAAAGGCCAGCTTCAGTATCACTCCGGTGCCCTACCCATATCTGCCCTACTCACTAGGCATATTCCTAACCTATCCTCCTGTGAGCACCTGCCGCCTCTGCAGAGGGCTCAGCTCAGCCCAAGCGGGTGGCAGGCCCACAGCGCTGGCGTCTTAGTTCCTTTTCCTTTGCCAGCACAGAATGCCTGACACAGCTTAAGGGAGGAAAGATTTATTTTAGCTCACAGTTCCAGAAGGTCACAGTCATAGGTGACGGGCAAGGGGGACATGAAGCCGAGTGAATGAGGGAGGGCGGAGCCAGCACATGCCCCTCCAGGCCAAACCCCCAGCACCCGGCCCTGCCAGCCAGGCCCACCTCCCAACAGCACGTGGTATGCCTAGGTAATCCGCAACATCCAAATACGTGAGGCTTTTGGGGACACTCCACATCCCCAGGAACAGACTTCAGTTAGTGAGGTACGGACACTGGAGCCTAAGTACCTCAGGCCTCAGCACCCAAGGAATAGGGTAACTGAGCCACTTTCCACACCTCCTCCAGGGTCCCGGTGTGGCAGGCCCAGGCCACAGCAGCAGCCTACTGCCCTCACGCCATCGACCCACACCCCTACCTCCTGGCTCGCTTGCTCACCTGCCTGCCAATGCCTCCTAGGATCAGCTGCTAAATAAGTGGCTTGCCCTGGAGTCCTTGATGCAGAAACTGCTCCTCAGGAAAGCAGCGTCACCCCCGAGCTAGGGTTTGGATCTGGAATGACCCTAAACCCTGTTTGGAAGGTGATTCAATCCCAGGGTTAATCCATGGTTTTCTGGGGGCCTGGTCAGAAGGGACAGACACTGGGGCTTGACCCAGAAGGGGTGAACTGATGGGATGTGACCTGGAAAGATCTATGCCAGCTCTACCCTTTCCTGTGCTCTCAGCTTCCTGTCCCACCATGCTGTGACAGCTTCTCTCAGACTTGGCCTCTGGCAGAGCCTTCCACCATTACAGGCTGCCTATGAATGGACTGAGACTTTCTGAAACTGTGTACTAAACAAACCTTTCTTCCCTTAAGTTATGGCTGCTGGGTATCTTCTCCCAGCAATGAATATGTGACTAAGACACCCTGTGATTGTTAATTTTACATATTAGCTTGGCGGGACCCATGGTGTGAATGTGCACGGCCCTCTGATAGTCCCATGTTGGCCCTTAAACCTCCAGGCGTTGGCATTAGGAGGTGAGCCTTTGGAAGTGATGAAGACATGAGCTGTGCTCTCACAAATGAGCTAGTGTCCTTGTAACAGAGGCTCCCGAGGGCTGCTGGCCTCTTCTGCCCTGCTTTGCGAGGACAGGCCATCTGTCTCTGTTGGGTCCCGTCCTCCACTGGAGGACACAGCAAGAAGGCACCAACTCAGAACCAGAGAGCAGCCTCACCACACGTCAGATCCCAGCACCTCGGTGTGGGACCTCCTGGCCTCCAGAGCAGTAAGGTGCACATTTCTGTTTGTTACAAATCACTTGGTCTCAGGCATTTTATTACACCAGTCAAATGGACTAGGATAGTTGGAGTACCCAGATATTTGGTCCCACATTTTTTTGCATGTTTCTTTAAAAGAGTGTTTTTTGGATGAGATTAACATCTAAAGCTGTGGACTCTGCATGAGTAAAGCAGATTATTCTCCGTGGCGTGGGTAGGCCTCCGCCAGCCAGGTAAAGGCCTCAACAGAACAAGGCTGACCTCCCTGCAGCAGAAGAGAGTCTGGACTTAATGGGGAGTTGGTTTTTTCCTGAGTGTCCAGGCTGCTGGGCAACTCCTCAGATATTGGACAAGCCAGTTTCCAAAATCATATGAACCAAGTGCTTAAAATAACTTTACACACACACACACACACACACACACACACACACACACACACACAAGTTGGGCTTCTCTGGAGGACTCTGGCGAGTACGGACACCCTGGAAGCCCTCCCTCATATCCAAGGAGCCGCCCGCCACCTGGACACTCCCACAGCACTTTCTTTGTGCCTCTACACAACCCATTGTAGCCTTTTTATATGTAGCAATTACCGAGCAGGAAGGCAGGTGTATTTGTAGAGTACCAGATGTGTATCAAGCACTGTATTCAGTGCCTTGTGTTCATCCGTTCCTAGAATGTGCCACACGACGCTCTGGTCCAGGAGTTGGAAAGCTCTGGCACACAGGCTGAGTTCAGCCTGCCACCAATTTGGAAATAGAGTTTTATAGGAATACATTCATGCTTGTTTGGTGACATATGTCTGTGGCTGCTTTCATGTGACAGTGACAGAGTTGAGTAGTTGTGATCAAGACTACAGATTCTAACATGCTCACTGCCTAGATCTTTTAAGAGAAGGTTTGACACCCCTTGGTCTATGCACTAGGACATTGCAGTAAGTGAAACAACAAGTCCCCGCCATCTTGGTGCTACTCGGCGAGGAAGGTGAGGCAGAACAGAACACAAACCAAAGAACAGGGAAGATTTTTGCTACTGTAGTGCCAGGAAACGCTACAGGGGAAAGTACAGCAGGGAGAGGGCGTAAGGCGACTGCTGGGGTAGCTGTAGGTGGGGTCAACTGCAGGCTACAAAGGGGACACTGAGCAAAGACCCACGTGCTGAAGCAGCGAGCTGTGTGGATGGGGGTGGGGCCACAGGTAGAAGAACTGAATAGATGCACCAGCTGCACTGAGTGTCATCTGTAGTTAAGACTGTGTTGAGTGAACTTTACTTTCCCAGTGGACCCCTTCTTGCTTTAAATCTTCTGTGTGGACTGATTCTTCTCAATCATATAAAGGTCCTGAACCCACAATCGGGCAACATCACTGGTAACAGTTTGGGGGCTCATCATTGGGATTTGAAATACTACAGATCAGAATTGAGGCCATCCAGCTACTGATGGTGCTATACACGGAGCCCCATGTGAACCAACCCTTCTACTGTGGGCTGCTGGACAGCCAGCCTCTGAAGGAGACCCCTGACCTCAGCATTGCCCACTCTCAGCATGAAGCAGCCAGGTAGATGGGCGACCTCCCCATAGAAATAGGGTGGTCGCCTGAGAGGGGGGAAATGTTAGGTGGGAGAATAGGTCAAAAGAGATAGGCAGGACTGAGACAGGGTGTTCTGGTGGCCACAGGAGCAGGAGTGGAATGAAGGTGGAGTTGAGGTCCCAGTCAAGGCCCCCCAAACAATAAAGGAGAAGTAGCTGAGACGGGCAGCTCATCCTCCTCTTCCAGTGTCTTCCAGGTGCTCTCAGGTAACTAGAGGGCTTCTTTATTCTACAGCGTCCCCCTCCCCCGTAGATGGCAGCTTAAACACCTGAGCAAACGCTTTATAAAAGGCTCAAGTCCTTCCTTCCCTCGGGTCCCTCACTCAAGACCCCCTCTCCACCTCTCCTCGAGAGCTTTACTTTTTGCTTAAAAAAAAAAACTCATTATCTCATCGCACAGGTATCTTACAGAGGAATCCTCTGAATATTTTTTTGTTTTGTTTTTTGTTTTTGAGACCAAAACAGGGTTGATTTGGCTGCTCTGGTCGGCTAGGTGGGTGTCCCCTTCCTCCCTCACAGCTCTGTGTGTGTCCCTCCTGAAGCTGAGCACTCAGTTGAAGAGGATGGCCTTCCCGGCTAGAGGAGGACCATTCCGTGGCCAAGGGGATATGAGTAGCTGTGCGCCCCGGCTAGAACCTCCAAACAAGCTCCCAAAAGAAGTTGTTGAGTGGGCTCTTTTTTGCTTTGTTACATTTTTAGTAGGGCATTCTTATGACTTGATGAAATTATATTGAAATATTATTTATTCAGCAAATATATGTCGACATTCACTCTGTGCAAAACACATGGGGTTGGAGGTGAACAGAACGTGGGGCTCCCCCAGGAATTGGTGTCTAGTGGGGATGAAGATAAGCTTTTTTCTTCCTTTTATTGCTCAATATTTTTCACATAATAAATGGAAACTCTTTATAGCCACTGTAAAGGAAGCCCATCTGCGTGGAGAAAATGAGTCAGAAGGAGGACCGGGGGGCCAGGATAACTCAGCAGTTCAACCTCTTGCTGAACAAGCTTAAGGCCCTAAGATGGATTCCCAGCACCACCTAAGGTGGGCATGGTGGCACACATCAGTAATCCCAGCACTCACTTGGGAGGCTGAGGCTAGAGGATTACCAGGAGTTCCGGTTGGCCTGGGATCCATAGTGAGTTCAGGACTGGCCTGGATTACAGAGCAAGACACTGTCTCAAAAGGAAAAAAAAAGAAAAAAAGAAAAAAAAAAAGGAAGGGGGACCTGAATATGTGGTTTGCCCAGGTGGCTCATGGTCTAGGGGATTTTTTTTTTTTTTTTTTTTTTTTTGAGACAGGGTCTCGCTTTGTAGCCCAGGCTGTTCCTGAGTTCACTATGGAGCCCAGGCTGGCCTTGGACTCGGGACAATCTGCCTGTCTCAGCCTCCCAAGTGCTAGGATTACAGGCATGTGCCACCACGCCCAGATTATGTGGTGCTGGGGAATCAACTCACGGCCTTGCACTTGCTAGGCAAGCGCTTTAACAGCTGAGCCATTCCTCCAGCTCCTGGAGTTCTTACTTCTAACCTCACTTTCTCCTTTGTACTCAGCCCAGTAAAGTTCACTTCCAGGGCTGGAGGAATGGCACAGCAGTTAAAGTGCTTGCCTTCCAAGCACAAGGCACTGAGTTCAATTCTCCACCACCACATAGAGCTGGTTGTGGTGGTGCATACCTATAATCTCAGCTCTTGTGGAGCCTGAGGCAGGAGGATTGCCCTGAGACGGAGGCTAGTCTGGGCTACATAGTGAGCTCAGGAACAGAATCTGTCTCAAAAACGAAACAACAACAACAAAACCAACCAAACAACTCATAGGATTTTACCTACTAACGAGCTCTGTGAATCAGGCACCCAACTAATTGCTGATAATTGAAATGTCACACAGGAGGTTGCTGGTAGTGACAGGGCTGGATGTAGGGGTCTCCACCACTCTGGACTTTTTCAGTGGGGAGCAAATCTACTGATTATTCCTGTCCTGATCAGGCTGTGCCACTTTGGGCGGCAGTGCCTCGTGAAGGCTCTCAGTAGAACACAGGGCTTGCTGGCCTCCCAGGGGGGGTCGTGAGCACTAATTAGTTACCCTGAAGATACGGGGGTTTATAAACACGGCAAGTCATTAGCCCTCTTCACATCTCAAGGCTCTACAGCCTGGGAACTGCCAATTGAGAAGTAACTAACACCGCAGGGGGCAGAGGCCCGCTGCCTGGCGTCTGGGATTGGAAGGGATGGAAGGGATGAAATAAGGCTGCATTGGACTTGTGGATCCCACGAAAGCCTGACGATGGTTTGGCCTCTCCGCCAAAGAGCAGGGGTGGGGACTGCTGCCTCAGTGCAAGCTCCCGGACAGGCCCGCCCCTTCTGCTGGGCTATGAAGGCTGAGGGGGCTGCTAGAGACAGAACTGGGGTGCACCCAACTCTGCCTATCCTGGGGGTGGGAAAAGCTAGCCGTTTGCTCCGCCTGAGCTGTATTTCCCTCAGCTGTAAGACTGTGATGATACCACACACTTATGAACCCCGTCAGCCCTTCACCAGGTGCCTAGTACCTTTCCCACAAGCTAGCAGATCTAACTCAACCTGCACACCGGAACCACCCTAGGGACACAGGTGATAATGGGGGGGGGGGGGGGGGGGGGGGGGGGTGCGCGTGGTGACTCCAGCACAGCTGAGGTGGAGAGCCACTGCTCCGGCCCGCGTGTCACACACCATGTGTGGTGTTAGTAGCTGGAGACACGAAGGTGCACACCCCAGCATACCCGGGTCTTATCCCGCTCTGGCCTCCGCGTTGTCTGTCTGTCTGTCTGTCTGGACACTGCACTCCACTCCTACAGAAGTGAGGAGAGCCTGCCATTTTAGGCTTTCCCTAATGTCCTCTGCCCTGCCTCAGTGACCCGGTGACTCACTCTGTGCTGATACCCTGCCCCCAGACTGCTATTGGAAATCCCCCTGGACCAGACCCAGGCAGGAATTAAATTTCGAATCACTGCTAGTTTATCGCCATTGTTAGTATATTGTCATTTAACGCTGTAATCTACTGCTATTTACTCTGTTATTCAACTCCCCAGCGTATGCCCCTCCACTGTGTTCTTGTAATCGGTCCTTTCCTGTGGGCTTGGCCTTTATAAGCCCCGCCCATACCTACTTCATCACTGAGAGCTCTGGGCATGTGCTGGGTCTCGGTTGTTGGCTAATCAGGGACTCCTCCACTCTCCTCCACCAGGGGTGCTTCTTCTGTGTGATATGGACTTCTTCAGCTATAACCCCAGTACCACCGTTTTTTGTCGTGGAAAATTCCACTCATCACTCAAGCTGGCTTGAAGGTCACCCTCCTCAGAGAAGCCTTCCTTCCCCTCGCTCACACAGGGCTTTGCTCAGCCCCCACGAGGCCACTGACCACTTGGAGTGGATCCTAGAAGCTCCAGGCAAGCTGAGAGCCTCTTGGGCCTGTGTCGGAGCCCAGCATCTTGCCGTGGGTCTGACACATTTTAGGCACTCTATAAACCAGGGGTCTGGAATCCATGGGTCGCGAACTGGTACCAGTCCATGACAGTAAAAGGAACAGGGCACAGGGACAGATAAGCAGCAAGAGGAGATATGCAGACAGTGGAGCTCCGCCTCCCATAGGTTCTAGTGCCACTGCTGATCTGACGGGAGGTAGAGCTGCACTCCCTGCTCCCCTCCTGCCACTGCTGGCCAGTTCAGAGCTGGCCTTGGGGTGCATGCATGTAACCCCAGCACTCAGGAGGCCGAGGCAGGAGGGTCGCTGTGAGTTTGAGGACAACCTGGGTTACACAGTGATTTCAGGACCAGTCTGGACTACAGAGTGAGACCCTGTTTCAAAACAGGACAGCTGGAGGAATGGCTCAGCCGTTCAAGCCTAGGAAGTGCTAAGACAAGCGCTAAGTACCCGAGTTCGATTCCCCAGCACCCCATAAAGCTAGGCGTAGAGGTGCACACCTATAATCCCAGCACTTGGGAGGCTGAGGCAGGAGGATTGTTGTGAGTCCAAGACCAGCCTGGGCTCCTCAGGAGCAGCCTGAGCTAGAGAGCAAGACCCTGCCTCAAAACAAAAAACAAACAAACAAAAAAGCTATCCTTCTACATCCTACTGCGTAACAAATTCCCCACCACATGTCCTTGGGAGAATGGTCTTATAGAGTTGAAGTGGCAAGAGCTCCAATATTTCAGATTTCCCCTGACGTCTTCTTTGCTCTGGTCACTTTCCCTGTGTAGCTGCCTGATGACCCATGGACTCACCTTATGTTGACCTCTGTCACTAGGCTGTTATCGGAAATCTCATGGAAATAAGGCACAGGCATAAATTAGACTTTAAATCACTGCAAATTTATTGTCACTTAGTTTGTTACTGCTATTGATTCTGTAATTTCCTGTTGCTTATTCTGTTTTTGTGACTCCCTCACCCTGTGCCCCTTCCCTTTTACACACAGGAGTTCTCTTCCACTATTGAATTCTGTGATCCTTCTCATTCTTGTGGTTTTTGCCTTTATAATGCCCACCAAGATGCCCCTTTCCTTCGGGACTGAGAATTGTTTGGGGCATGAGCCCATTCTCAATCCAGCTGACAAAGGACTCCTAACTTCTCACTAAGTGATGCCTCTCCTGTGTGATGTTGTCCCACCTGGATGTAACAAACTAAACTGGGTCCTGGTGTCAGAAAGGCTGGGGACCACTGGGAGCTGTTACTTGGTAGAGTGGTTTGATATGCTACTCCCACTCTGCTGTTCTGTGTGTGGGTAAGCCTCTTTCTCTTACTTCTTTCGGGTCTTTGCCAAAATGTCATCATCTTGGCTGGGCATGATGGTGCACACCTGTAATCCCAGCTACTCAGAAGGATGAGGCAGGAGAATCACAGGTTGGAGGCCAACCTGGGCAGCTTAGTAAGAAACTGTCCTAAAATGAAAAAGAGTGGCGGTGTAGGTTAGGGGTAGAGTGCCTTAGGGATAATCTTCAAATAAAATACGGTGAAAATAAATAAAATAAGATGCACATTCTCAGTGAGGATTTCCATTATCACTGCAGTTTAATTGCAAGCACTGTGTGGCTCTGACTCCATTCTCCTTCTTTGGTGACCTTTTCTCCAGAGGATCAACACCATCTGACTCATAAATCGTGTCTTTATCTAAAATTTTGATCTCTTTCACTATAAATTTTTGCTTTAATTTTATTAAAATTAATTGCATCAAAATTCTATTTGCCTTGATTTTTGAGTTCATTTCTGCTCCCCTTCCCGGCCTCACTTAAATTGGACCCTATTGGTTTGTGTCTCCTTTTTTCAAATGTAAACTTCCCTAAATGCAGGGAATTTTGTCTGCTTTGCGCATTTCACAATGCCCACTGTCTGCCACTGTGGCTTGTACATCATAGCTCAAGAAATATTTATTTATTGAGACAAGGTCTTGTTCTGTAGCCCCTGCTGGTCCCGAACTCACTACATAGCCCAGGCTGACCTCGGACTCCGCAGTCCTGACTCACCTGCCGAGTGCTGGGATTACAGGTGTGCACCACCACGCCCAGCTTTATGTGGTGTTGGGGAATTGAACACTGGGCCTTCTGCTTGCTAGGTAAGCGCTTTAACAGCTGTGCCATTCCTCTAGCCTCTCAAAAAATATTTTATAAAGTTGGAATTCTTATCTTAAAAGACTTCCTTGAGCACCGTAATCAAGTCACCATTCTCGAACTGCTTCACAATTTTAAAGTTATTTAAATTGAAAGTCTACAAAATCATATGATGCAACATCGGTTGGCCAACTATCATAGTTACTTGGTGGCCAGCCTTCCTTCCTCTCCGATATCCGGCGGGTCTCGCAGCCAGAGGGAAAGTCGGGCTCCAATGAATCCTCTCAGAGCCGCTTTGACCATAGAGTTACACCTCCATAATTCCTAGAGGGCATTTCCGGGGCGTTGATCCACTCATTACAGTTTGGGCCAATCTATGATACAGAGAAGGGCTTGTTTCTCCCTCAACTTCCGGAAAACTAATCTCGCGCGCCTAGTGTCTCCACCTAGTTTCAGTAAATTCGGCTTTGTGATTGGCTATCAGTATGGGAGGCGGGGCTCGGGAAATACTTGAGAGTTATGTGGCGTGTTGGATGTGCGTGCGGTGCAGACGGCGACTATAGTTGGTGAGCGTGGTTCGTCGCAGGGACTAAGGGGCCGTCGGGGAGGGCTGGGTGAAGCCAGGACCGGGTTCTGGGCGCGGGGACCCAGGATTCGGGGTGTGTTTTCCCACGTGTCCCCTTAGCTCGGGTTGGGGCGGGGTAACAATCACGTACGCTCGTAGCGCCCGTCTCCTTGTCTCTGGATCCTTCCTTGTAAAGGGCCAGCGCTTCTGCCCGTCAGGGTCTCTAGGATTACTGAGCCGACCTTCCTGTATTACGAAGGGGAACTCGGTCGGGGAGTGGAGTGACGGTGGAATGTTGGTGGACCCAAAGGCGGGTTGCTAGCACTCCAGGAGCGACCCTCGGTCCATTTCCTGCCTCTTGACACGAGATTTCACATCATAACTTAGGCTTTTACGTCCCCCTTTTGTAAGGTGTGCACGCATGATAGTGACTGCAGCAAATTATGACCCCTTCCGTGTACCAGGCATCGTTGGAAACGTTTTGTGTACAGCTTTGCTGATTGGATTTCGGGGTGCTTGTGAATCTGAGAGCCGATGCGGAAGCCGGAGCTAGAAGGGCAAACTGCCTCCACACAGACTAGGTACTTTGTAAAATTTTGAGTAAATGACTGAGCGGCTCTTTGCCAAAGTCGGAACATGTTACCAGTTGGGTACCCTGGTTACTGTATTTGAGATATTGCCTGTGGATGACCCTGAAAATACTAAATTTGTGTAAGTGGAGAGGTATGAAAATTGGAACTCACATTTGGTGGAGGGGTAATAGACTTAAAGTCTGAGATTATCCAGATAATTATGTAATTGCTTCTCTTTGCTCTTTTATTAATATAATCAAGAACCATTTTTTTTTGAGGCAAAATCTCGGTCTGAAATTCAGGCCAGTGTTGAGCTCACTGTGGAGCCCAGGCTGGTCTTGAACTCACGGCAGTCCTCCTGCCTTTGCCTCCCTAATGCTGGGACTACAGGCATGCATCACCACACCCAGTTTATGAACCACAGTGCTCTTCCTCCAGCCCCTTGAAAATTCAGCTTAATTGTGGGATAGGACATGAAATACCACTTTGGAAGTGATGCCACGTCAGTGTAATATAAGGAGGTGTATGTGCAGAGGGAGCTCAGTGTAGGAAGTGGATTTCTATTGGAGCGGTTGGAAAAGCTTCCTGAAATAAGTGAACCTTGAGTGATGAGTTGAAGTTGGTTTAGAGAAGGTTGGCCTATTCCAGAGATAAACAATTTGGGGCATTTTAAAGAAGTGAGGGCTGAGGATATAGCTCAGTAGAGTGCTTGCCTGGCATGCTCAAGGCCCTGGGTTCACTCCTCAGTATCAAAAAAAGACTCCCCCTCCCTTTAAATGATAGGAGTAAAAGCTAAAAGAGGTGTGTCGAGATCAAAATATGAAAAGCTTTGCTGCCATCTGGAGACAGCTATGATTGGGAGCCATAGATGGGTTATAAGTAGGAGTGATGCCACCAGCTATCTTTTTTTTTTTAGCAGTGATAAAGAAATTGCACTCACAGGTAAATAATCAGTCAGTTAATTCATTGATAGAACAATTTATTTTCCATGTGCTGGATGCTGCAGATGCCACCTGGTATAAAACAGACATGGTTATTGCCTTTATAGTGTATGGTCTAAATTACCACAGGTACACAGCTATGTCCCTGTACTGGTTCGTGGACCACCAGCCTCACTGAGAACTGGTTAGAAATGCAAGTCTCTGCCCACACCCCAGTTTTACGGAATCAGTCTCTGGGATCAGGGCCCTTGATGATTCTGATGCTCTGTTGAATTTCAGGATCACTAGGTTACTGTGGTAGCAGGTAGCATTGAGGGTTAACCCATGGTTGAGGCAGTGAGGGTCAGAAAGAAGTGGGTAGACTTGAGAGAAATCTTGGAGATAGACTCATTTGCTTTAGGAAGAGTAGAAGGTGAGTCAATTTCTGGCTTGAGTCACTGGCCTAAGGTCAGACCTCAGGTAAGTGACAGAGCCACATTTTTCCATGAAGCCACACTTGGGGTCTGTTCCATGCCTGTCAACCTTTGTTGTTGTTTTGTTTTTTGAGACAGAGTCTCGCTCGGTAGCCCAGACTGCTCCTGAACTCATTATGTGGCCCAGCCTAGCCTTGGACTTGACAGCAATCCCCCTGTATCAGCCTCCCCAGTGCTGGGATTACAGGAGTGTGCTACCACGCCTGGCTTATGTGGTGCTAGAATTGAAATCAGGGCCTTGCGTTTGCAAGGCAGGTGCTCTAACTGCTGTGCCATTTATCCCGCCCTGTTTTGTTTTTGAGACAAGGTCTGAACTTGCTACACAGCCCAGGCTAGCTTTGAACTTGGCAATTCTTCTTTTGATTGTTAGGATTACAGGCTTGTAATTATAGCTGAAGCTACTGAAGGTAACAGGCTAGGGATTCCAGCTCTCCGTCCAAGAGCATCAGTAACCTATTAGCATCCTGCAGAGGTGTTTGCTCCATAAACTGTCCTGAAAAGTAGATGTACCGGCTAACTTTGGCAGTTTGTATAAATCAACCTTAAAAAGGTTTATACCCTTGACTCATGAATTCCATTCTTCTTCTTCTTCTTCTTTTTCTTTTTCTTTCTTTTTTTTTTTTTTTGTGAGTCTGGTTCTTGGTCTGTAGCCTCAGTTGGTCCTGAACTCACTGGAGCCCAGGCTAACCTTGGACTTGTGACAGTCTTGCTGTGACTTAGCCTCTGGAGTGCTGGGATTACAGGTGTGCACCACCATACCCATTTTATGTGGTGTTGGGGAATTGAACCCAAACTGCTGTGCCATTCCTCCAGACCCATGAATTCTGTTCTGGAAATGTGTTCCAAATACACAACAAAAGAGAAAAAAGTTATGTGATCATTGTAGCTGATTTATAACAGAAAACAACTGGTGGAAGAAAAATCGTTTACTGTATATTCCATCGGTCGAAGGTTATACTACCAATGTAAATATGTGACTAAGCCGACCATGCTGGTACACACCTGTGTCTCAGCATCTCAGCACTGAGGGAGGCTGAGCCAGGAGAATGGCTGTCTTTCGAGACCTGGTCTCTAGTCTATGCTGTCCTTGAACTCATGGCAGTCCTGCCTCAAGTCCTTCCAAGTGCTGAGATTATGGGTGTGTACCACCATGCCACCTAACTTTTATGTAGTGCTAGGAAATTCAACTCAGAGCCTTTTGCATGATAGGCCAGTGCTTTACTGAGCCCTGTCCAACACAGGAGAATGGTGGACTGGGGTCTCACTTGGCAACTTAGTGAATCTCTGTCTTTAAAAAAAGGGGGGGGGGGTGGAGGCTGCTGAGGATGTAGGTCAATAGTAGAGAGCCCCTTGTTTGATCTCTAGTACTGTGGCTGGGGGTAGAATAAAAAGTGGGACTATTTTGTAAAACCACAGAGAAAGATACTTGTTCATTGGCTAACGTCTAGTAAGCCCTTGTCACCCGTGGATACAGGGTAAGCAGGCTAAGTAGAGTCCTGGCTCACACAGAGCTGAGTGAAGAAGGAAATCAGACAGCCAAATGTGCGGTCACCCCAGACAGTGATTGGTGTAAGTAGGGGACCAGGGAGTTGTACAGGGGAAGCCATCTTGTGGGTGGAAGGGGTGGGACGGAAGGCTGCCCAGAGAATAGGGTGGCAAACCTCAGGCCAAGAGCACATGCAAAGGGGAGTGGGGTGGCCACAGAAGAGATGGTGTTTGAGAGTAAGCATGTGCAGCTGGAGAAGGGAGAGGGCAGCAGAGAGCTGCAGCGGGTGGGGCCTGGCTTGCAGGTGGGGTGAGGGGTGCTGGCCACGCCCTGAAGGCCAGAGCTGTTCTCAGGGCAGCAGCAAGGGGTTCTGAGCAAGACAAGCTCTTTCTCTTGGTGTACTGAAAGCCTGCCATTGGCCGCAGCCTGGAGACCAGCAGGGAGGCTATTGGAACAGCTTGGTGCAGTCTGTTGCAGTGGAAAGGGGACAAGAGTGACAGGGCCAGTGAGTGTGGGGTGTAAGGAGAGGTAGTGGAGGTGAGCCCAGGCTTCTGGTTTGGGTGAAGGGCACCATGGAGCCACTCACAGATGGGAAGCTCTGGAGGGGAGTTTAGGGACAGTTGCTGCACTGCTGCTGGTGCATGGAGTTTGCAGTAGCGGTGTAGCCTTTTCTTCAGGGGCAGGTTGATTCTTAGGTCTGGAGCTCAGAGAGGAGCCACAAGCAGTGGGGATGTGGTCTGAGCAGGGAGTGTGTGCTGGAAGGGGGCAGAGGTGCTTGATGCTGCCCTTTAAGTGAAGGGTGAGAGGTGGAGGATGGGTCTTGCCAAGGAGACAACAGAATACAGCAGCAGTGGCTGGGCATTACAGTTGAATTTCTTTTGATTTTTTTTTTCCTTCAGCTTTCTGTAATAGCAGACAGTAGTCAAGCTCATAATATGTGTAGACACTGTGATAAGAACTTTCTTATTTCCCACAGTAAACCTAGAAAATAGGTCCCTTTATTACCATTTTACAGATGAGGAAGCAGCAGAGAGGGGCTAAGGCATGTGTCCTCAGCTACACAGGGCACAGTCAGTAGAAGTTCTCAGAATCCAGGTGCCTGATTCTACCACCTGGGCACTAATTTCCTGCAGAGTTATCCCACAGTGTATTATGTTTTCATGACCAGAAAGATTTTTTTTTAAAAAATTTCTCACTATTTTTATTAATATACATATGCAAATCATGTTTACAGTGAACTTGAGTATTTTGTGCACATATGTATCACATCAACTTTACAATGCCTTCCCATTTGTGACTCTCCCACCCCCTCCCCATCTCTACCCCCCAACTCCGGCTCTCACATCTTGTGGTTCTATAGAATGCCTGTGTCCTGGGTTTCCCAAGTCAGAGAGGCTATACTGTACTTAACATATTTAACCTTCTGCATCTGACTCATTTTGCTCAAATCACCACTCTTTAGCTCAGCTTCCCACCCCTTGAATGGGCTGCAGTGGTCAAATCTTGATGCCTCCTCTCTGAGTCCAGTAGATCCCTTTATTGGGATATTTGACAAAAGTTCTTTTTCCCCGCCCCCCTATATTTTGCTATATCTTTGTTAAGATTCTTAAACCTGACCTCACCAACCAGTCCACATAAGAAAAGAACTACAACCATGTGTAACTCATAAGGCTAGTAAATATGAGAAAAAATAAGAAAAGTTAAATTTCAGATGCCTTACCTAAATACTGGAAGGTACATGTTTGTATATTCATAGGATGATCTTTATATCAGTCAGTTTTCTTAGGATAAGACCTAATAAGTGAATTGCTACAATAAAGGAACTTAAAACTGTATCACATTGCTACATTAAATGAACTTAAGTCTGTATCACATAAGTATACTACAATTCAGATTTTTTTAAACTTTCATATATTGTTTACTCACATTTCACTAATTACTAACATTTGGCCCGATTTGGTTTATCATTTTACCTATCTGTTCATCCCTAATTTCATGCATGCATATTTTTAAAGATTTTATACCAGTTGCCCATGTTGATTAGATGTTTCCTTTCCTCCATGTTTTTTTCAGTGCTCCTTGCTTCTCTGCTTCTCTCAAAGATTCTTCCAAGTAATATCTGCAACACTGGGGTAGTTCTTGCAGATTTCTTAAGGGATTCTTGATCATAAAATTTTTTCTTCTCCAATTTTCATGGATAATTTTGCTGGATATAACAACGTGAGTTGATACTTGTTATTGTTTAAAGCTTGAAGGCTTCTCCTCCAGGCTCTCCTAGCTTTTAAGGTTTGCCTTGAGATGTCTGCAGTAATTCGAATGGGTTTGCCATGGTAGAATAGTGTCTGTTTTTCTTTTGCTGCTTTTAATATTCTCTTTTTATGCTGAATTTTTGAGGTTTTGATTCTGATATGCCATGGAGAGTCTCATTGCTGGTTGAGGTTATTTGGTGTTCCATAAGTTTCTTGTATCTGGGAGTTAAATTTCTTTTTCTAGATTAGGGAAATTTTCTTGCACTGTTGCTCTGAATAAATTCTCTATACTTTTGGTGCTGTCTTCTGCTCTTTCTCCCACACCCATAATTCTGAGCTTGGTTCTCTTTGAATCATCCATCAGCTGTTCTATCCAGCTACTTTGCTCATTTCTAACTTTGGAGTCGTGCCTAATTATATCATTTCATCTAGATTTGTTTTTAGATATTCCACTTCTCTATTAAAATATTCTTCGTATCTTGAATTTATTTATCTTAGCCAGCTTTTTACTTGTGGCTTCAAAACGCTCAGTGAGCTTTGTCTCCACTAGGACAATTATTTGCTTAGTAAGATCCTCTAAGCCTGCTGATCAATACTCGTATTTCTTTGAGAATGTCTTGTTTGAACTGGTGGTTTGATTCATTTATTTACTTTTTGACTTCCTTCCCTATGAGTTCCACTATTTCAGAGCCCATGCCATTAGTTTTTGGGGTCTCAGGCATCTCTGTGGGTACCCGTTGCCCTGACTTCTTCCCATGTTTCCGGTGTGGAGGGACTTCACTTTAGAGAATTAGCTGAGAGGTTTCTTTGAACGGCTATGATGGTTTGTGCACTTCTCTTGGATTCGCAGATTCGCTCTTACCTCAGACTGAGGTTTTGGCCTCTGAGCTTTCCTCTGTCTCAAGCAGAAGTATTTTTAACAGAATTTTTGAAAAAAGAGGTAAGAGAATTCCTGCTTTGATCTGCTACGATAATAGAAACAGGAGGATGCGCATTTGCAGAATTACTGGCTGTTGTGGTAGTTACAGGAAACCAGGCTGATGGCCTGCCTGGGGCATCAGCACCCAGTTAACACTTACACCCATGTGGCTGGTTTTTCTCCAGGTACTGTGCTTTCCATGTGCCGCTGCCATGGAAGGACTGCTGACAAGTTGCAGAGCATTGTCCGCCTTGGCCATTTGCAGCTACCAGCTTCCCAGGTACATTCTCTACAGGTGTCACCATTCTGCCCTAGGGAGAGGGCAGCGCTTGGTAGTGTCTCGCATGTTTCAGCCACAGAACCTGCGGGAAGACCAGGTGCTTTCCATAGAGAGCAAATCTAGTGACCTGACCTGTAAGAGCCAGCGACTGATGCTGCAGGTGGGCCTGATCTTCCCAGTGAGCCCCGGCTGTTACCACCTCCTGCCCTATACCCTTCGTGCCATGGAGAAGCTCGTTCGAGTAATAGACCAGGAGATGCAGGCCATTGGGGGGCAGAAGATGAACATGCCTAGCCTCAGCCCCGCAGAGCTCTGGCAAGCCACCAGCCGCTGGCAGTTGATGGGCAAGGAGCTGCTGAGGCTTCGAGACAGGCATGGCAAGGAGTACTGCTTAGGACCGACCCATGAAGAAGCCATTACAGCCCTGGTCGCCTCCCAGAAGAATCTGTCCTACAGGCAGCTTCCAATCCTGCTGTACCAGGTGACAAGGAAATTTCGAGATGAGCCCCGGCCCCGCTTCGGCCTTCTCCGTGGCCGAGAGTTTTACATGAAGGACATGTATACCTTCGACGACTCCGCAGAGTCGGCCCGGCAGACCTACAGCCTAGTGTGTGATGCCTACTGTAGCCTGTTTGACAGGCTGGGGCTGCGATTTATCAAGGCACAGGCAGATGTGGGCAGCATTGGGGGCATGATGTCGCATGAGTTCCAGCTACCAGCAAATGTTGGAGAGGACCAGCTTGCGGTCTGCCCCAGTTGCAGCTTCTCAGCCAACGTTGAGACACTAGGCTTGTCACAAACAAACTGCCCTGCCTGCCAGAGCCCACTGACTAAAACCAAAGGCATTGAGGTGGGACACACATTCTATCTGGGTACCAAGTACTCCTCCATTTTTAATGCCCACTTTACCAATGCCCGTGGCGAACTGTGCCTGGCTGAAATGGGGTGCTATGGCTTGGGGGTGACACGCATCTTGGCTGCTGCCATTGAGGTTCTCTCTACAGGAGACTGCATCCGCTGGCCCCGCCTTCTGGCCCCTTACCAGGTCTGTCTCATCCCTCCTAAGAAGGGCAGCAGGGAGGTGACAGCTACCGAGCTCACAGAGCACCTTTATGACCACATCGTCGAGGCTGTGCCTCCGCTCCAGGGGGAGGTCCTACTGGATGACAGGACCCACCTGAGCATTGGAAACAGACTAAAAGACGCGAACAAGTTTGGCTATCCTTTTGTGATAATCTCCAGCAAGAGGGCCCTAGAGGACCCTGCACACTTTGAAGTTTGGTGCCAGAACACTGGAGAAGTAGTCTTCCTTACCAAAGAAGGAGTCGTGGACTTACTAACCCAAGTGCAGGTTGTCTAGGGACACTGTCTTTCCCTACATGTTTCCTGGAATCACTCCAGAACCTGCAGCTCATGGAAGGCGTGACCATGGTTTTTATTGCGTCATCTGTTCTGATTATTTGTATTTAAAGTGATTGACTTGACATGGAGGAATAGCACAGTGGTAAGAGTGCTTGCCTAGCAAGCACCAGGTCCTGCCTGAGTTTGATTCCCTATCAACACATAAGCTGGGGTGGTGGCATATGCCTATCCATAGCACTCCGGAGGCTGAGATAGAAGGGTTGTTGTGAGTTTGAGGCCAGCCTGGGCTATATGGTGAGTTCAGGACCAGCCTGGACCCCAGAGCAAGACCCTGCCTATAAATTAAATAAGTAAAGTCGTTAACTTGATCCCTTTCTCCAGGCTGGCCGTGCCACCATATCATTCTTATGTTCTGTTGTAGATACTTCTGCCATGAGTCTGAGAGGCAAGAAAGAGACCCAAGTCCTGGTCTTGGCCCTTGAGCAAGTCATTTCCTTTCTCAGCCTTTTCCCATACATAGGGTGGGACTGGCTGATGGCCACCGGTCCCTGTGGGAGTCAGCTCTGGACAGACTCCCCGGCCTGCCTGCGCAGGAAGATGGCGCTTAGCATTAACCCCCATTGTGGCGCAGCAGAGAATGTAGGAAGAAGTTGGCTCTGTGCCGGCTTGTGTGGCGCAGTTAAAATTAAGAAGCAGGAAGTGGCGTTGATTGGCCACCGAGATGCGCGAGCAGTGGTGTGATGCTATGACGTAGCTTCTTGTCCAATTGGCTGTTGCTATGCTAATTGTGTGGTTTTGCCCTATAAAAGTGCGGGGTGGGATATAATAAAGAGGAAGCTTCTGGAGATACCAGAGAAAGCGTACGTGTGGTTTCTTCGCCGGTCGAAGATACTACAAGTGGTGCCGAAACCTGGGATTCTCGGTAAAGTTTGCGGTAGTGCAATGCATCCCGCTTAGCGGGGGGAGGTCTGCGGTAGAGCAGCGTAGAGTAAAGTTTGCGGTAGTGCAACGCATCCCGCTTAGCGGGGGAGGTCTGCAGGTGGAGCAGCGGAGTATTTGCTGTTTATAAGATGGGCTTGGAGACGTCTCATGTCCGCATGGAGGGTGCTTTAAAAGATATCTTGAGGGCTGGGAAAGTACCTCTGAAATCGAAAACAGCCGGGGCGTTCTTACAGGTGGTAGAAAAGCATGCCCAGTGGTTTATGGAGGAAGGGCTCTTAAATATCCCTCAGTGGGACCACCTAGGTGAAAATCTAAAAAAGGCTGATGAGCAGCAGTCCTTGCCTGCCGGTACCATGGCCATTTGGACCCTTGTGCGGTCCTGTTTGAGCGGGTCCAGACCTCCGGTCCAAGCAGCTGTTGAGAAAGGGGCGCAAATTTTTGAAGAAGTGAAGGAGGAAATTTCTTGTTGCTCTCGTTCGCAGAGGGACGACTCCTCATCCGGGGAAGAGGACTCTGAGGAGGAGCTCTCTGGGGGCGATCTTGAACAAAAGCTTAGAGGGTTACAATTGGGGGGCTTTCCTGGTCCGCCTTTAGCGGGGGGTGCTACGGCTCCCCCTGCCCCTGCCATTCCCCCACCTCATAATCCTCAGTATGCTGTGGATAAGAAAAGAAAGCATAGGCGTGACTGGGGATTGTTGAGTTCAGACAGCATGTTTCCGGTCTTAGAAGACCAAAATAATCAAAGATATCACCAGCCTTTAGACTTTAAACTTGTAAAACAACTTAAGGAGGCGGTCATGCAGTATGGGCCGCAAGCAGCCTTTACCTTGACCGTGGTGGAGGCTCTGGGCAGCATGAATTTGGTACCCGATGATTGGATGAGCTTAGCGAGAGCCACCCTCTCCGGGGTCAGTATCTAAATTGGAAGGCAGCTTATCATGAATTTTGCACAGATATTGTGCGCCGAAATGCCGCTGCAGGTAATCCTCAGTGGAACTTAGACATGTTTATGGGCACCGGGGCTTTTGTTGGCTCCGCAGGTGAGGTAGGATATCCCCCCGGGGTTTACTTGCAGATAGCTGCTGCAAGCACTAGAGCCTGGAAAACGCTCACAGGCACAGGAGATCTTCAAGGGCAGTTATCCAAAGTGATTCAAGGACCTTCTGAGCCTTATGCAGATTTTGTAGACAGACTGTTACAGGCTGCTACCCGGGTGTTTGGAGATGTCAATACTGCTATGCTGTTGGTAAAACAGCTGGCATATGAGCAGGCAAATAAACCCTGCCGAGACGCCATACGGCCTTATAGGAGCAAAGATATTTCGTCATACATCAAGATCTGTAGGGACATCAATGAGACAGTTGTCCAGGGTCAAGTGCTTGCTGCAGCTATTGTACAGGGACTCAAGCAGGGGGAAGGGAAGAGCCCACTTAACGCTTGCTTTCATTGCAAGCAGCCAGGACATTTCAAACGCAACTGTCCTACTTTAGCGACACCAGGGGCAACGTCCACAGTTCCAGCCAAACCCCGTCTGTGCCCCCGATGTCGTAAGGGCAACCATTGGGCCTCTGAATGCAGATCCACTGTGGATGTTGATGGCCAACCAATTCCTAGACAGGGGCCAAAAAACCGGGTACAGGACCCGCTACCCCAGGGCCCACAAATGTATGGGGTAATGACTCCTGGAACTCCTCAGATGGTTCCTCGGACATGGTACCCTCCAACCAGTCTCGGAGAGCAACCCCAGGGAGCGGAGGGCTCGACATCCGAGCCACTGCTAGATTAGTCCTGACCCCCGAGATGGGAGTACAGGCGGTGGAGTCTGACGTTACAGGCCCACTAGCAGCCGACACTGTGGGACTAATGTTAGGCCGTAGTTCCACCACTCTTTTAGGTTTAAATGTACATCCAGGAGTTATTGATTCTGATTTCACTGGCACAGTAAAAATTATGGTTTCTTCCCCTCGTGGAATTGTGGCTGTTAGCCCCGGAGACAAAATTGCCCAAATTCTGTTGTTACCTAGGAAACATAACATGGTGCCCTCTAGAGGAATGGGCAGGAAAAATCAAGGCTTTGGGCCCACAGGCTCTCCGTTCGTTTGTGCTGCTTTTCAACTAAATGAAAGACCCATGTATCAGATTGTGTTCCGCAAAAGACTTTTTTGGGGGCTCCTAGATTCCGGGGCCGATCGCAGTATAATTAGGAGTTCTGATTGGCCGGAGGATTGGCCCATACAAAAGATTGAACAAACATTGAGGGGATTGGGATTTGTGAAAGGCCCCGACCAGAGTGCAACTCTTTTGCCTTGGACTGATAATGAAGGACATTCGGGCTTGTTTCAACCCTATATTCTTGGATTTACGTACTCAGATGGATATGAAGTTATCCTCTGAAACATTTTACAGCCCCATTGCTAATGCCTGAATGACAAAAGCAGGCCACCCTGGACAGGGAGGTCTCGGTAAAAACGGCCAGGGAATCCTCCAGCCCGTCCCTATTGAAGGGAAGCTTTCCCCGCGAGAACAAAAGGTGGGGCTGGGTTTTTCCTAGGGGCCACTGGGTCTTTTAAGATAAAATGGAAAACTGATGTTCCGATATGGGTGCCTCAGTGGCCCCTCCCAAAAGAGAAACGGAAAGCCGCCCATATGTTAGTACAAGAGCAACTTCTTGCGGGCCATGTTCGCTGTCCACATCCCCGTGGAATACTCCGATATTTGTGATAAAAAAGAAATCAGGGAAGTGGCGTTTGTTACACGATTTGAGAGCCATTAATAATTGTATGGAACCCATGGGGCCTGTACAGCTGGGCCTCCGCCTTATTTCTGCATTGCCAAAAAATTGGCCAACCATTATAGTAGACATTAAAGATTGTTTTATCTCCATACCATTGCATCCAGAAGACAGCCATCATTTTGCCTTTACTGTGCCCTCTGTGAATCATTCTGCGCCAGATGAACGCTTTGAATGGCTGGTTCTTCCTCAGGGCATGACCAATAGCCCTACTATATGTCAGCTGTATGTGGCTCGGGCACTTGAAGAGGTTAGACGACAGTTTCCTACAGCCGTGATTTATCACTATATGGATGACATCTTGTGCTGTAGTAAAGATGCTAGAAACTTAGATAACTTGCTTGAGGTATTGACCAAAGCCCTACAATCATGGGGGTTAATGGTGGCACCGGAGAAAATACAGAGGGGGGTGATAAACTATTTAGGAGTGAAATTACAAGATAAAGTCCTTAGCCCCCTAAAAGTAAATTTGAGGCTGGATCATTTACGAACATTAAATGATTTTCAAAAATTGCTTGGAGATATAAGTTGGATACGACCATATCTCCAACTAACCAATAAAGAATTGGCACCTTTGTTTCAGATTCTTCAGGGTGACCCCCGATTAGATTCTCCTCGTTGCCTGACTGCCGAAGCTTGAGGTGCCCTACAGTTAGTACAAGAAAGATTGGCCAGAGCCCAAGTTGACAGGGTGGATAGCTCCTTACCCTTGTTGTTTTGTACATTGCCTACTGAATTTTCACCCACCGGAGTGTTTTGGCAAGCTGGTCCTTTGGCATGGGTGTATTTACCACATTCCCTAAATAAAATGTTATCTTGGTATCCTGATAGCATAGCAGAGCTTCTTTTGAAAGCAATTAAAATGTCCACTTCCGCCTTTGATAGACAGCCTGTTATTGTTACTCCTTATAAGGAGTCCCAACTTCAATGTTTGGCTGCATGTTCTACCAATTGGGCTATTGTACTTGCCACCTTTTTAGGTCAATTTACCACCAGCTTTCCTAGACATCCTTGGCTTTCCTTTATTAAAGATAATCCCGTTGTTTTTCCCAAGATTACCAGCAAGGTGCCTTTGGTGGGAGCTATAACTGTTTTTACAGGTGCCTCTAAAAATGGTCTTGGGGCCGTTGTAACAAAAGACACAACTAAAACATTTGTGTTTGACAGGTCTGCTCAGATAATTGAGCTACTTACCATTTTACAAGTTTTTTTAGAGTATAAGGAAGAGTCATTTAATCTTTTTTCTGATAGTAGATATGCAGTGGAGTCTTTATAAAAATTTTAGAATGTGTAAGCCCCATTTCTCAAAAATCCTCCGTGGGCTCGGTGTTTTTGACATTACAACAGCTTATTTGGAATAGATCACACCCTTTTTTCATAGGGTACATTCGTGCTCATTCCTTTTTGCCTGGGCCCTTGGCGGCGGGTAATGCCAGAGCAGATGCAGCTACCAAAACGCCACATCTTTTTAGAACTTGACCCCATCGAAAATGCAAAACAGTTTCATAAACTTTTTCATGTAAATGCTAATACTCTTCGCCTAAAGTTTAAAATTTCTAAGGAACAAGCAAGGAGTATTGTTTTAGGCTGTCAGAATTGTGTGACCCTGCTGCCGCAACGGTCACTGGGTATAAATCCAAGAGGCCTACAGCCCAGTCATATTTGGCAAATGGATGTTACACATTATCCGGAGTTTGGGTCCGTTAAATATGTTCATGTTACAGTAGACACCTGTTCTGGGGTTATTTTTGCTTCCTGCCATTCAGGGGAAAATCTAAAGACGTTATGGCACATTGCCTACAAGCCTTTGCTGCTTGGGGCGTGCCGCGCTGTATTAAGACTGATAATGGATCTGCTTACACCTCTGCAGCCTTTACTACATTTTTACAGCAATTTCAGATATCCTTGTCTCATGGCATTCCATATAATCCTCAAGGACAAGGGATTGTAGAGCGGGCTCACCATACCTTAAAGAATGCTTTATTAAAACAAAAAGGGGGAATTGGGTCCCACTATCGGACACCACAGGACAAACTTTCCGTTGCTTTATTTATTTTAAATTTTTTGACATTGGATGCCTTTGGTCACAGTGCTGCAGATAGGCATTGCTCCTCGGAGTCTACAAAGGAGCGACCTCTTGTTTATTGGAAAGATGTATTAAGTAACCAATGGAAAGGACCCGACCCAGTATTAATCTGGGGTCGAGGCCATGTTTGTGTTTTTCCTCAGGAGGCCAAAAATCCCATCTGGGTTCCAGAAAGATTGACCAGGATCACTAAGATCGCTGCGGAGGAAGATACTTCAAGTGTGCATGATGAGGCCGCTGGAGATCCTGGTACCCGTGCTGCTGATCCTGACAGTGAGGAGTCAGGCCTCCCCACGACTACTGTGGGGAATCTTGGAAGCGTGGCCATACCCTTTACCTCTGACTACCCCTAATTTGACGGTCCACCAGAACATTGGATGGCTAGCCCCTTTGATATGTGGCTATTGTGTGGTCGGAAGGCTTGTGTAGATGTTGCTGCCCTTGGCATGATATCTGGCAGGGTGATTATGAGATGCAACACCTCCATAGCAATGCACAATGCCATTGTTGCTGCTGTTGCTGGTGCTGGTGCTGTTGTGGCCCTGACCAATACCATTAAGACAGCTGCAGTTTTGAATAATTTGACTGCCTCCACGGCCACTGCCTTGAATACCCAGAGTCGCATTGACAGTCATCTTCGGACTGGCATCCTTCTGGTGAATCAGAGGGTTGATTTGCTACAAGAACAAATGGACATTATGATGGATGTTTTGAGTGTGGACTGTATTTATAAAATGCCGGGGTTATGTGTAACTCCTGCAGAGTTTCAAAAAATGTCCACAGCTGCAAACCTGTCTTATAAGCTCCCCGTGGCGATCAAAATGAAGCCCACTAGGCCAAATAAGGCAAAAAATCCTCCCCAGTTTCTAGCCAAATGTAAAGCAGAGGCCAGAAAGTCAACTATTTACTTTCCTGACAGTACGGACACCTTAGTGGCATTGATCAGCATAATTTGAGAGCGCAAGACAGTTGTAAGATTATCAAATTCCATGGACCAGGTGCCACTAGGCAATGCATTGCCTACATAAAAGGCGGCGCCAAGAAAACAGAGCCCTGCTATAGGCAATGGCAGCCATTGAACGTGGTACATCTCCCGAGGTATGGCTTGCTGTGCTGGAACGGTAGTCAATGACAGGTAAGGCCTGGCCAGGATTTCATCAACCTAAGACAGGGTGCTATTCCAGCTGATAGTACTCCTGTGACGGGTAAGACAGATCCTGTGTTGAGCCAGCCTAAGACAGGCACGTTCCCTTAGCCTATTATTAAAACAAAAAGGGGGAGATGTGGGAGTCAGCTCTGGACAGACTCCCCGGCCTGCCTGCGCAGGAAGATGGCGCTTAGCATTAACCCCCATTGTGGCGCAGCAGAGAATGTAGGAAGAAGTTGGCTCTGTGCCGGCTTATGTGGCACAGTTAAAATTAAGAAGCAGGAAGTGGTGTTGACTGGCCACCGAGATGCGCAAGCAGTGGTGTGATGCTATGACGTAGCTGCTTGTCCAATTGGCTGTTGCTATGCTAATTGTGTGGTTTTGCCCTACAAAAGTGCGGGGTGGGATATAATGAAGAGGAAGCTTCTGGAGATACCGGAGAAAGCGTACGTGTGGTTTCTTCGCCGGTCAAAGACACTACAATCCGCTCTCCTCATACCACTCCACCCCACCAGAGTCTGACCTCAGGCCACTGTTGCATTCATCCAGAGAACAGGACTTACCTACCAGTGTGGGGTTAAGAGTCTGGAAATGAGACTGCCACTGCTCACTGGTGACTTGACATGTCCACATCCCTCTGTAGTGTCAGTTTTCCTGTCTGTCACATGAGGAAATGGATCTAGGTCTATCCTTAACAGCTGTCACTGGGTGACAGGGCTGAGATTGGAGGTCTGTGGACCATGCCACTCGCTTGGTAAGCAGGTAGGGGCCAGGTAAGGCAAAGCCAGCCTCAGCCAAGTTCCTTCTGTTGCACAGTAACTGTAGGGCCATGTGCAGGAGGAAGTTTCAGGATGTCCCAGGATGTACTCAGAGTAAAAGCACATTGCCTACCAGGCACCAAGTCTTAATGTTTCTGCGTGGCACAAGTCATAGCCCTTTGCTGGGCAACAAGGGCTTTCGTTGGGAAATGGGGTAGGTGTAGAAGGAAGCCAGACAACTACAGGTAGAGATACACAAAATCCTCTAATAAGTGGGGAAACGAATGTTGAACACAAAAATGCAGCTTAGGACAACTACCCGATACAAAATATAGCCTATGACAATGACCCACATACAAAGAGATTTCCTGGTTTAAAATGCATAAAATCTGAGTTAGGCACAGTGGCACATGTCTAGTGGTGCTGGCATCCCAAGCAGTCAGGAGGCAGAGATGGAATCACTTGAGCCCAGGAGTTTAAAACCAGCCTGGAAAACAGTGAGACCCTGTCTCAAGAAGACATAAAATCCTTAAATGTCAGAACTGGAGAGGAACTCCAAAGCCGCTGCATCTGCCAACTTCTCACACAGCAAAGGTCAGGGAAACTGCAATTTTGAGTTCACAGAGGATGTGGCTTTCCCAGCTGGTTCATCCCACTACATACAATATCTCCCGAGAGTTCTTGCAATGCTGGTGAAATAACAAACACAGCTCAACTTGAAGGCTTTAGAATTCTAAACGGAGTTGGTTTTACTGCCTTGGAAGTATCTTCTTAAAGGCTTTCTTGTGGCATCTGCCACAAAGGTTCAGAACTACATTACAGGATCCCCATCAGTCTCCACAGGGCAGTAGGTTCCTTAGGTCAGGTGTTGTAGTAACTGCAGAGATGCACTCCCAGGATGTCACCGCCAAGATAGAGTTCTGTATCCACTGAGGAAATGGGGGACCAGCTGGAGCTCAGTACTTGGCCAGCAAGGCCACTGTTCAGGAAGGCTGCATCATGAGATGACAGAAAAAAGGAACTGGATGCTAGGAATATACTCAGCTGACTCAAGTGTGCTAGATTCCAGGCAGAGAAAAGGAGGGATGTGACCTGGTTTGCATGGCTTGGTTCAGTCCTCTACCTCGTGCACCTTTCTCCCCCGGAAGTAATTCTGGGAAAACAGAGAGGACTCTACAGAGATCATGAATGCTGGTGTCAGGGCTTTTACAAAGTACCTGCAGTGAACACCAAAGAGATGGGTTAATTGAATTATAATCTTAATCATCCATGGACCTTCCCAGATACATTCAAGATGAACCTTTGGATGTGAGTAGACATTAAAAATGTCACCTTAGCATGTTTTCTTATTTGGTTGCTTATAAAGCTGGTACATTTGCATGACATTCTTCCTTAAAAGTCCACATGAACCAGTCCTCTGGCATTATGCACATTTGTGGATAAACATGAGCTGAAACTGTACAACACGCTTTAACTCAATGTTTAATGATGAGTAGGGTCACCTAGGACTGTGAGGTAAGACAGACCCTGTGCTTAAAAAAAATCAGATTCAAAAAATACATATCGAAATCACATCCTTTCTATCAAGTTCTGTCCTGGGGGAGGGCGATAAGGAGCCAATTGAGGGCAATAAAGCACAACTGCAGAAGCATCTGTGAGGCACAGCCACTACCCACGCAGGGAAGACTTGGGACAAGCTTCTCGGAAGGTGCTCTGTCTGAATCTGGCTCTGATTTGGGGAAGGACAGGTTGGAGTAGGGGAGCAAAAGCCAGGAAATACACGTAACCAGAGCATTTGCTGTTGCTGGGGTATAAAGTGACAGAGCGAGATAGGTTTGAGAAGTGGGTCAGACCTTGGTATCTGGCATTCCTCAGTGGCATGGTAGGGGGCCTGTTTCTTGGCTCCAGTCACTTCAAGGTGGAGTTATGAGAAACCACTCCTAGATAAGTTTCTTGTGTATGTCTATAATGTAAAAAGCTATCACTGCCTTTATCTTTTACATTTCCTGAGAGTATATAGAATTGGTTTTCCTTCTAGGAATCAGTATGCTGTCTGTGAGATTTTTCTTTTTACTTTTTGGAGTTAAGATAGGCTAGATATCAGGCCCATAAAGAATTCTGGATAATTTGTTAACAGAAAGTGAACATTTGAAAATCTGTCTATAAACTAAGAAGGGAAATTTGAGACCATAGCAAAACACCACTATGGGACGTACTGATCAGACGTGGAGAACTTTTTTCACATGCCTCTTCGGCCAAAGCAGAAGCATCCAAGACCAGCTGGACACCCTACCAACACTTCACCAACTACTGTCTAACTCTCCTGACCCTCTCCTATTTCAGTCCTCACTAACAGTACCCTTCAGATCTGTGCATTACTCTGTGTATTCTACCCAAACAGACACATTCTGTGACTTTATACACTACTGCACTTGGGGATAAAGTTTATGGTCCTGGGCAGAACGTTCAAGTCTGTGCGCAGCCTCATTTCCTACCATTCCCAATGCTACTCTTCCCTCCATCTTCCCTCCAGTGCACTGGGCCCTTCTAGCCTAAATGCAAAACCACCTTCCTTTCGCTTCACTCATTCCATGTTAGAGAAAAGCAGTCCAAGAGTAAACATGATAATCTGGGGGCTGGGGGGGGGGAGGGGCATCCCTTATGAAGAGCTGCTGAGAAAGACACTGCTACACCCCATTTGCTGCCTCTACTAAAAACAGAGATGCCCTCTGGTATAAGGACCGCCCGGTACAAGAGCCTGAGAAAGAGTAGGAGGGGTTATTTCTAAATCTAGACAAAGAGCCCAGAGAAGCAGTGTGCATTAGGGATATACAGCCAGTGAGTGAAGGTGTCTGACTTCAAAAGGCAGTGCTCTTTCCACATAGTATCTGAGGATACATGTACAGTTAGGAAAAGCAAGTCTACACGTACAAAAGCCAGCACCCAAGCCCAGTCACTCTCCCTTCCTCTCGGCTGGTTGGGTCACAGCTCCAATCCAACAGGCTGTCATGACTGTATGGCAATGGCTCAGTCAAATGAGACAGGTAGGCCAGTCTGTATGGGTGCTGTTGCATGTAGCTTTGTGCTCAGGGCAGCTGGGAAGAGTGTACTGGGTGATCACCGAGTGGAGGTGAAGTTGGCTGCATTTCTGAGCACTGTCTATGCAGCCCTACAGAGGTTCTCACCTGGGGTGCTGTAGTACCCGCAGCAGGGTGCTCTTGGGAGGCACCCGGTATAGTTCTTCCCTGGCCTCGTCTTCAAAGTAGACCTGTAAGATTAACCAGGAATGAAAGTCAGAGGCCCTCAGCAGCACTAAGCCCTCTGAGGACAACCTGGAGACAGCATCTGTTATTAGATGAATGCCCCATTTACAAAACTGTGGAACTGGCTGCTTGGTAGCAGGGTGTGAGACCTAGACCAGTGGAGGCATTCACACCAGAGCCGGGTAGCCTGAGCCAGAAGAGAAGGGCTTCCTGGAAGACAGCTGTCCAAGGTGGTATGTCACAGCCTCAGTGGGGTGAGGAGGGTGTCCTTGTGTGAGACAGCCAAAGTGGGGTGTCAGGACCAGGCAGGCTGAGGGGAGCAAGCAATCAGTTCTCCCGGTGATGCTCTAGAAAAGTTATTCTCAGCCCCATTTTCAAAAGACAGTCCTGAGGCCCAGAGGAGCGAAACACCTTGCCATTGTCACAGCTAGTGAACAGAAGCCAAGTGTCAAGCGCAGGCCCGTGTAGCCACCTCTTCTTCCCTGACAGTTTCATCCTTCAGCTATTACGTGTGCGAGGAGAAAGCCATGGTGGGCCAGAACAGAGGAAGGATGCAACAGGGAGAACAAGAGTCTGTGCAGGATGTCAGAGTCCAAGAAGGGAGAAGAGGCTGCCTGCCAGAGGGAAGGGTGTGAGATCTGGACCTGTGGAGGCGTTCATGCCAGAGCCAAGGAGACTCAGTCAGATGAGCAGGGCTTCCTGGAAGACAGGTGGCCAAGGTGGTATGTCACAGCCAAAATGGGGTGAGGAGGGTATCCTTTAAAGTGGGGTGTCCGGACCAGGCAGGCTGAGGGGAACAAGCAGAGGATGGCCTGTCAGGTGGAGTTAGGACTCAAGACAGCCATGTTCACATAGGGTAGCCAAACTATGCGGGAAATCAGACTGCAGTGGAAGAACAAGATGCCTGTGCTGGAGCAGCGGCCTCACAGGATGGTTGAGGATGGCAGGAGAGGGGTCAGTAGTAGTGATAGCCGGGGACTGATCAGATAAATACATTAAGAATGCTAGGGCCTGGAGAAATGGCATAGCAGTTAGAGCGCTTGCCTAGCAAGCACAAAGCCGTAAGTTCCTTCCCCAGCAACACATAAGCTGTGCATGGTGGCACATGGCTGTAATCCCAGCAGTTGGGAGCCTGAGGCAAGAGGACTGCCATGAATCCAAGGCCAGCCTGGGTTACATGAGTTCAGGAGCAGCCTGGGCTACAGTGGGAGGTCGTAAAAAATAATAAAAAAAAAAATTTTTTTTAAAAAAGTGATCATAACAAACACAGAAAGGGAGATTAGGTGTGGTAGCACAGTATGGTGTAATCACAGTATTCTCGGAGGGTGAGGAGCATGATGAGTTTGAGCTCAAGCCTAGACAGCTTAGTGAGTTAGCCAGATCCTGTTTCAAAATGAAATGAAAGAAAGAAACAAGAGGGCTGGGAGGCTGAGACAGGAGGATTGCCATGAGTCCAAGGCCAGCCTGGGTTCCACAGTGACTGCAGGACCAGTCTAGGATGCAGAGCGAGACCCTGTCTCAAAAATAAGGAGGGGGATGTAGCCTAGGGCAAGGGCCCAGGCCCACTAGCAGGGGTGGGTAGTAGTGGAATAAATAAATATTCATTTTCAATTTATATATTCATTATATGTATTTTCATTATACATGTAAAACAAATCTTGTAGCACTGGATTAAAATTAGAGATACCTATTTTAGTACACATACACATACATTGCTCTCTCTCTCTCTCTCTCTCTCTCTCTCTCTCTCTCTCTCTCTCTCTCTCTCTTCCTAGCTGTGAGGCACTGGAGCACTACACCCTTTTCTTCAAACTAATAGCATATTTACAGCACAGAGATATTTGCTTCTCAGTACCATTCTCCAATAGAAAGAAAGGCTCTTTGGAGAAAAAATGAGGGAGTTCAGAGCTGGTGCAAGGAAAGCACAATTCGAATGAATCTGGGACATCTTTTGCCAGAAAGAAAGTGTTTTTAAAAATGCGATCAATCAAAAGGACACAGAACTAAATTTGAAGAGATTCCTCCTCGCCAATTATAGAACACTTTGATTGCAACATAAATAATCATAGGATTTGGGGGGAGACAGCTTAGTGATGCTTGCCTAGCATGCATGACACCATGGGCCCATCCTGTGTACTATAAAAAACCCACAAAGTCAGTAGTCACAGTAACAGATTATAACCGACTGAATAAAAGGGGAAATCATAAATACATGGATATAAACAAATACACTGAAGGCCTGAAGAGCAATAGTATATTTTTATAATTTCAAAGAACCTCCCTGTACAAAAGTTACTAATTATAAAGGAGAGGGAAACTGCAGAGAAGCCTGGCAAGCCCTCCTCAGTGAGCCAGCCAGAGTGACATAAGTGAATGGGACAAATGGAAACCAGGCAGCACCTGACAGGATACAGTAACAACACAGCATCACTCCTGTGACATTCCAGCCACCTGTGGATAATCCACATTTAGTCACAGGAGACGTGAGACAAAAACCTCAGCTAGGTACTCTCAAAAATAACTGGCCTGTAATCTGCATGGGTAATGATCAAGAAAGTGGAGGAAAGTCTGAGGAATCTTCTATGCCGGGGTAGCCCCAGGATGTGATCGCTGACTACACTGTAGGCTTCTGAAAAGAAGCCTTGGGCTGGGAAGCACATTCCTGGAACAAAAACAACAGCCAGATGCGGTGATGCACACCTGTAGCTCCAGCATTTGGGAGGCTGAGGCAGAAGGACTGAGTTCAAAGCCAGCCTGGACTGCAGAGTAAGATGCTGTTTCAAAAAAACAAAACCAAATTCTTGGCTGAAAAACCTGACTAGAACCTGAGGCCTAGGTGGGACTACTGCATCGCGGTTAATTTCCTGATTTGGGGGATTATGAAGAAAAATATCCTTGTTTGTAGGAAACAAACATTAAAGCATTTGGTGTTGCTGAAACATCAGTTGGTATCTTACTCTCAAATGAGGAAGGTAATTGGGGTGGGAGTGATACTGGAGACTGAACCCAGAAATGCTTTACCACTAAGCTACATCCTCAAACTTCTTATTTTTTATTTTGAGACAGGGTCTCTCTAAATTGCCCTGGTTGGCCTCAAACTTGCAGTCCTCCTTCCTCAGTCTCTCAGTAGCTGAGATCACAGGCATGTGACACCATGCCCAGCTGAAGATAAATTCTTTACACTATAAACAGAGATTCTGTTTGAAAAGTCTCAACAGTGTAATATTACTCAGCCTTCAGAACGAAGGGCTGAGAGGCTGGGAGAGTAGCTCAGTGGTTAAGAGCTTGCCTAACAAGCTCAAGGCCCTGGGTTCATTCCCCAGCACCACATAAGCTAGGCGTGTAATATACACCTATAATCCCAGTACTGGAAGGCTGAGGCAGGAGGACTGCTATGAGTTTGAGGCCAACCTCGGCTACATAGTGAATTCAGGATCAGCCTAGATTATAGGGCAAAACCCTGTCTTAAAAACAAAAATCATGGATCATACTACAACACTGATGGACCCCAAAAGACAAGGTAAGTGAAATAAGCCAGATACAAAAAGACAGATACTGTATGGTTCCACTTGCAGTCACACTCTTTAAGTCAAAGCAGAAGGGTGGCTGCCGGGACCGAGGGGGAGGTGAATACACAGCTTCTGTGTGAAGAATACAGTTGTGTGGCATGATGAAAAGTTACATAGAAACGGATAGTGATAACGGCTGCAAAACAGTATTAATTCCACTGAACAGTTGTGTCTGGAAATGCAAACATTATGTATATTTTACCACAATTTCAATCTCCATTAGTCTGCCCCTCCCTCCAAAAAAGTCTCATGGAGGAATAAAATAATTCTGCTTACTTCCAGATTGTCAGGGCAGTATTTTTGCTCCAAGTCCCACGAGGGTGTTTCACCAAACATCACTGTGAGATGATCAATAAACCTAAGATGGATATCACACATACTTTAAGGGTAAAGGTAACACATGATCTGCCTTCCCACGTTAGTCCCAGGATGCCAATTCACAGAAATTAAAAGAACATACAAAACACAAAAGACAAGTTCAGGCCATTTTGAGAGTCATACACAAAAGATACATGATTTGCCCTATGACAGTGCTCTTTAAACACAGAGTTAAAAACATGTCTTACATTTTGCCACATTAAGCATTTACCCTATGAGATCACAAGTTTATATTTTTTTCTAATAAACACTTAAATCGCTATGTTATGTGCTACCTAAAATGACTTTCTACGTCACGAGCAGCATGTGCTACCCTGTGCCACTCACTATACTATTGGGCTGTCAGCAAAGTCACGACATACTTTTGCAACAGATGGCACTAGTTCATTTTTGGAAGTACTGGGATTGCATCTGTGTTACTGCTATGTCACTTGACAGCTCACAGTTATAGCTTCATTCTAAAAAAAGTAATTTGGTTGCATTTTGGAAAATTTGCAAGTTGAAGGTGGAAAACCAAACTCTGCATTTTTACCATGTTTTACTTTTTTATTTCCATACAGAGAAGAACACACACGAAGCTAATGGACAACTGTGTAGTGCTTATGGTGACAGCGCTGTTCCAGAACATCAGTGCCAATGACGGCTCATGAAATTCCATGCAGATTAGTTTGATCTTAGTGATGGCTCCTCAGTCCGGGAGGGCCATTGAGGTTGCTTATGACAAAATCAAGTCAATCCCCGTTACGTGACATGACAGACTGCAAAAACACTGAACATCCATTATTCAGGCATTAGTAACCACCTGAAGAAGCAGGGATATTTCAAGTAAGCTCGATATTTAGGCTCATGAACTCAGAGGTGCATTTGACAGCACATACATGCATCTGTAACATGCTCACTGTTATGAGGAAAATGATCCTTTTTTGAGGTAACTGATAATTGGTGATAAGAAGTGGATTGTGTACAACAATGTGGTGCACAAACAGTCTTGGTTTCAGCATGAAGATTCACTAAAAGCAGACATTCTTCAGAGGAAGGTGATGCTGTCAGTGTGATGGGATTTTAAAGGTTTTTTTTTTTTTGGAAGTAGAAAGTAATTTTATTGGTAAAAGTGTTAAGGGAAAAGTGAGGTAAAAGGTAGGAACTCCCCTGCAAGCAGGAGGAAGGGCAAGAGCACCTAAAGGTATTGTGTTTCTCAAGCCCCTACCAGGGAGTCAAACAATCAATTCAAATGTGTACTGTTGGCAATTGGACAGTCTGAATGAATCCATCATCCGGAAACATCCAGAACTTGTTAACTGTCAAGGAGTTGTGTTCCACCATGGTCATGCAAGACCACACATAAGTTCGATCACTGGTCAGAAGTTACTGGCACTTGGATGGGATGTATTGTCACACCCAGCATATTCTGACCTTATGCTATTAAACTTGTTATCGCTGTCTTTAAAATTCCTCGTGTGGTATAACACTCAGTCCAGATGAAGCTATAAATCAGCACCTTGTTCAGTTTTTCTATCAATAAAGGCAGACCCTTCTATGAACAAGGAATTACAAAGCTCTCTGAAAGATGGCAAAAGGTTACAAACAAAACAGGCACTGTATCACTGGACTATGGATTCATCTTTTTTCTTTATATAAATAAATGGCCTTTGAAAAACAGAAAAAAGTCATCAGTACTTTTCTGACAACCCAGTATGTTGTAGCACTCAGTAGCCCAGGCATTACAAAGGGAAACTTACCTGTTCTTGCATAACAAGTTAAGTTTTAGTCAGCTATGAATAGAGACGTCATAGCAAACAATACAGTGTGAAACCCTCCATCCTCTCCCCACCTTAACTAAAAACCTACCTGTCCCCTTGCCAAGACAGCAGGGAGAGATACGGGAAGAGCAGAGGGCTCTTGCACAAGTAAGTACCTGGAGTCCTCATGAAAAGCAGAGATGAAGTCCGAGTGGCAATATTCCGGGTATAGGAAAAGCACAGGCCACATCAGCCTGCCCTGCTCATCTAGACTCAGTCCGGCTCCACAGGGGTTCTTAAAGCTGAGCCTAGCCAGGGAAATCTCCCCTAGACCTTCAGAGGCAGAATCTTCATCCTCACCAGCAGCTTCAGAGACGAGCCTGATGTTTCTAGTCTGGTTGAGTTAAAAACAATGCACAGGAGGCTGGAGGAATGGCACAATAGTTAAAGTGCTTGCCTTGCAAGTGCAAGGACCTGAGTTCGATTTCCCAGCACCACATAAAGGCAGGTGTGGTGGCCCATGCCTATAATTCCAGCACTCAGGAGGCTGAGGCAGGAAGATTGCCCTGAGCCCAAGGCCAGCCTGGGCTACAAAGTGAGTTCACAACCAGCCTGGGCTATGGAGTGAGACCCTGTCTCAAGCAAAACAAAAACAAAAACAAAACAAAACAAAACAAACAAACAAACAAAAAACAATGCCTAAACAATCTTACTATGTGGGAGGGTGGAAACCATTTCAGTGAAATAACCCCTAACACATGAGCTCCCGGAAGGCAAGCCCTCTAGGATCATCTTTCGTATCTCTGAGCCCTGGCACAGGATAAGCACCATGTTTAACCTACCCTTACTAGACAGCCATCATGTGCTGGATCACTGAGGAGTCAGATATGGTTCCCTGCCCTCAATCAAGCCTGTCTATGGTCTAGTGTGGACATGGCTATGGAAATAATTACAGTACAGGGTAAGAAATGGAGCTGTTGAACTACAGTCAATGGAACAATTCAGTCGAAGGATGGAGGTAACTGGGAGATGCTAGGCCTTGAACTAACTGTGAATGACAGATGGGGAGGAGGGAACATTCCACCCCAAGGAACAGAATGTGCAAAAGATCAAGAGAATAGCATGCATGGAAATGTCAAATGTTTCAGTTTGGCTAGGACTTGGAATACTATAAGGAGTGCATACTGGTTTCACCTTGACTAGCTCTCAGAAGTGAAGATCAACTAACAGTCTGAATAGAGGGGTCATTTCTTATATATGTGTGCCAAAGTTCCTAAGGTTAGCACATGAGAGGCTATCACAAACAATCAAAATTATTTCTCATGATATCCCCTAACACAGGGATTAGAAAACATTCTTAAAGGACCAAGGGTGGGCCAAATAGTCTGTTAAAATTAATCGGCCCTTCCACTGTAGTGTGAAATGGCCACAGATAACACATAAACAGGCATGGCTGTCTCAAATGCTGCAGTTTGCTGACTCCTGTCCTAAGCCAACAGTAAGATAAGGCTTCCAGTATTACGGAGAGTTTCCTACACAGAAGTGTAAGATGCAGGGTTGCACTAAAGGAAAGCCCACCACCACCATAAAAAGTCTGTATACAAATATTTGCTCATTCCCATAGTCTACTTTTCCTTTTCCTTTTGTACTGAGGATTGAACCCAGAGGTACTCTACCACTGAGCTGTATCCCCAGCACTTTTTTCATTTTATTATTCTATTTTATTTATTTTGAGATAGGGTCTTAATAAGTGACCCAGGCACAAGTTAAACTTAGGTCCTCTGTGCCTTAGCCTCCCTCAGAACTGGGATTAAGGGTATATATCACTATGCCTGGCTCCAACATTCTACATATAAGCAATGGCCAGGGGTTGGAGCTCTTGCCTAGCAAGCCCAAGACCCCAAGTTCAATTCCCCAGCACCACAAATGCCAGACATGGTGGGACTTGCCTGTAATTCCAGTACTCAGCAGGCTGAGAAAGGAGGATTTCTGTGAGTTCCAGCCCAGCCTGGGTGACTTACTGATTTCAGGACCAGCCTAGACTACAGAGTGAGACATTGTCTCACACAAAAAAGAAAAGAAGAGAAAAGAAAATGGCCAAATCCCTCACTATAAATTAGGATCAGATGGGAAATCTGGAGTTCTGTATTAACACACTGCTTGTTGGGATGGACAAGTGGAGTACATAGAAGTAATTTAAGTTCTCAAAATCAACAAGTAGCTCAAAGGGGCAGAGTTTAACTGAACAAAGTAGTATCACCAATCACCACACCCCACAATCTCTCAGCAGGCCTGATCTACCTTGCAAATACAAAGCAAACTTAAAACAAGATTTGGGTTCAGAAAAATTTGTTTCAAAATGCAGGAAACACAAGGAAGGAAAGAGGATATTTTTGTAATTGTTCTCATAGTTAGAGGAGCATCATCATAACAATTCAGTGATGAATGGAGGCCCTACCTCTGTCACCCATTAAGCTGTGTGAAGTGTCTCCACATCAGACTATCTCCTCAGCTAGAAAGAGAAAAGCAAGGCCACCTCAGGCAGCTGCCATGAACATAAGTAATGGAATGCTGGTCATAGAGCAGCCAGCATGTTACTAATCCCAGCACCTCTGGTGGGAGTTAACTCCACAACCTAGCCTCCTTTGTCACAATGCTTCATCGAAGCAGAGAGAAAACCAGCGAGTCACGTGGGTTCATGTGTCCCAAGAAGGGTCCCCAGTGGGCTTTATGAGATGATGGCATTTGGACCATAGGACCTAAGGTTTGAGACTCACCTTAATAGCCTGGAGTAAAGTGTCATTCTGACTCTGCTCCTTCTTTTCTTTCAGCTTTGCTTTCCTTATATCCCTCTGTTCAGTTCGCTAGAAATGAAATTCAGATGTGTCAGCTCCAGGGAAACAGCTTCCTCTTTATCCCAGGCTTCTGCCCCTCCTGTCCCTATCCAACCTGTGCACCTGTATCAGTGAACACACACAAAGCACTGAGATGTCAGGCCCAGGGCTGGCAGAAACTTAAGACCCTAGTTCCTGCACTGGCTGGCTCACAGGCTACTACTGAGAGGTGCAGACAAGCGAGGAGACAGTATAACAGGTGTACTATGTGATACTCCGTGTCATGAACTGGGGACCGTGATGTAGAGGGACTGACTGATTCTGCCCACCTGAGGAGGTGGGCTTGGACAGACAAGAAGGGTGTCACCAGTAAGGAAGGAAGGGTGTTCTGGAGTGCCCCAGGGATGTTGGGGCAGACAAGTACCCTACTGGGAATTTCTTCTCCTTTGTGGCTAGAGTACAAGAATATATCTCAGAAAAACTCAGCGAAGGAACTGATCAGAGACTGCAGTTATAACCATCAAGAGAAAGAAACCAACACTCTACTCACTATGGCAGAAATAACTCACTTTCTTACTAACCTACCCAACACGAGCTGATCCTGCTTTTACTCTCACGATTGTAGATTAATAGGACTCACCATATGCTTCTGCAATGCGCAAGAGAAAATAAGTAATTGATGCAATGCAGACCATGTGTGGTTTCTGTTACATATTAAGGGCTCACACAGCCTGGCTTGGAATTTACCTTTTTTCTTTCTTCCTTTCTTTCTTTCTTTCTTTTTTTTTTTTTTTTTGGAATACAGGGTCTTGTTGTGCAGTTCAGGCTAGTCTTGAACTCACTATGTAGCTCAGGCTGGCACTGAACATATGGCAATCCTCTTGCCTTAGCTTCTCACGTACTGGGCTTATAGGTGTGTACACTAAGCCTAGTTTATGAGGTGTTGGGGAGATGAAGCCAGGGCCTTGCATTTGACTACTGAGCTATACCCCCAGCCATCCTCATCACCTTTAAAATACAACACCCACCTCCACTCATCTCCACAAGGGCTAGCTAACATAGGTCCTTTCCAGGCAAATAATGGCTGATAATTCTTGGCCATTCCTTCTCTACCCCCTCTGCTCGTGGACAGCTGTGAAATCCTTTTGGGTGTCAGATGTGTGATCACACTTTCAAAGGTGCCTCACCCCCAGTATCCAACCAGGAGCACATCTAACTCTGCTGTCCCAGTTATGCTACGTAAGGCTACAATGTCTGGCCAACATTTTTTTTTTCCTGGCCAGTATTTTTACATGGATGCTGTCACAGATGGTGGTTTATTCTCATCTCCATGACCCAAGTGGGTAGATGTGGCTTTCTGCTGTCTTATCTGAATTTGGGATTACAGTAGCCAGCATGAAGTGGGATGTCCACCAATTCAGAGGAAAACGGAATTGTGGGGTGTGCTGCCTTTATTTATTTAGGACAGGATCTCATTTTATTGCTTCAATCTAGTTGTGACTATCTTGGCTCGAATAATCCTCTCACTTCAGCCTCTTCAGTGATGGGACTATAGAAACATGTTACCTAGTTACTATGTCACCTTTTAAACAAATATCTTTGTGGAAATACAAAAATTTAAGAACACAATTCCATGAGCCTTGACACATGTATACACCTAAATTTCCCACATTCCAGTCAATTTCTACCCTCAGAAACTTCCTTCTCCCTTTTTACAGTCAATCCCCTCTCCCATCCTAATACTGACTTTTCTTTATTGCCAAGTAACAGTTCTTTCCATGTTTCCAGGCTGTTATAAATGGAATAGGCTATGAACATTCTTACATAAGCCTTTTATTAACATGCTTTAATTTCTCTTAGGTAAACACCCAGATGTGAAATCGCTAGGCCATGAGACAGGTGTGTAAAAAACCTCACTGATTTTTGAAGTGATTGTACCATCTTAGACTGCACAGATATGTGTAAGAGGACCAACTGCTCCCATCTTCACTAACAGTTGGTAATATTAATGTACACCAAGACAGTCTTTTAAAATTTTAACCATTTTGGTTAGTAGAAATTAGGACCTGGAGTTTAATTTGCACTTCCCTGACAATTACTTTATACAAATTTACATGTGCTTACTGTAAACCTTTGAGAAATGGAGAAACATCTGTTCTTTCACATTTTAAAATCCTGGTGTTTTGCCCTTTTTTGTTGTGTACTCCAGGCTAGTTCTAAACTATGCAGCCCAGGTTGGTCTTGAATTCAAGGCAATCCTCCTGCCTTAGCCTCCTGAGAGCTGGGATTACAGGGATGCAATACCATGCCTAGTTTATAGGGTGCTGGGAAATTGAACCCAGGACCTTGTGCTTCTAACTGCTGTATTACACCTCCAGGCTGCCCTTTTTGAATTGAGCAAGTTTCTTTACATATTCTGGATACAAATTCTTCGATAATATATTACAAATATTTCCTCCTGTTTCATGGCTATCCTCTCATGTCTTTATGATGTCTCTTTGCAGAGCAGAATCATTTATTGTTGAATAAGTTCCACTTATTATAATTTTCTTTATAGTTAGTATGTTTTCATTTTAGAAAATTGGCATGCAATTCACATAAAATTAACCGTTTAAAGAACTGTCACTAAAGAATCATAATTCAGTGACATTTAGTATCACATCTATATAGTTCAAGATATGCTCAAGTAATCCTATATTGAGTAAGTACTCACTTTCCACTCTCTCCCTTCATCCCCTGGCAACCCTAATTTGCCTTCTGTCTCAATAAATTTACCTATTCAGAGCACTTCAGAAAAAGGAATCACATAGATCACATAGATCTTTTGCAGTAACTGAGATTGAACTCAAGGAGTGCTAAGATACCACCCCAGTACTTTTGAAAAATTTTTTGAGACTGGAACCTGCTAAGCTGCTCAGGCTAGCCTTGAACTTTTGGAAAGATAACCAAAAAAGCTATCACTTAGCCCTCTTTCATGTTTTCTTTTTGATTCTGACAGTCTTATTGCCTAGACTGGCCTTGGGATTTATGATTCTCTTGCCTCTATCTCTTGAATAACTGTAATTACAGGTCTGTACCACCATGACTGGTTTATAATTTTTTTCTTAAACTATAGCCATTCTAGTGGTTATAAAATGTCAGCGTAATTTTTATTTGCATTCTTCTAATTATTAACAATGTTAAGCATCTTTTCATGTGCTTGTTGGCCATTTGTGTATCACCTTTGTTTCTATTAGTTTGATTTTTTTGAGGCAGGGTCTTGCTTTGTAGCCCAGGCTGGTCCTGAACTCACTATGTAGCCCAGGCTGACCTTGGACTCACAGCAACCCTCCTGCCACAGATTCCTGAGTGCTGGGATTACAGGCTTGTGCCACTATGCCAAGCTTTATGTGGTGCTGGAGAACTGACCTCGGCCTTGCACTTGCTAGGCAAGCACTTTAACCACTGTGCCATTCCTCCAGTCCTGTGTATCATCTTTAGAGAAATGTTTTGTATTAGATCCTTTGCTCATTTTATAAATCATGTTATCACTTTATTGGGATATTAAGATTATTACACATTAAGAGCACTTCGCCAGGCATGATGGATCAGACCTGTACTATCTCAGCACTCTGCGAAGCAAGGAGGCAGGAGAACTGCAAGTTCAAGCTCATTCTAGACAACTTAAACTAAATGTAGTTTGGTGTAAAGACCATGGGTTCAATCCCAAGTGGGAAGAAAAAAAAAGTCCTTCTCACATATACAAATTACAAATACAAGTATTTTCTCTTCTTCTGTGAGCTGATTTGGGGCGGGCGGGCAGGCGGGCGGGCATGGGCGTGGGCGTGTGTGTGTGTGTGTGTGTGTGTGTGTGTGTGTGTGTGTGGAGAGGATGATGTACACTGAAGCAAAAATATCTTACTTACGATGAAGTCTAATTTTCTATATTTTCTTTTCTTGCTTGTGCTTTATGTCTTATCTAGAAGCTAGTACTAATTTAAGGTAATGAAGACTTGGGCCTGTGTTTTCTCTATAAGTTGTGTAATTTTAACTCTTACATTTGGCTTTCAATCCACTTTGAAGTAACTTTTTTTTTCCTCCTTGATATAGGGACTTGTTCTATAGTCCAGGCTGGTCCTTAACTCACTATGTAGCCCAGGCTGGGCTTGAACACACAGCAACCTTCTTGCCTCAGCCTTCTAAGTGCTGGGATTACAGGTATATGCTACCACACCTAGTTTATGTGGTGCTGGGGAACTGAAACCATGGCCTTGCACTTGCTAGGCAAGTGCTCTAACTGCTGAGCTATGCCCCAAGCCCTGAAGTAATTTTTTTATGTATTGTGAGATAGGGGTCCAACTTCACTCTTCTACATGTGGCTCTCCAGAGGTCCTAGGCATCCTCTGTTGAAGATACTATTCTTTCCACATTGGATATAGCTGACATCCTTGCTGAAAGCCAATTCTCCAAAAATATGTTTAGTTTTGAGTTTATTACATTGACCTATACGGCTATCCCTATACCAATACCATAATGTCTTTTTTTTTTTTCTTCAGTAGTAGGGATTCAACCCAGGGCTTCTACACTGAGCTCTGTTTCCAGGCTTTTTTCAGACAGGTTCTTGCTAAGTTCTAAGTTGTCTTGGACTCAAACATGCAATCCTTCTGCCTCAGCTCCCAGAATGCAGGCCATCAAAAGCCAGTGCCACCAGGCCCAGCTCCACAGTGTTTTTAATCCTGCAGCTTTGAGTAAATTTTGAAACTGGGAAGTATTAAGTCTTTCATTTTTATATCAAGACTTTTGGCTACTCTGTGTCCTTTGTTTTCTATATGAACACATGTATTATGATCAGCGTGTCAGTTCTTACAAAGAAGCCAGTTGGAGAGCTGACAGCCTAGTTTATTGATAGTTTCTATTTGCTAAAACACTATAGCTTATCGAGTAAAGCCTAGCAAGCACAAGGCTCTGAGTTTGATTCCCCAAAACCCCATAGCTGGACACAATGGTAAACAGCTGTTACACCAGCACTTGGTAGGCTGAGACTGGAGGACTGCCATGAATTCTAGGCTAGGCTGGCATATGTAGTACATTGAGGGCCATCCTGGGCTACAGAGCAAAACTGTCTCAAAAACAAACAAACAAACAAACAAACAAAAAATATAAAAACAAAAACAAAGAAGCTAGTTGGAATTTAATTGAAGGCTGTCTTGAATGGCACACTAATGTGGGATGTACTGCCATCTTAACTCTAAGAAGATCCAGTTCAGGAGAATGGGATGTTTCTCCATATAATGAGGTCTTTTTCAACTTCTTACAACAATTTTCTGTATTTTCAGTCTGAGTTTTGTGCTATCTTTGTTAAATTTATCCTTAAGCATTTTATGGTTTGACACTATTATAAATAAAACTGTTTTCTTAATTTCATTTCCTGAGGCTCATTAGTTGTGAAGCATATGACTGATTTTTGTATATGGATGTAGCCCTCAAACTTGCTCAACTTACTGTATTTTCAAGAAATGTTCAAGTTCCCAGAAATTTTTGGTGGATCCCTCTAGCACTTTCCATACATAAGGTCATATAATCTGCAACAGAGATAGTTTTACTTCCTCTTGTTCAGATTTTTTGTTTTTGTAGTACTGGAGATTGAACTCAGGGCATCATACATCCCCAGCCCATTTTTTATTTTGAGACAGTCTTGCTGAGTCACTGTATTGCCAAGGCTGGGCTGAACTTGTGATCCTTGTGTCTCTAACTTCCAGAATGCTAGGATAGCACTGGAAGGCCTACACTACTGAGTCTGGCTCTCTTTCAATTCTGAAGGGTAAGTTTCTGGACACTCAATTCTTGGTGATTGGTGTTTTAATTTTTTATTTATTTATTTTTTTGAGACACGGTCTTGCTTTATAGCCCAGGCTAGCCTTGGACTGAGGACAATCTGCCTGCCTCAGTATCCTAAGCGCTGGGATTACAGGCATGCGCCACCACATCTGGCTTTATGTGGTTCTGGGGAATTGAACTAGGCCTTGCACTGGCAAGGCAAGCACTTTAACCACTGAGCTATTCCTCAAGTAGTGTTTTCTTTTTTCTTTCAGCACTTACGTATTCCTATTGACTTTTCACTTTCATAGTTTCTAATAAGAAATCAGCTTTTAATTTTGAGGGTCACTTATATATGAAGTATCATTCTCTTTTGAGAGACCTTTCTTGGGGCTGAAGGTCTTGCTCAGTGGTTAAAGTACTTGCCTAGTGAGCGTAAGGACCTGAGTTCAATTGTCAGAAAATCATTAGACGCACTTGGGAGCACGTGGGAGGCTGAGGCAGGAGGATAGCTGTGAGTTCAGGACCAGCCTGGATTACAGAGGAAGACCCTGCCTCCCGCACCCCCCAAAAAAGATAATGACATGCCTAGGTATAAACTACATTATTTACCTTAGTTACAGTTTAAGCTTCTTATATACGGATTACTATTTTCCAACAAATCTGAGAAGTTTTTGGCCATGATTTGTTCAAATATTCTTTTCTGTCTTTCCCCACTGCTTATGGGACCCCATTAAGCCTGTGCGGGTGTACTGCGCAGCACTTCATAACCTTCACAGTCACCTTCATCTCTCTTTGTTCTTTGCATCCTGTCCCAAGTCCAGAGATCCTAGCTGGCCTGTCTTCAAGCTTGTTGATTCTTTTTTCTGGCCGCCCAAGTCTGCTGCTGAGCTGCTCTAGTGAATTTACTTCAGTTATTGTACTTTTCAGCTACAAAAATATGAATGTTCCCTTATTGATAGTTTCTATTTGATAAGACACTATTTTCATAATTTTCTTTAGTTCTTTAGACCTTTTCTTAATCATTCTTAAATCAGATTTAATGTAAGTGGCTTAGTCGCAGCTATTAAGTCCCATGTCTGAGCTTCCTCAAGCACAGTTTCTACTGATGTTTCTTCTCTGTGTGTGCACTTTGTTTCCTTGCATGGCTTATAATTTTTTGAAGAGTGAACATTGTGTGGCAACTCTAGAAATCAGATTCTTTCCTCTCTTCATAGTTTATCTTTGCTATTTGTTTAGTGACTTTCCTCAGTAGTAATAGTCTATATTCTCTGTCACATGTAACAATTAAGGTCTCTCACTAATTTAGTGTTCGGCTAATGAGTAGACAAAGATTTTCCCAAATGCCTAAAGCCAGAACGTCTTCCAGCAGGCTGTCTACACTGAAGCACATCTTTTGACACACGCTGCAGCAGCTTACAACTCTACTTAGCCTCTACTTCCACAAGCCTCCATGTTCTCCAGGTGAGAACTCAAGGTGTCCTTGAGTCTTTTCTGAGCATATGCACAGCTCTGACTGTACACGTGACTTTCTAGCTGCCAACAACATTGGAGCTTTTCAAAGCTCCTACAGAGTCTCATCTTTTCCTTTTAAGCTTTAAGGTAAGCTTATTGTTTGTCCCAGCTGCTCTCCACTGCCTCGGGGAGCTGGAATTTTAAGCCTATAATGATTTCTGACAAGTGCCCTTCCCCCTTCTAATCCTTCTCACTCCCAAATCCAATATGAAAATATTTCCTGTACCAGGCAAGCTCTAAGTGAGGACACAGAAAATATCTGTGAGTGGGCTCTTACAGGGATCCACTTACATGGGCAAAGACAGCTGCTTGGGCAAGGAGCTGAGGGAACACCAACCCTGCCCTGCCTCCTCTAGTAGCTGCTGGAGCTTTGTCTTTATGACTGGGCTGCTGGCTTCCAGATGTATTGTGGAACTGTAAGGGAGAGAAGGGAACTGGACAAACCAAAGTGTCAAATTCTTGCTGTTCTTACCGAGGCTCAGCCATTTTTCTTGAGTAAACATTCTCAAGACTGCTGCAAATCTCTGGTTCATTTCTAGGGTTTTAGAAATGTTGATTCTGATGATTTTTGCTAATTTTCTCACGGGTTTTATGGGGGAAGTTTTTTTTCAAGGTCTTTAGTAAACCATTTTCATGGATATCATTCTCTACTTTTTAGCTACTTGTTCAATCGATTACTATGAGAAAGGGACACTGTCATTTCTATCCATTTGTGACCTGTCATTTCCATTATTGTCAATTGTTACTTCATGTATTTTTAAAGCTGTTATTAGGTGCCTACATGCTTAGTATTATTAAATTTATAAAGATCCTTTTATCACTTTAAAAAAGGTCTGACTTTATCTCTGCTAGTATTTACTGCCCTGAAGTCTACTTTGGTATTAATATAGCGACCCAAGTTATAATGCTTCATATATGCAGTAACCAGGCATCTAGAATCAATTTATACTCAGATATAGGGAACTATTCCTGCTACTCAGCGAGCTTTTAGACCTGGAAATCTCCCTTGTAATGTGCCTATGCTGCAGGGAAGAAGCTTCTACTGAGGTCCACAAAGGGTTTTTTGCAGACTTTTGTGTCAGCCAACCACAGCAGCCCTCCAGATATTCACTCCCACATAAACAGACCACTTTGAGAAATTCTAAGGCTGGGGCATAGCTCAATAATTAGAGCTCTTGCCTAGCAAGTGCAAAATACCAGGTTTGATACCCCAGTTCCACATAATAGCTGGGCATGATGGCACATGCCTATACTCCCAGCACTCCAGAGACTGAGGCAGGCAGATTGCTGTGAGTTCAGGACCAGTCTGGACTATAGAGCAAGACCCTGTCTCAAAAAAAAAAAAAAAAAAAAAAAAAGATTCTGGGTCAGCCCTACCTCCTAGGTTGAACAGCTGAGCCATAAGCATCCAGAGATGTCTACCTTTCTGCCATTTCATACAACCAGAATGACTTCTGACTTGTCATTTGGGGCCAGCTGAAAGCATCCAGCAAAAGCTGTAAAGCTTCTCATTTCACAGGATAAGCAGTGACGGCTTTGTACTGAGCAGTGACACAGAGGCTAAGTGCCTGGGTGCTGAAGGGGTGCTAAAGCCAGGCTGCCTGAATCTGAAGCCCTGCTTCACCACAGCAGTGTGACTGGGCCACTTCCTAGCTCCTTGTACTTTAGCTGCCTCACTAGCAAAAGGACGATTTGAATAGTTCCTATCTCCTAGTGCTAATGTACAGGTTATATGGTTCAACAAAAATGCAAAATGTTAACTAGTGCCTAGGACATATACAAAATAAGTACAAATGATAAGTGTCTTTATGCTCAGGGTTGCACGTCACTGTAGAAACTTAAGCTTTGTTTAAATGTTTAACTTTCTTTCCCCCTTTTTCCCTCAAAAACTTTAAGCAGTACACAAACCATGGTACTTTCGTGTTATTTCCTACTTATTCAAATCCTAATAGCTATTTTTATAGCATCCCAACTATATGTCAGAAAACATGCCAAGCACACAACACACACACAGATGCACACTCTTGCTCTTCTTTCATTTGATACTCATAAAAACCTCTAAGGCATACATAATGTTCCTAATTTTCAAAGATGGAACCAAATTTCAGAAACATCAGAATTTGTCTAAAACCATAGATTTTAGCAGTAGCATAAGTAATGTTCAAACTGTAATTAGGCCAGGGCTGGTAATCTCAGCATTCTGGGAGACACTGAGTGCAAGATTACAAGTTTCAGCACAGCCTGGGCAACTCAGTACGACTGTTTCATAATCGAAACTAAAAAAAAAGAAAAGAAAAGAAAAAGAAAAAGAATATGGGGCCAGGAGATAGCACAGTGGTTCCACAGCACTTGCCTAGCAAGCACAAGGCCCTAAATTCAATTCCCCAGCACCACATAAACTGGGTGTGATGGCACATTCCTGTAATCCCAGGAGATTGCCATGTCAGCCTGGGCTACACAGTGAGTTCAGAGCCAGCCTGGACTACAGTGAGACCCTGTCTCAAAAGAAAAAAGGGGGGTGGGAAGATGTTGAGGATATAGCTTACTGGAAAGGCTCTAGGTTCAACCTCTAGTACTACAAAAACCAAAAATAACAACAAAAGCATGCTGATTTGTTGCAATATCCTCAACATCATTCATTTGGCTGTGAAAACTCTTGCCCAGTGTTAAAGGGATTAGGCTCGGGCAGTGCCTGCCTGTAAATCTCCCTGCTCTCTCCATCTATATCCCTGTTCTTTGCAGCTAAATGCCACTAACTCTACTATACACTACCATCACACACATCACATAGTCTGCTCACCTCTGTCTATCTGCTAGTTTTTATCTGTGCTCTCCACAGTGTTCTAAGGGTAGAGACTGGTTTTGGTTTGGTCTCCCTCCCGGGGTCAAACATAGGGCCTTGGCACATGCAAAGCACATACTCCACCCAGGTCACATCTCCTCCACCTACATTTTGTCTTTAAAGAGGAAAAGCTTTACAACAACCCGAGACATAAAATCTGGTATAATTATTGCTGATTAGAAAATTGTTGCTGTCACCAACCTTCAGCTTGTCTGCTTTAGCCCTGATTTCCAGAAGCTTCTTCTCCTTGCCATCTATCTGCAGCCCCTCATCACACCAGTTCACAGCCTCAGCAAAGTGTTTCAGTTCTAGATGGCACAAGGCACCTGCGGAAACCATAGCCCTTAAGACCTAGGAATAGCATCATATGCTCACCCTGAGTGAAACCTCCTGCCCCACCAGTGACTGTCAGCCCCAAGGGAAAGTCAGACTGAAGCCAGTGCACTTTAGTCACCAAACAAGGAACAAGGTATTTGATTGCAGCCTAGGCCAAAAATATCCTCAGTGACCAATTCAGCTCAAAATTCCTCCAAGTTTCCCTGGTATTAAGGATTCTACCAAAACACAGGATATAGCTTAGTGGCAAAGAACAAGCTTTGGAAACAGATCTGGGCTGTAAAAAGGACTCCATCAATTACTAGCTAAGCCTTGGATGAAGGATTGAGCATCTCTGGGCTTTAGGTTCCTCATCTGTAAATAGGAAAATAAAGCCCATCTCAAATGATTTTTCTTTTTCTGAGACAGGGTCTCACATTGTAGCCCAGGCTGGTCCTGAACTCTATATGGACCCCAGGCTGGCCTTGGACTCACAGCAATCCTCCTGCCTCATTCTCCCAAGTGCTGGGATCACAGGGTGCACCACTATGCCCAGCTTACGTGGTGCTGGGGAATCAAACTAGGGTACTTAGTGCTTGATTTAATACTTCCTAGGCAAGCGCTTTAACTGCTGGCCATTCCTCCAGCCCTCAAATGATTTTTAAAACAGCAGATTTGCCTCAGCCGTTCATCAAGGTGCTAGCAAGATCTCTCCTAAAAAAAAAAAATTCTAATTTTGTTCTTTAATGCCATCAAGTTAAGCTGCCTGTGTTTTATATTTTAAAAATGTTTTAACTAAGCACAGTGATACATGTCTGTAATTCCAGCTACTCAAGAGGCTGAGGCAAAAGTTATGCATCTTGACCCTAGCCAGGGCAACTTACTTAGACTGTGTCTCAAAGATAAAAAATAAAAGGGCTTGGCTGAAGCTCAGTGGTAGCATGCCTCTGGGTTTAATCCCCAGTATGCAGGGAAAAAAGTTTAACTCAATCATATTCATCTTTCTCTAGTTAGCCTCTTTAAAATTTCCACAGAACTTCAAACTGTAAGAATTATCAAGTAGTAGTCCTAGATGTCAAAAGAATCAATTTTTTCCTCCAGAGATGAGCAAACTGACAGAGAGGGTATTATGCCACGATCTTACTCTAAGGTAAAACTGACAACGATATCAAGGATTACAGACTTACAGCCTGAGGCTAATTCCACAAGCTGCAGTACCTTCTTTTTCCACAGGTGAGACATGAACCTACTTCCCACTTGAGCCATGAATACCTAAGAGGTATAACTTCAACAAAGCATTTTAAACTGTTCCATAGGAATATGGATAACAGGTAAATATGTTTGAAAAATACCTATGCTCTTCTCAAAGAAAAGTAATGTTATTACCCAGAAAGGTCAGACTACAGGAAAAAAAAATCTGGAAACATCTCAGCATCAGATTTATCAGCAAAGGTCCCACAACTTATCTTTTAATTAGTATTAACAGGCATTTGAAGAACTTGCATTCCAAGCTAATTTGGAAAAAAAAAAATTAAAATGTGATTTTGGTTTTAATTAGTTTATTTATTTAAAATAAGAAGTTTCAATCCTGCACAAATTCTTACAATATAAAAGGTCATTCTTTGAAGAATTCTTTCAAAAGTGAGTGACATGTTGCTGCTGATAAGCAACAGGAACTTCATATCAAGACTGCAAAAACTAGGGGCTGGTGGGTAGCTCAGCAGTTAAAGTACTCCCAGGAAGCCCAAGGCCCTGGGTTTGATACCAGAGTACCCATAAGCTCAGTGCACGCCTGCAATCCCAGCACTCAGGAGCCTGATGCAAGAGGAGTGCTGTGAATTCAAAGCCACCATAAGCTACATAGTGAGTTCAGGACTACAGAATGAGAGCTTGCCTTAAAAAAAAAAAAAAAGGCAAAAATATATGACTTCAATGATAGCCTTGCACCTTATTTTTATTTGTTTTTGATAGGGCCTCATTCTGTAGTCCTGAACTCACTATTTATTGTGGTTTGAATCTGGAATGTCCTCCAAAAAAGTCTCATGTATTTGGATATTATCAACTGTCCATGGAACCATGTGCTGTTGGAAGATTGGAGCCTGGTCTGGAGGGGTACATTGCAAGCGTGTAGACTGGATTACAGGTGTGTGGATTAGAACACACCTGCAAGGGGCAGAACATTGAGGCTGGAACCAGAAGGGGCAGGTCACTGGGATAGGAGCTAGAAGTATATATATGCTGTTACCTTCCTCTGCTACTTAACTTGATAAGACTTGGCGTTCTGTTTGCAAAGTCATGAGGAACTCCCTCCATCTCTGTACTATGACTGTAGCCAGTCACCCCTGAGTTCACTGTGACCTTCTGAAACTGTGAGCTGAAATGAAACTTTTCCTCCCCTAATTTGTGGATGTCAGGTATTGAGCCACAGCAAAAAACAAGTTAACTAAGACACTTTATAGCCCAGGTGGTTTCAAACTCACAGCAATCCTCTGCCTCAGCCTCTTGAATGCTGGGATTATAAGCATGTGCCACCACGCAGTGCTATGAGCAGTGCTGGGGATCAAACCTAGGGCCTGTGCTTGCCAGGCAAGAGCTCTAACTGGGCTGTGTCCCCAGTCCCATCCTTGTACCTTAACAGCCCCAGTCCCAGCCTTATACCTTAATATCAAAGCTTTAAATGTCAATGTTTGGTACAGTGGGTACCAGTTTTCCATAACAATAACTACACTGGAGATTTCTAAGACTTACCTCTTACTATTGCTTTAAGGTGGCAGGGTTTCAGCTTCTTGGCAGCTATCACATCATTGAGAGCAGAGCGAAAATTACCTAACGAAATGCCATTTTGTAAAAGGAAGAAAATGTTTTGAAATCAGAATGCTTCCAAAATTTTGTGTGCATTTGACGAAGACATATAATCTTAGAGAACTAAAATCACAACAACTGCTTCTACAAAAAAATACTGTTGTATCCAGTAAACCTTCAAAGTGGTTATAAATCAGGAAATCCAGAGTACTATAAATAGCTAGTAAACATGAAAAGACAGCCAACCTCACTTGTGACTCAAATTAATACCAACATGAAATTGGTAAAAATTAAGACAGTTAATATACAGTATTGGTGAAGATTCAGAAAAAAAGCACTCTCCAGATAAAGAGCAAATTAACATGTACTTTATGAGTACACAAAATTTTCTTCCAACAATTTTCTTCTATAAAATTAGCTCAAAAATATCTGTATTGATGTGCAAGGATGAATGTAAAATATAAAAAGCCTGTTAGCCACGACACTGCTTTTGACTGTGAAACACTGGAGATAACCCAAATGTCTTGAATTTGGTAATGATTAAATAAGTTACAGTAAACTCATATTACTGAATACACTGTAGCCATTAAAAAGAACGAGCTAATAAATTCCATGTGTAGTTTTTTTAAAAATGAGGTAGATCTGCATGTAAGAGACATAGCAGGATGTCTGTGCTATACTGTGTAGTGGCAATATATCAGGTGCATGACTGTTTTAAGGAGTGGTATTCCACATGTACAGCAGATATCTATTCTATAAAACAAATGAACCAAAGTAAGTATCTAGACATGTACACACATGTATTTGTAAGTGCATTTTTAAAAAAGGAAGTATAATCACATACATAAGTTATTCAAACTAGGAGAAAAGTATAAAGCATAATTTTACATTCTAGTTATTATAAACATTACTTAGTGGCTAAATATTTACCTATTAAGTAATTTCACTTCTAAAACTCCAGTCTGGGAGCAGGGAAGTAAAAGTGATGAAGTTGCTGCATGTATAAGCACCAGTTCCTCAAGTTGAATGTAACTTTTGTATATCACAAATACATACTAATAAAATGAATAATATTAGGGAGAAAATCATAAAGTACACACTTGTTACAAATACATAAAATATCTCTAATCTTAGGCTTTTCAGCCTACATGTAGTCTATCACATATTCCTCATTCCCCTTTGTGGTTTTACAATCTTTTTTTATTTTTTTTGGAGACAGGGTCTTAAACTGTAATCCAGGCTATTCCTGAACTTACTATGTAGCCTGGGCAAGACTTGAACTCAAGGCAATCCTCCAGCCTCAGCCTCCCTGCTCAAAAGCTAAAGAATGAGAAAATAAAACACAGACTATCGAGACAGTGCTAGGATAACAAGTAGGATTACAAGCATGCACAACCATACCTGTCTTGGTTTTATGATCTTTTAAAAATGTAAAAAATTTTTTAGTTCATGGCCATCCAGGGGGCCAGATGGGTTAGAAGACAGTTTATCAAATCCTGTTTTAGACTAAGGAATAATCAGAATTACTGGAAAAACTATGACTAACTTTGTTCACTTTTGCATTACTTTTTAAAATTCAGGGCTGAAAGAGTAGTTAAGCTGGACAGCCCTGAGTAGTGTCAGCCTTACCAGAAGACCAGGATTAATAAAAAGAGAAACCCAAGACACAGTTCTTTGTTGTCATTATCTCAGTATGCTAATGCAACTACAAATCTCCAACAAGGAGCAGCACTTTCCAAATTTCCTCCAGGAAAAACATTACCTCAAGTTGCACAAAAGACAGAGACATTCCACTTAGGGTAATGAACTTTTTCTCACCCAAAAAAACTCTAATGCCTTCATTCTTCTAGCATCCATAAGAGATAATAAACAGCCAGAAAAAGCATTTTTTGAAAAGAGTCATTTGGCTTAAAAATATCACAGATTATACTGACTCATTCATATATCAGATACCTTGCTGGATCGACTAAGTCACTTTTTTTGGCTCAGATAATACAAATCATACAACCCCATGTGTTTCCCTTCTCACTGTTTCTACCTTGAAGATCAGAATTTCATCAAAGATCTTCATCAGTCTAGGTTTCCGGGATGAACAGCCTGCCTCTCTGACACCCTTTAAACCTCCACTAGCCATCATAATAACTTTTATCATAATTCTTTACAAAGCACTTAATAAAACAGATTACCCAGATAGTATTGTGCTGCTGCCCGGTTGGTAAGAAGGACTGCATTCAAATCAGGATCTGCAGAGTTCTTCTTTAAGCCTTCAGTATATAAAATCACAGCTTTCTTATAGTCTTTCTCTTTAAAGTAGTCATTGCCCTCATCTTTACAGGTCTTGGCTTGTTCTACAACAAAAAAGAGAAATAATCAATATTTCCTACACTGTAAAAAGCCTCATTTAAAGATTATAAATCTTGCAGTAATGTAATATATGACAAGTCAAAGAGAAGAAATCACAACTCAGTGGTTAGACTACTTGTCTAGCATGCTCAAGGTTATGGGCTCAATTCCCCAGAACCACATAAAAATTAGCTGGACGTGGTGGTGCACACCTGTACCCCCAGCACTCGGCAGGCTAAGGCAGGAGGATTGCCATGAGTCCAAGGCTAGACTATAGACTATAGAGCAAAATCCTGTCTTTAAAAGACTTTTTCATTGCAGTATTAATTTTTACTGCAATTAATGCTGCAATAAAAATGGGTATTGCGGCTGGAGGAATACCAGAGCAGTCAGAGTGCTTGCCTAGTAAGCACGAGGCCCTGCGTTTGATGCCCCAGCACCATGTAAGCCAGGCATGGTAGTGCACACCTGTAATCCCTGCAGGCTGAATCAGAAGAATTGCTGTGAGTTTGAGGCCAGGCTGGGCTACCTAGTCAGTTCAGGACTGGTCTAGACTACAATGTGAGAACCTATGTCAAAATAAAAAAGTAAATAAATAAGTAAAAATGAGTATCAACATGAAGAAACAATACCAAACTAACTCAACACTACAACCAATCTCAAACATCTTACACATTACTAAGTACTTACCAAAAAAAAAAAAGAAAAAAAAAAGCATAAAAGAAAAATGTAGGGACTGGAGGTTGGCACAATGGTCAAAACACTTGCCTGGTACGCACACGGCCCTGAGTTCAATTCCCTAGCACCACATAAATCTGAGCATGGTGGTGTACAACTGTAATCTCAGAACTTGGGAGGCTTGGGCAGGAGGATTACCTTTAGTCCAAGGCTAGTCTGGGCTACATAGTACGTTCAGGACCAGCCTGGACTACAGAGCAAGACTCTACCTGAAAAGAAAAATACACTCTCTCACTCTCTCACTCTCTCTCTCTCTCTCTCTCTTATCCTAGCTTTTGATAAAAGAACGCTTTTAGCCAGGCATGGTAATGAATACCCATAATCACAACAGTCTGGGAGACTATAGCAGGAGGATAACTAGCTCAAGATTTAGTGAAACTTTTTCTTAAAATAAAAAGGTACTAAGAACATAGCTAAGCAACTAGAGCCTTGCCTAGAAAGTATAAGGCCCTGGGTTCAATTCCCCAGTACGATATAAACCAGGCATGTGTGCATGCACCTGTACTCTGCACCAAGGAGGCTGTGGCAGGAGGATTGCTATAACGTGTTCAAAGCCAACCTTGGTGACATAGTGAGCTCAGGACCGGCCTGGATTACAGGCCTCAAAAAAAAAAAAAAAAAAAAAAACCCACTCCTGCCCCTTCAGTGTTCCAACGGCATCCCCTCCAGCTACAGAGTACTCTTAGGCACTTACTACACATTTGTACTAATTCCTCAGGACAACTTGGCTTCTCACTGGAGGGCAGAAACTTGCGTTATTTACTCCCAATGCCTAGCAGGAAGTAGGTATTCTAAAAATATATATATATATATATATATATATATATATATATATATATATATATATATATGTGGTAACAATTTAGCTCCAGCTAACTCCTTGGTTTCAACTAGAACCTTTCTGATTTACACTCTACCTTAATTCAACAGTAAGACAACAAATATCAGCGGTATTAGATACCTTCTGGGGAGCGGTCTTCATCGAAAATAATCGACTGCAGGCAAGCCAAGTCAGGATTCTCCTTGGGATCAATGTCTGATGGCGCTTTCTTCATAAAGAGGGGGATCTTGTCGAATTCCTGAATTTTAATAACACATAAATAAGATTTTCTGCTAAACGGATCCAAATCCTTGAGTCGTTCTCAAAGTGCAAATCATGATTGGCTGTATCTACACAGACCTCGGTTTCCCATTCCTCAAATTAAGAGTGTTGGACTGTCTCTATTCTTTCTAATATTCTGCAAGAACGACATGAATTACGATTAACCCAAAGCTCTGGTGGTCCCGGTACTTCATCTGCCATCCCCGGGCACTTGCGCTCCAACCCCAAACGACTGGAGCTAGGCGTTGCGCGATTTTACCGACGAAGAAGGGGACTCAGTATCAGAGCCGCAGGTCTGACCGCAACCTCGGTACGCTTGTTAAACACACTGACAGCTGAAGAAGGCTCTCAGACCTTCGCGGCCGACTGTTACGCTCAGCCAGAAGCCCCCCATCCGTTGGTAGTGACGAGTGACCGAGGCCCCAGAAGCCCCCAAAGCCCCAAGAACCGGACAACACCCCCACCCACACACACACACACACACACGTGCGGAGCCCCGGAGGTCGCTCACCTCCTCCCATCGGTCTTCGTGGAAGCCGCCGTGGTAAGGCTGGCTCCGGAACTTCTCCAGGAACTCGTCCATGGCGCTGTCGTCCGCGGCGTCCGGCTGGGAGCTCTCCATGGCCGCGCTGGTACTTCGGCGTGCGTCCCGGGACCCAGAAGCGCCCGGCTGCTTCCGGTGGCGCGGGTGTCCTACCCCCAATCCTCCGGGCCGCACCGCGCCTCGCGCTTCGGGTTCCGCGAGCCTGGAGGCGTGGCCGCGCCGCGCGCCCCGCTGGACCACGCCTACCTTGCCCAGGTGTCTGCCCAGCTGTGTCTCCGCCGGGCCTCCCCGGACGCTGCGGGGTCCTGGATAAGCCCCGGGCCCGCGGCGTCCCCGCTGTCAGTCAGCAACTGTGCTGGGCGCGGTGTATGGCGGACTGAGGCGATCCAACCCCGCCCACCAGGAGTTGACGCGGTAGAGATGAGACGTAAATGACAGGTTAGCCTGAGACTGTCCGGAGGTGGCTATTGGGGAAAATTGTTAAACAGCGTGGGCTGGTGTGAAAAGACAAGGCGGCCTGGGCGAGCACAGCAGTGCCTGGGAATCGCGTTCCGCGGGGGCGGCCGGCAGGTGTGTGCCGGGGAGGCCGGGCGACCGAACAGACGCGGAGCGGCGACGGGGAGGGGACGCACAGGGCTGTGGCTGAGGGCTCGGCATTTGCTCTAGGTGAGTTGGACCCTTGGTGATGGGGGTTGGGGGGGGTGGGCAGAGGGGGAAATAGATCGGACAAGACTGTTTCTGAGCTTAACCCGCGTCCATCCTTTTCCCTCCAGCCCAGGTAAGGCAGGACTGCTTATGAAGCCACCACGGCTTCCTGCCGTGACTTCCTACAACCGCCTGGTCACCCAGCTAACAGCTGCAGGGGCGCTCCTAGCCTGGCCTGAGCAGACAGGTAGTAGGTCAGTCCGTACCAGCCCAGGGTCCAAGTCTGCACAGTGGAGGAACTTTGGGGTTGGGTCCAGGAGGGCTTCTCATAGGTGGTGGTGCAGAGCTGAGAACAGCCACGGGGAAGGCCTCTCTGCACATGGACAGAGCCTCGAGGGAGCCAGTATGTGGAAAGGCAGGAAGTATGGAACAGCCTGGCATGCTGGGCACAAGAGCTAAGAAGTGAGGCCAGCAAGATGGGCTGGACTAGAGGCCCTGACTCCTCCGTTGACCTTTAACCTGCCAAGGACAGCGAGACACCAAGAAGACCTGCAGTGGGGAGAGCCAGGAGGACGTTGGCCTTCAGAAGGCCTGGCTGCCAGCTGAAGGACCTCTTCTTATATTGGAGTTTAGGATTTCAACATACAAACGATGGACACAAATATTCAAAGTATGGCACCACCACCAACCCACTTGAAGATTTCTGCATTACTGGGCTGCACAGTCCCTCAAGATCACTATGTCCAGACTGAACTTGAGCCCTGGATCATCTGATACGTGCTTCCGCGTGGAAGTGTTGGATCACGGCCATGGATAAACTTACTGGGACTGAATAGCAACAGGTTCCTGCTCGGAATAGCAGCAGCAGTCTACCAGCAGCGTCCTGCTTCCCTCCATACACACCCACCATGTGGTTAGCTTTCCACGCCCCCCTCAGCAAGGGTCTCATCTCTGGGAAGACTTCTCTGATACTGCAAATCCTCAGGAGCCTCTCCTCTGGACTCCACAGCCCCAGGCTGCTGTGCTAACCACTGGTGTCTTTATAGGTCTCTGATACTTCTGTGAGGCCAGCATTTCTCAGTCCAGGCCCTCCTGAGGATTTGGACAGGACGGCTCTTTGCTGTCAGGGAGAGCCTGTGCATGATAGGGCATGGGAGGCTCCTTGGCCTTAGTCCACTAGGCGTTAATAGCACCCTACCTGAAAGCTCCAGCAATTGCAAATGCTTTCAGTCATTATGACTACTAGGACTCAGAAGCCCTCCTGGGTGAGAACCACTACACTGAGCTATGGGCTGCTCGGGGCCTGGGTCTGGGTCTCCAGGCGTGGCCAGATTCAGAGCTCACTGAGCACCGCCAGGATCAGTGGTAGGCAGTCACTGGGCAAAGGCCTGGGAGTGGGAACTCAGAGATCAGCACTGTGGGACACACAAGATGCCATCAGGTGGGAGGAGGCTGTGCTTTCTGTCTCCTTTCCTTTCCCCTTTTTCTCTTATACCATGGAGAGAGGTAAACTGAGATATCCAGCAGAGTTACCATGTTGCCTTGGCAAGCCGCCTCGGCTCTCTTAGCCTCAGCATCCCATTATATAAAGTAGACAAGTAGACCCAGCAGCCTGCGTGTAGAAGCAAAAGTCAGTGGCAGTGAACGAAGGAAGGCCATACTACACTCACAGGTTTGTCATACGCTGATGGCTGCTCAGAGCTCGGGGCACTTTCCATGGGGCGGTCAGTGGTCAGGGCTGAACAACAAACCACAAGGCACTTATAGCCAGCATGGCTGCACTCTGCCACCCTGAGGAGGGCTGTGGCTCCAACGGTATCACTGTTTATTGGACTTCTTCCAGGACCACAGGGCCTGCATGATCCAGCTGGAGGTCCAGCGGTGTGTGGTGGCCGGGATGCACACCGACGAATCCCTACGTGGCTGCGGCCAGGAGTCCTGCCAGCAGGTGGCCAGGATGTGGTCATGGACCTCGGCTGCAGAGATGCACACTGATGCTTCAGGGTCATGTCTTAAGTTTTGTAAAGCTGCGTCATGGGGAGGGAAGGCACTTCTTGTTAAGACCAAGTACCACAGGTCTCACACCTGATCCTGTCTCCCCACCTCCATGCCCTGGCTGAGGTGCCCTCAGTCCACATCTCCTCATCTCACTTCCCTCACCATCCTTGGAACTGTTCACATCTTTCAAAGCCTGAATGCATACCTGCCTTCTCTAGGAAGCCCTCCTGGGTTACCCACCCTACCCTTATGCCACCTCAGCTTTCCCCATTAAAAATGAACTGTGCAATTATAAAAGTCTGAACTAATCACTCTGTACTGCATGGATTCTGGCCTCGCTTGAACCTCATTTCCTTAACCACACTGTCATCTTCAGTGGGTGGGCTGTGTGCTCTGCCTCTTGGTCACCACACAACACCTAACACAGTCCTTGCCCTGGATAAATACCAGTACAACCAAAATGAGCTGGCAACTTGCCGTGGGACACTCCCTGTCCCTCCCCTGGGGCCCACCGTGATCCCGGGGGTAAGCCACTGTCTCCAGACCTCTCACCACCGGGCCATGACTTACTGGCTTTCACTTTATTCTGCTGATCTTCTGTCATTATGCCTTCCATGCAGGGGACCAGGAACCCTGGAGCAGAGTGGGAGAGGCGAGGACATCTACTTCTTCACTGCCACTCTCTCCCACCCCCAGGCCAGACTTCAGCAGAGCCTGACCCCCCTCCTCTGGCCCTACAAATGAGGACACACAAAGGGAGCTTCTTGTTGAACTTGGGGCAGGTTCCTCTAGGGGGTCCCGGGGAGAGGTGGCTGGTACAGGAGGCAAGAGTTGCATGGTGCCCCAGCAGGCTCTGAGGGCACTACCCTGAGCTGGGCCTTAAACGCTCATCTGTGGCGTACGCTGCCTTTGCTGCTCACATCTGCGGGGATTCTGACAGCAGTGACATGTGGTCCACCTGAAAGTCTTGGCCACCACTGGTGAGCCTTGGAGGCACTGAGACTCGGCTGTGTGGGTGAAGAGCTGCTTCCCGTGGTCCTCAGCCACGCTGCTGAGCCCTGCGGCTCCCAGCTGTCCGCCTGCCTCCCATAGGGCTGCAGTCCACCTGCAACACCCCCTCACCTCTGGGAAGGCCCTTCCTTGGTGTCTTGCCCTAGCACCTTCTCCCTTAGCCTCACATGGTACAGCAAGTGACCGCACGCCCACGTTCTTCCTGTCCCTGAGCTAGGTTAGCTGCTTGTCTAGGTTCCCAGCCTTTCTATGAGTCCTCTCTCTGTGTACACTGAGTCATATTTTAATTGTGATTTATGAATCTTTGTCTCCCACCAGACTACAAGTTTCTTAAATGTAGATCCATTTGTAGGGGTAAGAGTGATATGATTCTCTGAGGATCCCAAAATTATCCTAAAATTACATATAAATTTGTATATATGCATTTTTTTCAGAAAAGTGTTCATAACTTTTTTCAGAGTCTCACAAACGATCCTGTAGGTAGGCGCAATGATGCTTGTAAACCCAGCGCTCAGGGAGTCTGAGGCAGGAGGATCACAAGTTCAAGCTCAGTCTAGACAACTTAGCAATTTGAGATACTGTTGCCCCCCCCCCCCAAAAAAAAAGCTGGAAAAAAAAAAGTTCAGTGGAAAGGCCCCTGGTGCTGAAAAAAAACTGACCCAAGAAGAAGGTAAGCAGAATTTCACAGTGCCGGGAGCTGCCCGTGGACAGTGCCAGGCCCCACTCAGCCTTCTTCCCTCATCACAGGCCTTAATATCCTTAGTAGTTAATCTGGGGCAAGATTTAAAGAAACCAGTAGCTTGGTAGTAGATGTGAGTCCATATGAGAAGCTGTCTCTGAGCAACCCCTGTATTCTAGGAGGATGGCCTCATCCCAGGCCTCATGCTTCTGTCACAGCAGGGCTGCTGTTACCAGTCACTTCTGCCCACTCCATCCCCTCCATCCCACCAGCATCACCTCTTAAAGGGCTCTTTGTTTCCCCAGCCTGTGCCCCATGCCTGACAAAAGAGTAGGCCTCATTCAGCGTTTGCTGAGTAAACTGATGGATGCATGGATGGATGCTCAGAAACAGCAAATGAATTGAGAGCACAAAAAAAAAAAAAAAAACATTGCTGAGGTCATCATCTCTGGACGATGTGTGCTTCCAGGTCTCCTGTCCCTTAGTGAAGGAGGGGTGGTTGGGCTGGGGCTGGGGCAGAGAGCTTGCCTAGCATGCCTCAGGCCCTGGGCTCCATCCACAGTATTGTCATGCTATCAGAGGGTCCTGTCGATGGATGCTAGGGAGGGAAGCCTACTCTTCTGGTGTATTTTTTCCCTGGAAAGGCAGAGGTTGGATAGGAGAATGAAGGTAACTAACATTGAGCACCTTGTTGTGACAGTCCTCACTCTTTTTTTGAGATAGGGTCTTGTTCTATAATCCAGGCTGGTCCTGAACTCACTGTGTAGTCCAGGTTGGTCTCAAACTCATGGCAGTCCTCCTGCCTCAGCCTCCTGAATGCTGGGATTATAGGTGTGCGCCACCACACCTGGTTTCTGTGGTGCTGCAGAATTGAACTCAGTGCCTTGTGCTTGCTAGGCAAACACTCTAACCATTGTGCTATTCCTCCACCACCCCCTCCTCACCTTTTAAAAAAATTCCCATCTCATCTGTGAAATAGAAATTTATCTCCATATTATAGATGAGGAAACTGGAGCTCAAGAGGAGTAAGTGGTTGTTATGACTTGGATCTGGAGTGTCCCCCAGAAGCCTCATCTTCCTATGGATACTGTGTACTGTTGGGAGGTGGGGCCTGGCTGGAAGGGGCGGATGCTTAGGGTTTGGCCTGGAGGGGCACATGCTGGTTCTGCCCTTCTTCCTAGTCTTATCTCAGTTCTGCCATGCTGCTGTGAGGATCTCTGTCTCCTAAAGCACTTGCTTCAGCTGTGGCTCTGGCTGTGGCCATACCATACGATTCCACCATTTTCCAGCCATAAATGGACTGAGACCTTCTAAAACTGTAAGCTACAATACATCTTTCCTCCCTATGTGTGGATGTCGGGTATTGAGTTACAGTGACAAAAAAGTAATTAAGACAGAAATTGGTGAAGTGAGGTCATTGCTGTGACTTTACCTAACTAACCATGTGGTTTGGAAGCCTTTGAAACCAGTTTGTGGAAGGAGTTTAAAAAGATTTGAGGATGCCGGCTGGAAAAGCCTTGGAGTGCTCTGAGCCAAGCTTGATAGGAGATTCTGGTTGGAGCTCAAAAGACCAAAATGCTTATGAAAGTATGGATTAAAAAGACCAGGCTCAAAAAGGTTCAAATGGCAAATGGTCTAAAAACCATGTGTGCTACACTCTGGCAAAAAGTTTGTTGGCATTTTGCCCTTGTCCAGAGACTGTCTGAAATTGAGATTAAGGGCAGTGGATTACTTAATCTGGTGAAAAAAATCTCAGGCAGCCTGATGTCCAGGCTGTTAGTTGGCTGCTGTTTGGGGCTTGTAGCTAGCTCTATGACCAAAAATAAATAAATAAATAAATAAATAATAAAAAATTAAAAAATGGGATAAAATGTCATAAAAAATCAAATCAAAAGTTTGCAGTGCCAGACCAAAATGACCTACAGTGGTGGGGCCCATACAGCATAGGGAAGTTAAAGAGATTACTCAGAACTATAAAAAAGATGCCTTGAGGGCATTTCAAAAGTCACTAAGACCCAAGTCTTTATCATCTCAAGGGTGGAAAGGCAAAAGACTTTGCTCTAAAAAGTGTACCCCAGGGCCAAAGGGAAAAATTGTCTTTTAGAGTTCAGCCACCTGGAGTTCAACCATCTAAAAATTAGAAGACTTCTACAGCATTTGTCCAAGGGGGCCAGGCTGCTGCTCAGGCCAATGGCAGACTTTGGCAATGTACATGCAGTCCTGGCTTTACAGGCTTGCAGACTACAAAAGTTGTGAGTTCTCAGAGGCTTCCACCAAGATTATAGAAAAAGGCCTTGGAGGCTAGGCAGTGCCCTCCTGGGAGGACAATATGTAAAGTTGTTTAAAAAAGAAAAGCTTAACATGCAGTACAAAACACCCCTAAAATTTAAAAGCCAGAAACATAGTCATCCACTAAAAAATCTGCAGGCTCGTAAGCAGATTTAACCCAAAGCAGAGAAGATAGAGGTTGCAGCCAGCAGCCATGCTCTAGGGTTGGGGCTACTCAGGCGTGTGGAGTTCACATCTTGCCATTGCTAAAACTAATTTTGCTACAGTTTATGGCAGGTGCTGGACATGGGACTACAGAATTTAACCTTTGCCCTTCTGGATTTAAAAATTGTTTTGGTCCTATTGCCTTTTATCCTACTCCTCCCTTTTGAAATAAAATGTTTACCTTGTGCCATTGTATGTTAACAGTATTTAACTCTGGTTTTAATAGGTGCTCACAAGAGAGTTTGCCTTACATCTCAAAACAGATGTTGGACTTGGGCTTTTTTTTTTTTTTTTTTTTGAGACAGGTCTTACTCTGTAGTCAAGGCTAGTTCTGAACTCAGTATGTGGCCCAGGCTGGTCCTGAACTCATGGCAATCCTCCTGCTTCAGTTTTCTGAAGTGCTGAGATTAAAGGCGTGTGCTATCACACCCAGCTGTTTAGTGCTAGGGAACTGAACTCAGGTACTTAGTGCTTGCTAGGCAAGTGCTTTAACTGCTGAGCTATTCCTCCAGCCCCTACACGCTCCCTCTCTCCTTCTCTCCCTCTCTAGATCTCTCATTTTAAAACAGTGTGTAAATTGTGAAGACTTTGACAACTCTTGAAAAAAACCGCCTAAATCCCTTTTGCTTAAGGGAGCAGACATGAGTCTTTTGGGGACCAAGGATGAAATGTCGTGGTTTCGATCTAAAGTATCCCCCCAAAACCTCATGTCCCTATGGATACTGTGTACTGTTGGGAGGTAGGGCCTGGCTGCAAGGGGCTGATGTTTGGGGCTTGACCTGGAGGGCTGTCTGCTGGCTCTGCTGTTGGGGCCCTCAGGGCCCGGGAGCCTCAGCATTGCTGACCTGGGCCAAGTTCCTTTACCGTTTGACCGTTTGGAATTCCAGGGGCTGCTTGTTTACTCAATCTGAGTCACGTGTTGTTTTGACCGTTTGCGAGTGCTGTTTTGACCGTTTGTGGTTTGGACCAGGTGGATTGTTAATTAGTGGGAAGGCAACCAGGGTATAAAAGGGAAGATGTAAACAATAAAGGTCTCTTGCCAGTCTTTTGCAGACCCTTGCAAGAGTCCAGTTTCTTCAATCCGCACTCCACCTCTCGGGTTCTCATTGACTGACCGAGCTCGGTCATTCTGCCCTTCCTCCCAGTCTTGTCTCAGTTCCGACATGCTACTGTGAGGATCTCTGGTTCCCATGGCACAGACTCGGGCTTCGGCTCCAGCTCTGGCTGTGGCCCTACCATGTGATTCCACCATTTTCCAGCTGCCCAGCCATAAGCGAACTGAAACCTTCTAAAACTGTAAGCTACAATAAACCTTTCCTCCCTAAGTTACAAATGTTGGGTATTGAGTCCCAAGGTCAAAAAAGTAACAAGACAGTGGCTCAGATGAGGTCACACAGAAAGGGGATGTGAGCTCCAGAGCTGCAGCTTGGCTGCTTCTGCCCTGCTGCTTGGCCCCGACGGCGCAGTCAGTGGGTTTGCCCAGGCTCCTGCAGGGTTCCGAGGCATGCTGTACTCCAAAGGAAGCTATTGCTGCCAGGGTTGTGACCTGCACAAAGACTTCAGGCTGACTCCCGCCTGTGGCCCACTTCGGAAGCCACGAACTTACAGGAGGGAAGATTACTCTGATGTGCACCAGGACTGGCTGCTGGCCAAGCCTCATACCCAAGGGAGGGTACCTACCCAGCTGCCGTGAGGGCTGGCAGCACTGGGGCAGGCCGATAGGCGAGCGGGCAGAGCCCAGCACAACTGCTTATGCTGAGCAGCTTACCTATGAAAATGACCGAGGACCTGCGGAGGGAGGCCCGTGGGTTCTTGGCGTACTCCAGGCTCTGACTGAGGAATATGAATGCTCTGTCTCTGTGGGTGTTCACCTGTGGAAAAGAGAAACCCCAAAACGACCGGGCTGTCAGAGGAACTCAGTTGCCATCAGTCCCCTTGAAACTTCCTACCATTCTTGAGAGGAATGCTGACTTCCCAGCACCAGAAAATGCCCCTGCTTGCCGAAGGTCCCTGCTACCCAGATCTCTGCCCAGGGCCTCAGAGACGAGGCCTTGTTGTCACTTCCACGGTGCCCCTGCCTGGGTGCCTTCTCTCCTGATCCTCACCCTTCTACTGCAGCTGGAGGGAAAGTCCAAATTGCAGATCCTGCCAGAGACAGGAAAGCACATGGCATGCAAAGGAGGTGCAGGCAAGGAGACGGGCTGACTGGGGAGGGCCGATCGTAGAGCAACGGGGAGACACTTGGGAGGTGTGGGGCCTTAAACGCCGGACAGGAAAGGGGCTCACTTGTGTATCAGAAAGTGGGAAGCCAGGTGTGGTAGCGCATGCCTGTAATCCATGTCGGGGCAGTAACAAAGCAGTATTTTGGTCAAGACAGCCTGACAGTGGCAGTTAGGATAGGCTTGGTGAGTAGAAACTGGGAGTTGTTCAGCTAAGCAGCTGTTGAGGGAAATGGAGAATGCCATCTGCTTCATCCTATGCGGACTTTCCCAAGACAAGTGCCTTTGTACTCCACTCAGAGGCCTCAGCACCCTGCAAAGGGCTGAGCTCCAAGCCAATGCCCAAGAGTTAGGTGAATGCGAGCTAAGGCTCAAGGCTTCATGTCAGGACTGTCGATGGAGCACAGGAGACTCCAGAGGGACCGACCAGGGAGGGGCCACAGCTGTCCCCCAGAAGACACCAGCAGCAGATGAAGCAGAGCAGTTCCTGTGACTGCGGTTTTGGGTTGGTTTGCCTGGGATTTTTTTTTTTTTTTTTTTTTTTTGAGACAGGTTCTTGCTCTGTAGTCCATGCTGGTCTTGAACTCATTATGGAACCTTTGCTGGCCTTGAACTCAGAGTAATCCATCTGCCTCAGTCTCCCAGGTGCTGGTGTTACAGGCATGCACTACCATACCTGGCTTATGTAGTACTGGGGATTCGAACCAGGGCCTTGATTTTCTAGTCAAGGATTCTAATTACCAAACTAGCACACCCCCAACCCCCCATTTTTGAGACAGAGTCTTGCTGTGTGTTCCAGGCTGGTCGTGAACTCACTTTGTAGCCCAGGCTGGCCTCAAAGTCAAGACAATCCTCCAGCTTCAGATTCCCAAGTGTTGAGATTATAGGTGTGTGCTACCATGCCTGGAGAACTTTTATGTGGTGCTGTGGAACTGAACTCAGGGTCTTATGCATGCTAGGCGAGCACTTTAACTGCTGAGCTCTGCCCCAAGCCTAGCACAGTATGTCAAATAAGTCAAATTGATAGTTATTTAATGTCCTAAGAATGTCTCTAGTTTCCATGGTTTGATCAAAAATATTCCCTAAAAGACTCTTATATTCAGAGGTAGAACTTTGGGAAGATGATTGGATTAATCCATTTATGATTTCACAACTGAAAACACTATTAGAAGGTAGGGACTAGTTGGAAGAAGTAGTCACTGGAGGGCCGGGCTTCTAAGGGCATGTCCTGTCCCCGTGCCACCACCCCTCAGTCTGGCTGTTTTTCCCTCTGTAAAGTGAAATAGCATCAGGCGCTTGAGTGCACTGATCACCAGGGGCGATTGTAACAATTGAGACCTTTTGCACATGTGTGTTAGACCCAGGTCAGGGTTCTGGATGCCCACTCAGGTCTCCCTCAGGTGGGAAGAATATATTCCCCAGTTCTGGAGGCCAAGGACTGAAGGGAGAACTGCCTGGTGCAAGGTCATGCCCCTCCCCAAGGTGGCTGCTGACATCAGTGACATGTCAGCACTGGGGTGTAAACACCGAACCCCAACCAGGCATCGTGGTACAAACCTGGAGTCCCAGCTCCTCAGGAGGCTGATGTGGAAGATCACTTGAGTCCAGGAATTTGGGACCAACATGGGCAAAATAGCAAGACCTTGTCTCAAGCAAACAAAAATAATATTAAGCCAGGCATGTTGGTACACACCTGTAATCCCAGCACTCAAGAGGCTGAAACAGGAAGATTGCTGTGAGTCCAAGGCCAGCCTGGGCTCCATGGTGAGTTCACTACCAGCCTGGGCCACAGAGCGAGACCCTGTCTCAAAATAATAATAATAATAATAATAATAATGACCTGGCTTGGGGGGCAGAGCTTAGCAGTTGAAGCTCAAGGCCCTGGGTTCACTTCCACAGCATCACATAAATCAGGCGTGGTGGCACATGCCTGCAATCCTAGCACTGGGGGGCTGAGGCAGGAAGACTGCTGTGAGTTCGAGACCAGCCTGGGCCTCATACTGAGTTCAGGATCAGCCTGGACTACAGAGTGAGACCCTGTCTCAGTAATAATAATAGTAATAAAAACCCACCCCAGCTCAGGCTGGGACTCCCACAGCAGGGCTGGCTGAGGCCTCCCCTGAAACTGCTTTGCAGTCGGCTCTCGCCTTCCCTCCCTTCCACGGGTGCTGATGCCAGCAGAGGTCGCCAAAGCACACATGCTGATTTCATCTGGCCTGTGACAACCGGGAAGGGAGAGTGGGACCAGGCGGCAAAGCCTGCCAAAGGCCCCTATACCACAGGGCCACGCTTCAGTGTGTATGTAGCTTGTTCCTACCTCGGGCTGCTCATGGGTGTCATGCAGAAGGGGAATTCTGTGGTTAGATAAATCTGGGAAACCATGAATTCATCAACCATGAGCACACGTTCACAGCCAGAACATCCCAGGGCCCTGAGTGTGTGGAGGCCCGGCACAGCGGCCCGGTGTTGCAGCTTTTCCCACTTTTGTTGGTCCCAGAACTCCCTTCCTCCCCTGGGGCATATCCGGTGAGCCTGGCATTGCAGGGAGCACAGCCCGAGAATGCTGTTGCAGGACAGGAAGCCAACAGGGTCCTCTGTGCTAGGGGATGGGAGTGGACTGGGGGGCGCTCTTGCCTCTGCAGGTGCAAAGACCCACACAAGCTAGTGTTTTAGCTAAACCACCCTGAGGTGGGCGAGTGACAGGGCTCAGGCAAGAGAAGCACAACTTTCAGTCTGGGTTGGGTAACTTAGCAAGTCCCCGTCGCAAAAATAAATAATAAAAATGGGCTGAGACTGGTGGCACAGGCCTTTAATCCCAGGACTTTGGGAGACCGGGACAGGAGGGTCAAAGTTCAAGCCCAGCCTGGTCAGTTTAGCAATTTAGCATGATTTTGTCTCAAATATACAATTAAAAGGGGCCAGGGATGTAGCTCAGAGCAAAGGCCCTGGGTTCAATTCCCAATACTGCAATAAATACATAAATGGGGGAGGGGCGCAGTTCAATGTAAAGATTCACAGTGACAGACACACAAAAACAAAGAAATAAGACTACCTTGGTGGCCTGGGTGAGGAATAGGTTGGGGGGATGAAATTAAAGGCTGGGGTGCTGGAGGAATAGCACAGAGATTAGAGCACTTGCCTAGCAAGTACAAGGCCCTGAGTTCGGTTCCTACAAACCACATAACTGAGTACTGGTGCACCCCTGTAATCCCAGCACTCAGGAGGCTAAAGCAGAAGGATTGTTGTGAATCTGGTGCCAGTATGACGTACATAGTGAGTTTAGGACCAGCCTGGACTACAGAATGAGAAACTGTCTCCAAAAAAAAGGAAGGAAGGCAGGAAGGACAGAACAAGTTAAAGGTGGAGACCCCTTGGCTGGCTAGACCAAGCTCCAGGGACTGAAGTAAGGACAGTGACAGTGGGGCTCCGAAGGCAAACAAACCCAGGAATATTTGGGATTTTTCAGATTGCAAAAAGATATGAAAGGTGAAGGGGGAAGGAGACGGGATGCCTCTAGGGGTCTCCCTTAAAGACTTGGAGGGGCAACGTGAGTTGAAAGAGAAGGCCTTATGTGCAAAGGGACGCACTGCCTCTATGCCTGTGGGTCACTGGAGGCACCACTACGCCACGGAGAGGGAACACGCGCAGTGGGGAGAGACTGGGAGAGAGAGATGGGTGTCCACACAGCCAGCCCCATACAGGTGGAAGGGAAGCTGCCAGTCAGGATGAAGGGCGGGAAGCAGGAAGAGGAGCCCTACCCAGCACTCGGGGAAGGGAGTACTCACTAGGTACTTGCAAATTTTGGCCACGCCCTTCTTCTGACGGTGCCAGGGCTTCTGGCTATAGGCTGTCTTTGGCAGCTCCCAAGCCATGAAGCAAGAGCAGTGGGCCAGGGTCTTCACACACTTCTGGGGACAGACAGGAAGAGAATACCTGGGCTGTGGAGATGCCATGTAGCCCAAAGTGTCCAAGAAAGAAGGGTGTGGTGAAACTGGGTTTGGGAAAATCAATTCCTTCTTGAAAACATACAAATAAATAAGTTAGCCATTTAGAGGAGGAGCCCTAACATGTTTGCCTTTGGAAAGCAGACCTGGCAGGACACAAACAACTGCCCCTGTGGGTTGTCTGTGATCCGCGCTGCTCACCTGGCCCACCTTGGAGTTGCCCTCCTGCATGACCAGCAGCAGTGGCACCAGGGCCCTCAGCACCTGCTCCTCCATGGCCTGGGTGCGGGGTGGCTGGAGCTTCTGCACCACCTTCCCATACATGTCGATGCAGGAGATGCGCACGTCCTCTCTCGTCTGGGGCAGAGCGGAGACTCAGGGCGCCCTCCTCCTCCAGGAGGTGGCTCTGCGGCTGTCTTTTCCCTCATCCTGAGGGGCCCTCTGGGCATGAAGACACAGGCCAAGGACAGCCGTGTCCCCTGGGGGGGCCGTTCTGGCACCAGCTGTCCCCTCCACAAGCCTAGGTGTAGGTGCCCCCTTTCTTCCCAGCCCCACTGCACAAGGCCCCATCCTGACCCTCTGCTCCCCTCTGCTGGCGCTGGGAAAGGTCGTCTCCTTCAGATGGGCCAGTGGCAGTAAGATCACCTTCTCCGGGAGACTTGATACTAAAGAAGGTCTCTGGCAGAGCCACTTAGAATAAGGAATCTTATGCAGAAGAACCAATTCCAGAAAGACGTGGCCCCATCGGAACAAAGCAGCCCTTCCTCTGGGTCAGCTGCGCCCACAGGAAGGTGCCTGTGGTGCTAGGGTTGCTCCCTGCCTCCCGTCACCCCTGCGGATTCTTACGTCACTGAAGTGCGGCAGCAAAACCTGCAGCATCTCCACATACACCGAGCTGCCCACTTGCTTCTGGCCTTGCCCCCTGATGATGACCTTGAGGTTATGGATGGCCTCCACCACCAGCGCTCCGTCCATGCTCTTCAGGCCCGCCACCATGGAGGGCAGGAGGGCCTGCACCTTGGCCAGCTGTGGGCAGAGGCACAAGGGAGGTGATGTTCCACCCTGGGCTAGCAGGGAGGAGACCCAGCCTCCAGTAACCAAGGTGAGCTGGGTGGCTCAACCCCCACCCCCGGGCCACCTGTCTGGAAGGCTCTGGCCGCCCTGAGCCCTCTTTGGCTCACTGACTCCTGCCAAGCATGGCCTCTTGATGTCCTTTGATATCCACCCCTTTCACTGGTACTAGAGGGATAACAGGTGTCTAAGTCTGTGCCCTGTCTCTTTATCCTGGCTACATCAGTTGCCGAAACACTGCCTAGGTAGAGACAAATGCTAGGGACGCACCAATGACCAGGGCCTCCGTGTCCTGATCTGTAAAATAATAATTACTATCACTGTCCACCAGGTACACACCAGGCTTTAGGGTCACTGTGACAAAACTGGACTAGAAGCCCTACAGAAAGAATATGTAAATCAGGATTATGAAGGTGGATCCAGTTCATAGATGGGACCACTTCGGTTAGACGGAAATGGGCTCTGATCGCAGCTGCCAGCTTCAGAGAGGCTGTGGTACCAAGCTTCCTCTTCCGCAGTCCAGGGCCTGGCTGGCTTCGGCTCTCTCCTCTCCCCTCCACTCACCTTCTGTGATCTCTGGGCCAGGATGACCAGGCCTCGGATGGACAGCACCTTCATGATAGGGTCACGATGGCCCAGGCCGTCCACCATCCGTCCCAGAGAGTACTCCTCGGGGATCCTGCGCACCTGCTGCATCTGGAGGAGCTGAGGGAACAGACAGGCAGCGCTCGCTGCGAGTGCCCTGGGTGACCAGGCTCAGCCTCTGCCCAGCACGGCACATGTGGACAGCCAACAGTGGGCTGAAGGTCACCACCCAGTGTCTACCCATGCCACCGCAAGGTTGAGCCTGCCTCTCCCCAGCTCGGAGCCCCCTGTGCCTTCCCATGGCCCGTGGCCTGGCCCCCTTGTCCCTCTGGCCCCAGGCATGCCATGCTCACACACAGCCCACACGCATACACCTGGCTGTCAGCTCCCAACGAGATGTCCCCCTCTGGACTAGCAGGGGCCCCTCTGCAGCCCCTACCACGCCCCACCACCTGCATGGCTCCATCTAGAGCTCAGCCCCATGATCTACACTTGGTGTTTCCCCTTCGCTTCTACCATGCCCAATCCATCCTGTCAGTGTCCCCGCCATCTGGACCCCCCTGGGGCCTTCCTCAATGACAAACATGAGCCCCAAGCCATTCTTCACCAAGCTCTTGGGTGGAGAATGTGCTTAGGGCAGCTGTGCTGAGAGTTCAGGTCCGGTGCATGGTTGGCACCACTGCCAACCCCCACTCAAGCCCCGTATTTGAGCCAGAGCCCAAGTATCACTCTTATCTCCTTCCTCTCCCTAACCTCCCCTCCCCTCAGCCAACCCAGTAGCACAGGCCTTTAATCTCAGCATTCCAGGAAGCAGAGGCAGGATGATCTCAAGATCAAGTCTATTCTGGGCAATTTAGTAATTTCCTCAAAATCAAAAACTAAAAGACAAGCTGAGAAGTAGTCCTGTGTGCAGGCCCTGTGCCCAGCCCTCAGTAGCACTGATCAGTACTTCGCCCTCCGTTCCCTTGCCCAGTACGTGCTGCTGCTGCGGGGACCTGTGCCTGTGAGATATCTGTGGATGAGAAGTGCTGGGGACAGGGAGGGCTGCCGGTGAGGGCAGAGGAGTGGGCGGAGTGGGGGGCGGCGGGGGAAGCACCTGCTGCTCCTGCCCCGACCACACACCAGTGCCTAGGCCACTGTACCCCAGGGTCCGGGTCAGGCCCAGAGACATGGAGTCATGATCCTTGTTGCTGCAACATAGCTGGCTCACAGATGGCACTTCCTGGTGCCAGGCTGTGTCCCAAGAGCTATCTGTGAGCTTGTGATCTTCATCTAACTCTAAGAGGTGGAGCAACTTACAGCCTCAAATTACAGGTGAGGAAATCAGGTCCAGGCAAGCTAAGTGACCTGCCTGACCACTTCACTGGCCATTTGGACAAGCACAGATAAGGGGTCAGGGTGCCAGCCCGAGCTACACCCAGTGTGGCTAGCCGGCTCGTGTGGAGGGAGGGGAGAGGCTGGCGCAGGGGAAAATCTTTGCCACAGGGAGGGCCACTGCTCAGGGCACCAGGGGATCACTGGGGCGAGCTAAATCTAGAGCCCCTGTCCTTGTGATGGGCACAGGGCTGTCCCCTGAGGCCCTATCCCCTGTGAGGCAGGCACCAGTATCTCTGGAGAGAAGCCTCCCCAAGGAGGCCGATCTAGAGAGACAGCCGAGTCAGGCAGACCTGATAGGGGACTTGCTGGAGCCCCTGGGTTGTGCGACCTTGAAAAATAGCCCTTGCTAGGGATGTTGGCACATGCTTGTGATTCCAGCACTCGGGTGGCTGAGGCAGAGGACTGCTGTGAGTTTGAGGCCATCCTGGGATACATAGTAAGTGAGTTCAGGAACAGCCTAGACTACACAAGCACTAGCAAGCACTAAGTCAAGTGCAAAGTACCCGAGTTCAATTCCTCAGCACTATATAAGCCAGGTGTGGTGATGCACACCACTCAGGAGGCTGAGGCAAGAGGATTACTGTGAGTCCAAGACCAGCCTGGGCTCCATAATGAGTTCAGGACCAGCCTGGAGAGCAAGACCTTATCTCAAAAAAAAAAAAAAAAAAAAAGGAAAGGACTTTCTATACTGCCTAGGTAAACATTGAAGATGTTATTAAAAGTCCCCCACAAAGCATAAATGTATAAATTCATAGAGATATAAAGTAGAGCAGGGCCTGTACTCCCAGCACTCTGGGAAACAAGTTTGAGCCCAGCCTGGGCAATTTAGCAACTCAGTGAGACCCTGTTTCAATATACAGAATTTTTTAAAAATGAGCTGCAGGTGTAACTCAGTATGAAAGCCTGAATTTACTCCCAGCACTGGGGAAAAAAAAAATAGAATACAGGTTCTTAAGAGCTGGGGGGAAGGAAATCAAAATTAGTGATTAATGGGTATAAGGTTTTGGTTGGGAAGCAAAAAACATTCTGGAAATGGGTGGTGGCTGTGATGGCACAAGGATGTGACTCTACTTAATGCCACTGTACTGTGCGCTTAAAAGGGTAGAATGGAAAATTTCACAGTAAAGATAAATTAAGAGGACTGGGGCCAGTCACAGTTCAGCGGTTAGAGCACTTGCCTAGCATGGGCAAGGCCCTGGGTTTGATTCTCCAGCACCATGTAAGCCAGGCGTGGTGGTGCACACTTGAAATTCCATCATGCAGGAGGCTAAGGCAGAAGGACTGCTGTGAGTTTGAGGCCAGCCTAGGCTACATTACACAGTGAATTCAGGACCAGCCTGGACTATAGAGTGAGCTCCTAACTCTAAACAAACAAAAATAGGGTCTGAGGAAGAGCTCAGAGGTTAAAGGGCTTGCCTAGCAAGCTCAAGGCCCTGGGTTCAATTCCCCAGCATCACATAAGCCAGGTATGGTGGTACACACCTGTAATCCTAGCACTCGTAGCCTGAGGCAGGAGGATTATCGTGTGTTCAAGTTCAAGGCTAGTCTGGTCTACATGGTGAATTCAGAACCAGCCTGGACTGCAGAGCAAGACCCTGACTCAAGGAGAGAGAGAGAAAGAGAGAGAGAGAGAGAGAGAGAGAGAGAGAGAGAGAGAGAGAGAGAGGCTTTAGAGCCTAAATACTGAGTTTGAATCCTGGACCTGCCACTTGATCCTTGGGAAAGGCACTGAAATCTGTGCTTCAGGTCCCTCCCCTGAAGCAGGCTAGTCTCTGAGCCACAGGGTTATGAGGATGGATTGATTGAGCAAAGGAAAAGCTCTTGGAATGGCCTGGAAGATAGCAGAGTGTTCACTAACCATTAGCAAATGCTACCAGGGGGTCTCCCCCTTCTGGATCTGCCTCTCGGCTTTCCTGACTCGTCTACACCATGCACCCAGCACCTCTTGCCATTACTCATTTCCTCCAGGAAGCCCTCTCTGAAACCTCCCACTCTCCCTCCACAGCCTGGAACACCCCTATCTTACTTAGCACAAGTCACATTGCAGCACCCTGCCATGATGCAACTGGGATGTCCTCTGCCAACCCCTGCCACACTGACAGACCCTTCAGGCTGGCAGGGAGTTGGATTCCTACTTGTAATTCTGGTGCTTGTGCCAGCAGAGGTCAGTGTTTACCTGGAGCAGTTGGGGGGGGGGAGGGGACTGGGAAGAGTGGAACGGGGGAGAAGTGGTAGAAAGGGAGGTTGGTCTCATAGTCAAGAGAAAGGCTACTCTTCTTTTTTGAGACAGGGTCTTGCTCTGTAGTCCAGGGTGGTCCTAAACTCACTATGTAGTCCAGGTGGGCCTCAAACTCATGGCTATCCCCTTGCTTCAGCCTCCTGAGTATTGGATTACAAGAGTGTGCCACCACGCCTGACCTCAGGAAATGTTACCCCTACACAGTGTTCGCTTAGGACTAAGGCCCACGGGCATGGGTTGAGCCTTGCACCTGGTCCCACGGGGTCAGTACCTCCACAAAGAAGGCAGTGGCTGTTATCTTGTGCTTCTCCTCGCCGCGCTCCAGGAGTGGGATGAGCAGGTAGAGGATGCGGCACAGCTCCTGGCAGGAGTACCGCACCATGGCCCTGTGGTGGGGAGAGGGGAGCAGGCCCTCAGGCTCTCCAGCCACGGGCCTGAGGGCGGGAGCCTGCCCAGGACACTGGAGGCCCTGGCAGGCCAGTGTCCCTGGGTTCCTGGGTTCTGGACTTTGCCACCTGGGAGATCTCAGTTTAACAGCTTCCTTTCACCAGTGGCCAGAGTGAGACTCAGAGCGAGAAAGCAGCTTGCTTGAAGGCCCCAGGCGATGCAGGGAGAGACGAGCTGAGGCCCAGGGTTGTACGGCCACAGCAGGAGGAAGCCAGGCTGTGAGAGCCGGCGCCCCGCCGAGCCCCAGGCAGCAGCTGGACATTTCACCTCCGTCCTTCATCTTGTCCTCGCGGCTGTCCTTCTGGGAAGGTTGCTGACCTCATCATTCATACAGAGGCTCTGAGCATCAACTGTTCCATCACCAGCTGCCTCACTCCTCCCACCAAGCTAGTGGCCAGGCCCCCTCTACCTGCCACGCCAGCATCAGCACTCTCTGGGTGCCTGTCACGAACACACCCCTCGGGGCCTTGACCCGGAGCTCCTGAAGTGGAAACTTAGGGCAGGGGCTGCAGGCCCCACCCAAGCTCGTGATGCAGTGCCCCACGGTTCCGACCCTGACTCAGCACTAGCGTGTGATTTGGGGCAGTCACTTCACCTCTCTGGCCCGCAGCTTCCTCACGTGGAATCCAGGGTAGTGGCAGTGCCAGGTCCTCAGCTTGGTGAGGAGGAGGGCAGAGTGTCCAGGGAACACCTCTTTGTACGGTCAGTGCTCCAGAAATAGGGTCGATGCTGGGGACCCTGGGGAGCATGCCCTGCTGGGCACCAGGCAGCAAGGACTGAAATCAAGGTGTCCCATCTTGACCAACAGGGGACTAGACAGAGCTGCTGGACAGCTCTGCCACTTTCTGGCTGTGGCCTTGATGCATGGCTGGCCCTCTCTGTCCAAGATTGAGATGCTAAAGCTTCCAAAGCCACACTGAGTGCTCAGAAGTAGCCCCACGTCTGTATCAGGGTGCGAATTAAATTGTTCCATAAGAAGAGGTGCTTTGTAAATGATGTAAGGTCTCACCTGGCCAGGGGTACAGGCCTGCAGTGGGAGCACTCTGTGGGGCTGAAGCAGGAGGATTCCAAGTTTGGGCCTAGCCTGTATAATTTAGCAACTTAGGGAGACCCTGTCTCAAAATCAAAACTAAAAAATGGATCAGAGGATCGGGAGTATACTTCAGTGGCTAGAGCACTTTCCTAGCATGAGCATGGCCTTGGGTTCAATCCCGCAGCACTACATAAATATTAGCTGGGCCTAGTGGCACACGCCCATAATCCCAGCACTCAGCAGCTAGGGCGGGAGGATTGCCATGAGTTCAAGTCTCCTGGGCTACATAGTTCAGGACTAGCCTGGACTACAGAGCAAGATCCCCCACCAAAATAAATAAATAAATATAAATAGCTAGAGGAATAGCTCAGTGGTTAAAGTGCTTGCCTAGCACGCACAAGGCCCAGAGTTCGAATACTCAGCACCGCATGAGCTGGGCATGGTGGTCTGTGCCTATAATCCCAGGACTCAGGAGGCTAAGGCAGGAGGATTGCCATGAATTTGAGGCCAGCCTGGAATACATAGTGAGTTCAGGACCAGCCTGGAGTACAGAGCAAGACCTTATCTCAAAATAAATAAATAAAATAAATAAATAAAACATGGGCTGGGGATGTAGCTCAGCGTGAAGGTCCCAGGTCGCATCTCAGCATTGCAAAAACAAACAAAAAACAAAGGGTCTACTATTACCAGGAGTCCAGTAAACACAGTTGAGCTCTCACAAGGAGGTGCAGTCTTCCACGTGTGTGCTGCCCCTTCCCAGGAAGGCCTGCCCAGTCACAGAAGATGAGAGAGGGAGCAAAGGACCCGCCATCCCTGCCTCACGTGCCCGTCTCACCTTGCCAGCAGGGACACTCCACGGTAGTGGCCCTGCTCCTGCTCCATGAGCTCCCAGCCACCCTGGTCCTCCAGCAACGCCACCTCACAGGAGCAGCCCATCTTCAGCAGCAGGGTTTTCACCACCTTCACAATCCAGCTGCAAGGACAAGTGCCAAGGCCCGTGTCCCCCTGTCCTGCGCCGAGCCTCCCGTCCCCCCAGTGCCGGCCCCAGTGGCTTCCCTCACCACGTAAACTGTCAGCTAGCAGCGTGCAGCAGGCCCACAAAGAGTGGCTCTTCACAAATTATTAGCTTCGAGAACAGGAGGAGAAACAGAAGCAAAACTCCCCTTGCTGCTCAGACAGGGCTGTCGTGTTCCCTGTCCCTCCAGGGAAGGGGCTGGCTGGGCCTCCCAGCCTCCCAGTCCCGCCTCCCGCCCCACTCCCCATTGGTGCCCAAGGCAGGGCAGGGCCGGCCGAGCCAGCAGCCAGGACAGGCCGCTCTGCTCACTGGGTGCCCAGTGTCCTTTCCTGCCTCAGAACATTAAAGGAGGGATTTCCAAAACAGATGCGCGAGGGAGGAGGGCAGGGGTGGAGTGGGAGGGTAGTTTATGCCCTGGAGACTGCTTTTTACATCCAGAGAGCTCGGGACCCTGGGAGGTGCTGCCACCTACTGGCGTCTTCCTGTATGCCTGGCATAGTTTTATTCTTTTACAGGGATACTTCTGAGGAACGCATCATGACTTGATTAGGTCATCGAATGCATGCATGGATTCCACTAATCTACACAGTACAGCCTGCTACATACATACCTGGGATCCATTACAATCTTTGGGGACTTCTGTCAGATACGTGCCTGATCATTAACCCAAAACCACTATGAGGACCAGGCACAAAGAAGCACTTTTGTAATCCCAGCACCCCAGGAGGAAGAAGCAGGAGGGTCCTAAGTTAAAGCCTCGCCTGGATGACTTAGCAACACAACAAGACTCCGCCACAAAGAAAGAACAGAACAGCTGATGGTGTAGCTCAGTGAGAAAGTCCTGGATTTGATCCCCAGTTGTGGCAAAAAAAAAAATGTGTTTATAACTTACACATAACTTTTATTAAGGCTGGAGGAATAGGGCAGAGGTTAGACAGCTTGCCTAGCAAGTGTAAAGCCCTGAGTTCAATTCCCCAGCACTACATAATAGCTGGTGTGGTGCATGCTTGTGACCCCAGCACTCAGAAGGCTGAGGCAGGAAGATTGCTGTGAGTTTGAGGCCAGCCTGGGCTCCATAGTGAGGTCAGACCAGCTTGGACTACAGAGACAGACACTGTCCTGAGGGGAGAAAAACTTTTATTAAAATAAAAACTGAATTACTGAATGAAATTTACTTTTTTGGATCCAGGCAGAGTCTCCACACTTAGCTACACCTCCCATTCATTTTTATTTTTGACTTGAAATAGTCGTTCAGAGTCACTAAACTGTCCAGGATGGTCTCAAACTTGTGACCTTCCTGCCTCTGCTTCATAGACTGCTAGAATTATAGGCCTGTGCCACTGGGCCCAGCCTTAAGTTTACATTTAAAGCATAGTTTAAATATAAAGAAAATAATAAAAAACCAAAGTTTTCCAAAATACTTCTAAAAAGCAAAGTTTCTGAGAACTGTAAACACTCGCTTGTAGATCTCACACTGCACTCATGCGATGCTGAGAGCTGCTGTATTTGTGATTCAAGACAAAGCGTTTTAGAGCCCAGTAATCCTCTGGAATTTGCTCTTAATTTTCTCTTGTTTGCTTTTTTTAAGGCAGAGCGATCCCATGTGCAATCCAGAGCTTCCCCGTTGCTAGGCTTTCAGGACCATTCAGCTTTGAGCTGGGGCTTTGCAGTGTGTGCCGCTGGGGGAGACCCAGCCTCCAAGCCCCAAACAGGCAGGAAGCGGGGAGCTCCAGGTGCCCAGCATCTGGTGTGGCCAAGTTCTCACCTCCACTCTCTTCCCTCTCCCCAGACCCCTGGCACAGGCAGAATGGTGGCATGGGCTTCTCAGGTGCGGGGGGAGGGGGGGCGGGAAGGAAGGTGAAGTTTCTCCTTCAGGAAGAGCAGACGGAGCTGCCTACACATGCAGCCCCACCACTGGGCCACCATCCCTCTCTGCAGTCTTTGGCCACCTCCTCCAGAAAGCCTCCCTCCTAGGTGCAGCACTAAGCCCCGAAGCTGCAGCGCGACTAGGAGGCTCTGAGCACTGGAGCCAGGCCGGGCCCTCAGACCCATCTCCTCCACCGTGAGGCTGGCTGAGTTCAGGCTGCAGCTCAAGCCCAGCACCGCACCCTTTCTTGTTCATCCATCCCCAGTTCCTTGACTTCCTTGGCCAGCTCCACATTGGGACAGAAGGTTCCCCGTCTGCCCTCCTCCCTGTCCATGCCCAAGGTTTGCCTGGAAGAGCCAGAATACACTGTGTCCCTCTGGGAGAGGCAGAGTCACCTCCCCAGGAAAAGGGCTGTGGGGGTGGGGCAGCTCTCGTGGCCTGGGTGTCTTTCCGGGTAGAGCAAAGGATACTGCCTGTTCCAGCATGGGATGGGGGCTGTGATCTAACAGGGAGTAGCAGGAAAGGCCACAGCAGCTACAGGACCACAGAATCAGGGCATCATGGGGCAAGCCTTTGGGCCATGTCCCTGAAGGGGAGGCCTCTGCCCCTCCTTGGAGATGTCAGGGCCAGCATCCACGGTGTTGACTGGCACACTTCGGTCCACACACACACTCCGACTAGTGTGAGGACAGTCATATGTGAACATTTCCACCTCACTGTGGTGTGGGGCACCCACAAGCACGCTGGGCCATGCCTCCATCACTGCTGTGGCAGGTCACCACCAAGTGCCGTAAAGTGACAGAAATGATTTCCCCTCGGTTCCAGGGGCAGATCCTCAAAATCAAGATGTCAAGAGTGAGCACCTCCTGCTCTCCACAGCGGCAGGCCACCCAGGGCGCTGGAATTCCCTGCTGTGGGCAGCATCCCCCACCTTCCAAACCCTTCTCCCCGTGTCCCCGTCTCTCTCATAGGCGCTGGATGCAGGGCTCCAGAGACCCTCAGTCTAATTACATCCGCAGAGACCCTTTTTCAAATGAGGTCAAGGCCACAGGTTCCAGCTGGGTATGTCCCCTACACTCAGGCACCACCAGGTGGCTCCTTGGTCCCTCGGCCTGGCACGTGCCTCCTCTGCTCTTCCTGTCCCTGCTGGTCCTCCTGGGGTCCTCAGCTAAGCAGAGCATCCTGCGAATACTTCCTTCTCCAGCTCCTCTTCCTCCTCCCATGGCGCCTCCTTCCTTTCCTCCCGGTTTCCTCAAGCCTGTCTGCTTTTTGAGACAAGGGCGAATCCTCTCGGTCAGCCCCTGTGAACAGGAGGCCTGAGACCACTGACTTTCAGCCCAGCGACACACAACGTTGCCTCTACCTTCAAGTGCACCTTTCTAAGCGTAGTGCACAGACAGAGCTGGGAAAAAAAGATTCATCAACTCACAAGTCAAAACTTTAAATTTCAGAACGGCAAACAGCTACAAAATAGCCAGGCCCAGTGGCAAAGATCTGTAATCCCAGAGCTTTGGAAGGCCGAGGCAGGTGGATCACAAGCTCAAACTCAGCACAGGCAATTTAGTAGCTTAGCGAGACCCTGTCTCAAACAATAAAAAGGGAGCTGAGTATGCCACTTCGAGTTAAGACCTGTATCCAATCCCCAGGACTGCAAGAAAAGACCATACAATAGCTGCAAGGTGGACTGGAGGAATGTCTCAGCAGTTAAGGCGCTTGCCCAGCAAGCGCTAAGCACCCAAGTTCGTATTCCCCAGCACCACATAAGCCGGGCATGGTGGCACATGCCTGTAATCTCAGCATTCAGGAGGCTGAGGCAGAAGGATTGCTGTGAGTCCAAGGCCAGCCTGGGCTACACAGTGAGTTTAAGACTAGTCTGGGCTACAGAATGAGACCCTGTCTCAAAAAAAATTATATATAATATATATCGGCAAGTTAAGTGACAACATGGAATGCCAATGACAGAATTAATTCCCTTAATATAGAGTTTTCAAAAATTAATAAGAAACATCCCCAACAGCCCTATATAAAGTTGGGCAAGGGACAAGAACAGTTTGTATTGTGTAGGAACACAAAGGACATTTAAACCTCAACCTTATTCAAATAAGAAAAATACAAATTAAAACTACACAGCAAGATACCCATCAGGGGCTGTTCATCCAACGCCCTCAGTTTGATTCCCCACACCACGTAAAGATTAGCAGGGCATGGTGGCACTTATCTTTAATCCCAGCACTCAGGAAGCTGAGATACGAGGATTGCCGTGAGTTTGAGGCCAGCCTAGGAGTGAGCTCAGGACTGGCCTGGACTACAGAGTGAGACCCTGTCTTAAAACAGAACAAAACAAAAATACCCCTTTTTGGTTTTTCAACTATCAAATTAGCAAAGACGAAACTGCCACATAACACTATATTCGTGGGTGTGGGGAGCCGGATGCTATCACACAGTGCGGGCCTACGGACTGGACGTGGGGGCCTGCGTCACCCCTGGTCAGGAACCTTCCCCATGCTCTCTGCTCCACCGGAGCGCTCAGCACAGGAGCCCACCCTGCCCACATGCTCACGCGTGCACAGAGACACGGAAGCCCAAGAGCGCGCTGCGGTCGCGGTTTATGATTGCAAAGGGACAGGAAGCCTAATGCAATGGCACACTGGGGGCCGGCGTGGGATGACTGCAAGGTTGAGTGCGGCTGGGACAACTTAACAAAACTCTGTCTCGAAAAAGAAAGAAGGGAAGGAAGGAAGGAAGGGAGGGAGGGAGGGAGGGAGGAAGGGAGGAAGGGAGGGAGGGAGGGAGGGAGGAGACAGGTTGGAGACGGATTCTGTGCGGAGGCCCTGGGTTTCATCCTGGTACTGCCGGGTGTGGAGAAATGGAAGGGAAGTACAGAAACCAAGAGGAGTTTGGGTAAACAAATTATGGCACCTTGGAGCTCCATATATAAGGATGCCTCGTGGCTGTCAAAAATAACGCGGCAGCTCTGTGTGTGCCAGTCTCCTAGGCATAAGATGTGACAGGAGCAAACACGTGCAGCCACGCATGGCAGGCTGCCACTGCTGTGAGAACAGAGAACTTGAGCAAACGCGCCCCCGGCCCGAGCCGCCGTGGAGGGACAGCCAGAGGGGTTAAGCCAGGAAGGGAGACCCACTTTTAATGTCTTCTTGACTTTTTCACCCATTTGCATCTATTATCTATTCCACCAGTAATTAAAAATAAAATGCTTGTGCTTCCCACGTGCTCCTATGAGCACTGTCTCCAGGCAAGAGGAGGGGATTTGGGGCGAGTCCCTGGGGAGCCTGGCTTTTCCTAGCAGTTCTGAGCTCAGCACCGTGATGGACACACAAAGTAGCTGCTAAGCTGGGTCCAGCGGACTGTCAGTCCCAATACCCTGGGAAGTTAAGGCAGGAGGATTTCAAGTTCAAGCCCAACCTGTCTTGAAATGAGAAGAAATAGGTTGGGAATGTGGCTCAGTACGAAGGCACCAGGCTAATCCCCAGCGCCAGGAAGCAAAACAGGACAAGATAAAACAAGTTGTTAGACGAGGTATTAACTGTAATACAAGTGTGCTGCTGCGTCTGTTTTCCTAGTCCCGGAGCTAATGCCTAGGGTCTGACCGCCGGAAAGACTCTGAGGAGCCCTTGCCGGGGGCAGGAGGCAGCGGGGCTTACCGCGCAGGTATGAAGCAGGGAGTCCTGGTGCCCCAGTAAATCGCCCTGTTGCCCGGCAGGCTGAGGCCGATGTGGTAATGGACCTGGATGAGCAGGGCCAGGAGCAGCTGCGGGTAGATCCGCCTCACGTGGCCCAAGCAGCTGTTGATGGACAGGAGCTCGCACAGGCCGCAGGCTGCCTGGGGTCAGAGGGGGAGGCTGGTGGTGTGGCAGAACCCCGCCCCACTTCTGGGCACCCCTGGCTGAGGCCCACACTGCTGCTCCAGAAGGCTGAACCCTGGTCTTTTACTCAGCTAGGAAAGCCTAAATCCTACCCAAATACCCCCACACCCCACACCCAGACCTGTGGTCCTATCCCAGAACCAAAACCGCAGCCACCTCTAAGCTTGGGTTGGGCCTCTGGGGTCACACAGCCTTAGAAGAACTGTGGGGAGGGACCCCTTCTCACCGCCCGAGAGGCATAGAGTCACGGTTCCCGCTAGCCCGTGAAAAGACAGGCTCAGGCCTGTAATCCCAAGCACTCTGGGAGGCTGAGGCAGAAGATGATATACCCAAGCCCAGCCTGGACAATTAGCAAGACCCTGCCTTCCTGTCTCAAAATCAAAAATAAACTAAAAAAATCCTGAAAAAAAATGTTCTGGGGTGGGAGCATAGTGTGAAGGCCCTGAGCTGGCTCTCCAGCACCAAAAGGAAGAAAGGAAGAAGGAAAGAAAGAAAGAACAAAAGAAGCGCAGAGATAAGGACCTGCCCCAGGCCATGGGCTAGTGCTGAAGAGAGGACCCCAGGGTGGGGGCGACAGCCGTGATGAGGCAATGGGCAGCTGGGCAGGGTCCTCACCGCCAGGGGCATGATGGAGGCCCTGCCCTTCTTGCAGACTGGCCTGTCCTTCAGGCTGCTCAGCAGCAGATCCAGGAGGTCTCGGATGTCACAGCTGGTCTTGCCCACGAGCAGCTGCCTCCACATCTCTGCTCCGTTGCTGAGGGCAGACAGAACGTGGTTGGAAGGACAGAGGACGGGGCCGGCCGCCTGGACTCCAGATGGCTTCAGGGCCGGGAGGGCAAGCGCCAGCCAAGTGGCATCTGCAGGCTGGCCTGGTCGCAAAGAGCAGTGCAGAAAGCACCTGTGGGGGCGGGGCTGGCCACCACAACGACGATGGGCAGACACTGGCTCCATCTCCCAGGTACCGTGCTGGTGCACGGGCACTTGGTTACTTCTGCAATTTTTTTTTCCTTTGGCATTAGGGATTGAACAAAGAGCTCTGGCAGTGAGCTACAGCCCTAGCCCCTTTTTAAATTTTATTTTTGATGGACTGAAGGAATATACAGTGGCCATAGCGCTTATTAGCAAGCACAAGGCCCTGAATTTGATTCTCCAGTTCCACATGCGCCAGGGAGGCTGAGGCAGCAGGATTGCTATGAATTCCCAGGCCAGCCTGAGGTATACAGTGAGTTTAGGATCAGCCTGGGCTACTGATCAAGACCCTGACTCAAAAACAAAATTACTTTTGATTTTTCAAGTTGCTCAGGTTGGAATCAAACTTGTGATCCTCCTATCTCAGCCCCCTCCCAGGGTGCCGGGATTCCAGGCCTGTACCACCAGGCCCAGCTCGGCACTTCAGCAAATAGGGAGGAGGCCTGTGATGTATACCAGGGACTAAGCAAATCCCTGGGGGCAGGACTTGAGCAGGGACTGAAGTCACTGCATCTTGCAGTGGTCCTCACAGTGGGCATTGTTAGTCCCATTTCACAGGGCCAGGACGAGGCTCGGGAAAGCTGTTCAGGCCAATACAGCTGAGAAGCTGGGAAAGACAGAGGCGCCAGATCGCCTGTCTCCGACCCGAGAGCTACGAGCAGAGCCGAGCTGGGAGCCCTCCGGGGCTGGGGAGCGCTCCCACTACCTCGCACACCAGCCCCGGCGCTGCGGCCCCTGGAAGGCCAGTCCCCAGGCAGGAAGGGCACCGGGGGCACTTGGACGCCAGCTGGCAGGCTCCTGCTGAGGTAGCTGACCATGGGCTAAGTGGTTAACAACACCTTTCCCTTCTACACGAACATCTGAACCTTCTACTCACTTTTTAGCTCTGTTCCCCTGGAAACCCGATAAAGATAGTAAGTCAGCTATGTTGCTAGGCAACATTGCTTATGATAAAAATGGTCATCTTTATGGCCACTTGGCAAACAGCATCTGGACCAGAACTGTCAATTAGCTGTAAGGACGGACATGGGTGCTGCAGCGTCTGAGCTTCCGGGGGGGCAGTGACTCTTGCAGGGGTTCTCCCTGTGGGGATCCTGGGGTGATGCCTATGGAGTTGCTATAGGAGGCTCTGGGCCCCGTGAGCCCTGTGTGGTGCACCCTGCAGGTCTCCTTCCCTCAAGTCCGAGCTTTCCCTAGGAAGCCCGAGAGACAGGCTGCTGGCTGAGGTAGGACAACAGGCCCCACCTCGGCACAGGCACGCGTGGGCCTGGCACGGCCTCCTCAAGTTTCAAGTTCTGTGCCGGGTGCCTGCCTCGCCCTGCCCTGGCCACTGCCCGAGGAACTCGGAGGTTAGGTGTGCCCCTGCTTGGCGCATGAGTCCATTTAGCAGAGCCCAGGAGAAGCTCCCTGGGGGCAGCACAGCCTGGTGGGGCTACAACTGGACAGTGACGCGTGGTGCTGCCCCTCGCCACCCAGGGACCTCCTTGTTTCTGTGAGGTGCTCCCTGCTGTGTTAGAGCACTTCCGCCTGCGTGGCCGGCAGTCCCCTGCGATGCAGGCCAGCTACGGTCTGGGTTTTTCTACTCGGAAAAAGCAGGTAAGCCTGGGCCTGGGGCGCAAGCCTGTAATCCCAGCACAATGGGAAGCTGAGGCAGGAGGATTGAAATATTCGAGCCCAGCCTGGCACCTTAGCAACAGAGTAAGACTTTGTCTCAAACGATAAAAATAAAAAAGGGCCCAAAATGCAGGCCCTGGGCTCCGATCCTGGTTCTTGCGGGGAGGGGAGGGGAATGCAGGGGATGTGGGGGGTGAGGGGGCTATAGTGTTTCCTGGGCTGAAAGGCAGAAGCCAGCCAGACCGGTCACCATCGGACCTTGGTGTCCTCTGTCCACAGGCCATGAGGGCAGATGTGGCATCAGTGAGCGTGGGGCAAACTCCTGCACAGTCAAAGCTACAGCAGATGCTCAGCACAGCTGGCGGCCGCACCTCATCACACTGCCCACCTAGCTGCCAATCCTTGTCTCCTCTGCCGGTGGGGAGACCGAAGCCCAGAGAGGACAAGCACGCTGCCCAAGGCAAACAGCAGACTCAGGGCCAGCACACAGCCTGCCTGCCTGCCTGCCTGCCTGCCTGCCTTCCTTCCTTCCTTCCTTCCTTCCTTCCTTCCTTCCTTCCTTCCTTCCTTCCTTCCTTCCTTTTCCTTCCCTCCCTCCCTCCCTCCTGCCCATCCGCCTGCCTGCCTGCCTGCCTTCCTTCCCTCCTTCCATGTTTTCAATACTGTGGATCGATCCCAGGACCCTGGCAGAGCTACATCCTCAGCCCATATGTTAGTTTGACTTGGAGACAGGGTCTTGCTAAGTTGCTCAGACTGAGCTTGAACTTGTGAGCCTCCTGCTTTCTGTGGCATCACTAGAGAGCTCTGGGCTTCAAGTCACAGGTCCCCGGGACAAGAAAACTCCCTGGAGTGTCAGTCTCCTGTCTGTAGAACGGGGCTGTTTGTACAGTGAGAAAAAGAAATTTGGACACTGACAACTAGCTGTGTGTGGGAAGTACCTCATGGTTATCCCGGGCACCAAGAACAGGGGACAGCAGGCATGTGGACAGAAGGAAGGGGCCATCCTGGCATCAGGAGGCACAGTGGTTGGACCCCCTCACTCCGTACCTGTCCAGCGGGAGAGGGCACATGAGCAGGGCCCCCACAACATCCGTCATGAAGGAGTTGGCCAGGAGGGACACGGGCAGCAGGGCCACCTCTCGGGCCCATGGCTCCTGGATGTGGCTCAGCTGCTTGTAGATGCCCTGCATGATTTCTGGGATCTGAGGGTAGCCGCGAGCAGGCGGGAGGCCCATTGGCGGAGCCGGAAGGCAGGGGAGAGGGAGACGGGAGAAGGGGGAAGAAACAGGAACATGTCTGAGAAAGAGGGCGAGGTGCTGTGCAGAGGGAAGGGGACAGAGGGGCGCCAAGGCCTGCTGCTCCCAGCGACGACCTGGGCTGTCGCCGCCACGCCACCCCACAGTCACCCATTCTCAGGGGGTGGGACACCCTGCCCTGCCCCAGGGCTCAGTGGGCGCCAGCACTGCTGCCCAGCCACGCCAGGCAGTCACCAGGATGTGCAGCTCCTGGAGGGGATGGGACTGGCTCAGCCTCTGGCCCCTGGCCTTACCACCTCCAGCGCCCTGTGGCGGTACCAATCCAGCACCGAGCTGAGCGTGACCTCTGAGGCCAGCTGCATGATCTCCTCCAACTCCTTCCTGGGAGCCTCCGTGCTGCCTTTCAGCCCTTCCAGGGCTGCCAGCAGCAGTTCCTTCACCTGCTGAGGCCCCAGGAAGTCTCCGAATTCCTGGAACAAAGACCAGAAGGTCCTGACATTGACGGCTGCAGGGAGCCACCCCAGGGCATGGTTCCCCCCACGACTCCATGCAGAGGACAGCGGGAGGCCCACACGCACCCCCCATCTGGAGTATGGAGCCCTTTGGGGAGAAGCCAACAGGGGCACCATGGCCTGGCACCCAGAACTGGCTGGCTTGCATCAGGAAGAGGGCAGTCGTGACCCACGGGCTGTGGCCCAGACCCAGGAGGAAGGACGCTGCAGCTGGCTGGGGGCAGGGGAGCCCTGAGCAGAGGGCCCGGGCTGGCGGGAAGTGGGCAGTCACCGCGATCACGTTCAGGATGTTCTGGCAAGGGTTTGCGGGGTTGTAGGGTCCCAGGAAGCGCTTGTTGCTCTCATACAGCTCCTTCTTGTCGGTCTCCCCCTCCTCGCCGGCTCCTGCAAGAGGAGCGCCGCCTGAGACAGCCGCCGCCATATTGCGTAAGTGCCGGCCTCCCACCGAAGCCCGCCCTGGTGGCCTGGGTCAGGACACAGAACCGGCTCAGAAGCCCCTTCTGTGACCCGTTAAGGGCCAGCCCCTCCTCCGCCCGGGAGAACCACTATTCTGATTTCCAAAGCCCTAGGTCGAGTTAATTCTTTGGAGCTTTGTAAAAATGAACTCACACAATGTCACCCTGCGCCCTGGCTCCTGCCACTCAGTGTGGACACGGGTGAGATTCCTGCCCAACATAGCGGGGGGCAACAGCCCCCTCCCCAATGCTGTTCTCCCTTTCTTCTCTCTTTTCCTTTTTGCTGGGAAATGAACCTGGGGTTTTTACTCTGAATGCATTAGTACACATTCATACAATTTCAGCCATTTTATTTAAAAAAAAAATACTGAGGTTCACGCCTAGAGCCCCCACACAGCCACATCTGCATCTTTTCTTTTCTTTTCTTTTCTTTTCTTTCTTTCTTTCTTTTTTTTTGAGACAGGGTGTCATTAAATTACTCATTTACTCAGGCTGGGCTCAAACTCGCAACCCTCCTGCCGCAGCCTCCCCCAGAATTTTGGTATTACAAGCATGTGCCACCTCGCCAGTCCATTGGCACATGATTTCCCAGGGTTCAGATGCCGTGCAGTCTGTAGCCCTGTCCGGTCTGGACAGACATTGGGGTTGTTTCTGGCTCTCACGCAGAGCGCAGCTGTGAGCATTCTAGGCGTGTCTCTTAGTGACCGCATCTACACATCTGTCAAGGATAAGCCTAGAGAGGAAGGCTGGGTGGCAAGGGTAGGCTCAGGGTCAGCATCCAGGGATGCCGCCTAGCCAGGTTCAGTTGGGGTACCCATTAATTCACCAGCAAGCAGCATTACCTGTTCTTGCTATGCGGTGGGACACTATCTTTTCAATTCTATTTTTTGCTGTGTTGGGGAATTGGATCCAGGACTGTGAGCAGGCTAGGCAAGCCCTGTACCATGGTGCTATGCCCTGGCTGGGCAATACCTTTCTAATTTATAAACTGCAAGCTCCCTGCCCCTCCTGGCAGTTCCAACCCCCCTTTCTCCTGCCCCACCCATTGAGGCTGATCATCTCTCTTACCCAATACGTTCTGCTTATTTTTGGCCATTGTCTATCTCCTGGCAACATAGGTGGGAGGATTATTTAATGAATCTTCTTTCTTACTACGTTGTTGCAGACCCCAGCACAGTACCAGTGGCTCTGGGTTGTCTCTGTGGGGAGCCTGTTCCAGGCCCACTCCTGACCCCTCACTGCTTCGGGGCCTGGCCCTGGATTTCCTCCAAGGATAAAAACTGGGCACCTGAAAGGGTCATTGAGGATGAGGCATCACACAGACTGTGTGTGTGCCCACACTGTCTGTGAGTGGCAGGAGCCTGGGATCTGGTGACAGGCAGACCCAGATTTTATCCCAGTTTTGCTACAGTTAGACAAACGGGACAAACCACATTACTCCTTGAGAATCCAGCATTGTGTGAGGAGGAAGGATTGCAAGTTCAAGCCCTGCTTGGGCAACTTAGTGACTTAGCTTAGCAAGACCTCATCTCCCATAAACAATAAAGAGGGGGGTGGGGCTAGAGATGAAGCTGAGAGTGAAGGCCTTAAATTCAGCTCCCAAGGTAACCATGACACACAAGAATCTAGCATTGTGGGTCCCAGATAAAATACAGGATACCCAGCTGGGTCTGGTGGCGCAAACCTGTAATCTCGGTACTATAGGAGGCTGAGGCAGGAGGATCAAAAGTTCAGGCCCAGTCTGGGCAACTTAGGGACTTAGTGAGACCCTGTCTCAAATAAAAAATAAAAGGCACTGGGGATATAGCTTAGTGTGATGACCCTTGGCTCCATTACCCATACTAACAAACCAACCCAACAGACACTTCCAGGCAAGATGGCAGCTGAGGAGAACTCTGCTCAATGGTTCCTCACAGGCTCATCAAAAAGATGGGACCCATTAAACAAAAATAGTTGTTCAACTTCGCTTGGAGAGGGAGGAGAGCTCCAGGAAGTGAGAGAAGGCCATGGGAAGGTTGGAAAGCCCAAAGACACATCAGAGGCTGAAGAACATGCCATCCCAGGAAGCCACACCAGGCTGCCTAGAGAAGGCTGTGAACCCCCAGTGACTACAGACTGAGGTAAGCCCAGAGCTGGCCACTGGGGAAATGGGCGGCCTCTAGAAACAAGCCAGGGGGTCGTGCAAATTGTAAATGCAAGTGGGCTTCCCCTAGGCAGGCCTTCCTGTAGCTTTGCAGACCCGCTCAGGAGAAGCAGCCCTCCGCAGCCTCACTGGGAAGTGACGTAGGTCAAAGCCATTGTGAAAAGAGCCCAAGTCCAAACTGCTTTGGGATAAAGAAGCCACAGACAGGCCACACACCAGGGATTGTAGGGTTACCCTCAACCAGTGCCTAGAAAGGAACTGGCACAAGAGACAGTTTCAGAGAGGGGAGAAAGGTCACAACCTCCTGAATGATTAAGGGCCATAAGAGGGCAAAGAGCCCAGCGCTTGGGGAGGGGAGCTGGGACAGATGGGAACACTCTGCTGAGGGGGCTGGGTCTGCACAAGACACCTTGGAGGCCACCGGCTGTTAGGCCTCCCTTGCAACCTACCCCCAGCACCAAGGTCAGCGAGCTTTTAGCTCCTCCCGCACAGCCCTGTGCATGCTCAGAGAAACCACTCCACCGAGCCTTTAAAGTGAAGTCCCTGGCCTGGAGTGAGGAGCACAGTGATTAGGGTACTTGCCTAGCAAGAAGAAGGCCTGGAGTTCGATTCCCCAGCACCACCTCAGGCCAAAGCAGGAGGACTGCCATGAATTAGAGGCCAACCTGAGCTCCATAGTGAGTTCAGGACTGCCCTGGATGACAGTGAAATAAGTCACAGATCTTGAAATGGTGGAACTTATGGGAAAGGATGTCAGAAACATAGTGGATCAGACAGCCAATCAGTTCACACAAGACAAACTTGAACCAACACAAGTAATAATTAGTGAGCTTCAAGAGGAATTTACCAAACAAATACAGTCCCAATGAATACGAAGTTTACTGAGTTTATAGAAGACATTAATAATTAAAAAAAACTGGCTGAGGTAAGCAGGCAAAGCAAGGCATGAAGGGACATTTCAGTAGAGAACTATAAAATCTGAGGAGAAAGAGAGCTGGAATTCAAGATGTGAAAAGTTCTGTGTGATCCCAGCACTTGGAAGGCAGAGGTAGGAGGATTGCTGTAAGTTCAAGGTGGGCCACAAAGTGAGTTCAGTACTAGCCTGGAAGCCTGAATGAAAGAGCAAGACCCTGTCTCAATAAATAAATAAATAAATAAATAAATAAATAAATAAATAAATAATTTTTTAAAAAAGGAAAGAAAGAAAGAAAAGAGAGGGGCTGGAGAAATGACTCAGCAGTTAAAGTGTATGCCTGGCAAGCGCTATGTCAAGTGCTGTAAGTACCCAAGTTCGGCTCCTCAGCACCACGTAAATCAGGCATGGTGGTGCACACCTATAATCCCAGCACTTGAGAGGCTGAGGCAGGAGGACTGCTGTGAGTCCAAGGCCAACCTGGACTCCATAGTGAGTTCAGGACCAGCCTGAGTGAGACCCTATCTCAAAATAAATAAAATAAATGAATAAGAAGAAAAAAAGAAAAAGAAATGTTGACCAAGCCAGGTGTGGTGGCACAAGGCCTAGGCTTCAATTTTCCAGCACCACATAAAGCTGGGTGTGGTGACACATGCCACCAAATATTATCCCAGCACTTGGGAGGCTGAGGCAGGAGGATTGCTGTGAGTCCAAAGCAAGCCTGGGCTACATGGTGAGTTCAGAACCAGCCTGGACTGCAGAATGAGACCCTCCCTCAAAAAAAGAAAGAAAGAAAGAAAGAAAGAAGAAAGGAAGGAAGAAAAAAGAAATGTGTGATTAACAGTTTCACATTGCAGAAAATAGTTGAAGGAATGTAGAGACAGCTAGAATCAGCACAGAAGAACATAAAGAGCAAGGCCCCAAGTTTGATTCCCCAGCACATAAGCCGGGCGTGGTGGTGCACGCCTGTAATTCCAGCACTCAGGAAGCTGAGGCAGGAGGATTGCCATGAATTCAAGGTCAGCCTGTGCTACAGAGTGGTACCCTGTCTAAAAAAAAAAAAAGAAATAAAAGGAAAGTGTAACAAAAGAAAAAATGAAGAACACCAGAAAAACAAGACAATGACAGGGTTCCGTAAAAATCTTACAATAATTACTCTCACTAATGGTCTCAATCCACCAATGAAAAGACACAGACTGGCAGAGTGGGTCAAGAAACAAAACCCAACAAATTTTCATCGACTAGAGACCTGCTACACCCACACAGAAGCACATGGCTGAAACGAATGTTCCATGCTAGTAGAGCCTGGAAATAAGCAGGAGAACTCTGCGGTGCCGACACTGCAGATTTCAAACCAAAACATATCAGAAAAGACAAAGATGGACAGTCTATACTGGTAAAAAGAAGTGGATGAGCTCACAATACTTGCATATGCACACAGTGTAAGTGCACCTGATCACACAGAACAGAAGCTGCTGGCAGAACAGGCCCTACTGCAGTCATAGTGGGAGCCTTGCTCGCCCCTCTCAGAGTAGACAGGTCAGCCCGATGAAATCAGCAGAGAAGCAGCAGAGCTGCGTCACACAGGAAGCAAATGAACTTCACAGGCCTCCACGACGCTCTGCCCAACTCAACAGAATCCACCTTTTTCTCAGCAGCACACGAGACTTTTTCCAAAATAGACCATATCCTTGGGCATAGGCATGCTTAAATCATACAGAAGAATTGGAATAGTTCCCTGCATCCTTACAGATTATAGTGGAATGAAAACTAGAAATCTACAGCAAAAGGAACTACAAATATATGTAACTTTTTGAGACAAGGTCTCACTCTATAGCCCAAGCTGGTCCTGAACTCACTATGGAGCCCAGGCTGGCCTTGGGACTCATGGCAATCCTCCTGCCTCAGCCTCCCAAGTGCTGGGATTATAGGTGTGCACCACTGTACCCGGTTTATGTGGTGCTGGGGAATTGAACTCAGGTACTTAGAGCTTAACCGTAGCGCTTGCTAGGCAAGCAGTTTAACTGCTGAGCCATTCCTCCAACCCCATATATGGAAATTAAATAATACATTATTGAACAAGCAATGAATCACAGAAGAAACCAGAAATCAAAAAATTCCTAAAGTCCAAGGACAATAGAAGTATACCATGCCAGAATCTATGGGATACAATGAAAGTACTAGGAGGGAAATTTATAGCTATGAGCACATACATGAAAAAAAAAACTGAGCAGCTCTACCTCTGCACAGGATCTTCCCAAAGGATTAAAAGTCTTGGGCTGGAGGAATAGCTCAGTGCAAATGCAAGATCCTGAGTTCGACTTCCCAGCACCACATGCACCAGCCAGCCTGGTGGCACACACCTGCAGCCCAGCACTCAGAGGCTGAGGCAGGAGGATTACCATGTGTTCCAGGCCAGTCTGGGCTGCATAGTGAGTTCAGGAGCAGCCTGGACTACAGGGCAAGAACTTGGCTCAATAAATAAATAAATAAACAAATAAATAAACAAAAGAATTAAAGTCTTCTTATAAGAGTGATAAATGCATACCCATGTTTATAGCAGAATAGCTTATATTAGCCATATCCTGGAAGCAGTTGATATATTCTATCAACAGATGAACGAATAAAGAAGATGTAGTAATATTTATACAATGGCTACTACTCTGCCACGAAAAAAGGTAAAATGGAATCATTTGTAGGAAAATGGATGCACCTTGCGACCATTATACTTAGCAAAATGAATTAGACACAGAATTAATTATCACATGTTTCTCTGAGAAAACTGAACCATAAAAACTGAGAGAAAGATGAAGAAAGTAAGAAGACAGAGTTTGGGAGAAGGAAAGTGAATGTGTGGGCAGTGAGGGGTGGAAAACAGAAAGGGAAGTGAAAAATCATCAAGATGCAGTGTGTAAATACACCGGTCTTTCTCAAAAAAAAGAAGAGTGCCCGGCTGGAAGCCAGGCTTGCCTGGGCGCCGTGCGCTCCCCACTGAATCCAGCATACTCTGTTTGCTGTTTGCATATTGCATCTCCATCATTTTTGCTTCCCTTTCCCATTGCCCCCCGCACCCTCCCACATCCCGTTCTCTTTCCACAATCTATTTTCTTGCTGTCTCCTATCTCTCTTTCACTCTCGTTAGTAGTCTGGTTTTCTTGCAGGAAGAGAAACTGCACGATACTTGCCATGTGTGTCTCACTAATTTTGCTAAGCATGCTGGTCTCAAGGTACATCCATTTTCCTACAAATGCTTCCAGTTATCTTTCTTCGTGGCAGAGTAGTACTCCACTGTGTAAACGCCCACATCTTCCTTATCCGTTCACCTGTCACAGCCTTAATTTGGTTCTCACTGTTCTGTCCTGTCGCTGCTCAGTCCCAGGGCCCAGCCTTCACTGTCACTTACAAAGCATCAGTAATATCTGGTCAACAGAGTGAGAGCCCAGCCCCAAATGCCTGAAAGGAAGAAGGGCATCCCGCAACCCTAGTATTTGGGAGGCCAAGGCAGGAGGACCGAGGATTCACGGCCGGCCCGGGCTATGTGACAAGATCAAAGCAAACTTCACTCCATAGTAAGACCCTGTCTCAAACCCTGAAAAGAAAAGAGAGCCAGGGATGTGGCACGTGCCTGTCGTGCCCAGCACCTGGGGCTGAGGCATTAAAATTCCCAAGCTCGAGCCCAGCCGGGGCAACTTAAGGATGATGAGAGCTTGTTTTAAAGACTAAAAAAGGCGGGATGTCACTCTAGCCAGAGGTGCCTGTTTGATTCCCCAAACTGCAGAAATAAAAACAAACAAACAAAATTTTAAAAGAAGAAACAGGGTGCCCGCTTTGGCAACACATATGCTAAATGAAGAAACAGGGTTACAGGCATAGCTCAGTGGTTAAAAGCACTTGTCTAACATGCACAAGGCCATGGATTCAATTCCCCAGCACCACACAAAAATTAGGTGGGCATCATAGCACATGCCTGCAAGCCCAGCACTTTGGAGGCTGAGGCAGGAGGATTGCCATGGGTTTGAAGCCAGCCTGGGCTGCATAATAAGCTTGGGAAGAGCCCAGACTACAAAGTGAGACACTGTCTAAATAAATAAATATAGTAGGAATATCAGATAGATCTCCAAAGGCTGGAGAGAGAGAGAAAAAGAAACCTCTATTTGACAAGTGCCTTTGGTGTGTCGTACTAAGCCAGTCTCTTTATACTTCTAAAAGACCTCATTTAGTATTCCAAAAACTGTATCCTGCTGCACCCTTTTCACAGATGGGAAAATCTAAACCTAGATGCTTCACACAACTAGGAGGAGCCACGGCCAGGTTCTGTACGCAGCTCACTTTGCCTGCAGAGCCAGGGAAGACGGACAAAAGGTTAGCATCCTCTGGGCTGGGGCAGAATCAGGACCATGGGGAAGGGAAGGACAGGAAAGGCAGCTGACATCACGCGCCCCTAGACGCAGTGCCTGCTGGGTAGCTGTCTCAATGAACGTGTCACGTTGTCAGCTCTCTGAAACAGGAGGAAGGAATTCTGGCACCGGCAAGCCGTAGCCATTGCAGATTCTAAAGCAGAACCATCCGTCCCCTGCTCGCTGCTTGTTATTCAGTAGGCCTCAGAAACACAGGAAACAGAGCTGGGCGGGAAAGACAGACACAGTAGCAAGATGATGGGGCCGGCGTGCCTGAGTGTACATGGTGCCACTGGATGGGAAAACGACTGGCACAAGTAAAGCTTGGAAACAAGAGGGAAAGATCAGATACAGGACGCAGTGAAAGCACTTGCCTAGCAAGCACACGATCCTAGGTTCAATTCCCCAGCACTATATAAGCCGGGCATGGTGGCATATGCCTATTATCCCAGCACCTGGGAGGCTGAGGTACGAGAATCGCTGAGAGTCCAAGGCCAGCCTGGGCTACAGAGTGAGATCTTGTCTCAAAAACAAGAAACAAAACAAAAACAAAAATATCAGATACTCTGGCCCTATGGTACAGGCCTGTAATTAACGCCAGCACTTTGGGAAGCTGAGTCAGGAGGATCCAAGTCGAGCCAAGATTGGACAACTTGGCAACTTAATTAAAAATGAAAACTTTGAGAGAGAGAGAGAGAGAGAGAGAGAGAGAGAGAGAGAGAGAGAGAGAGAGAGCAAGAGAGCTGTATTAGCTCTGCTCAACCCAGGATTCAACCTCCAGGACCAACCCCTCCTCAAAAAAGCTCGAAAGAACTGTCTATACTTGCCTTCACCAAAAGAGTTTGTCGGTAGCCTGTGCCCCTGGCTCTGTGGGTACCGGCACCTCCCGCCAGTTCCCTCAGTGCCCACGAGGCCCGGGTGTCTCCCATCTCCCGTCTCCGCCCTGGTGCCTGGCTCCAGCGGGCACCCCAGCAGAGCTTGGGCACTTACGTTTCTGCAGCTCCAGGATGGTGTAGAGGATGGTGATGCCGTCCATGGCCTCCTGGCCGATCTCTTTCTCAGGGTCCCCGATGCGGACCACAAGCCTTCCCAGCAGGAGCCCCGGGGCCCGGAACCCCGAGGACGTCTGTCACATGGATGGGACCTTAGCAGCCCACCCGTGCTACTCAGCCGTGGGGATCCCGCTAGAGTCCCGCCCAGCAGCAGAGCCCTGGAGCTGGCAAGATCCCGGGGCCTGGGAGCGTCCATCACCGGGGACACTCACGTAGAATGGCATGGTCCGCAGCGTGTGGCTCAGCACAGAGACGTTGCTGTTCACGGCCCGCGCTCGCTCATGGGCCTTCCCCGAGTTCATCCAGGGCCCCAGGGGCTGCGGGTGCAAGGGTGGGGCTCAGCGCGGGCTCCACAGCCGGGCAGGAACCGGGTCTTGAGGCCAAGAACTGGGCTCAGAGGGGGCGGGGCGGAGGGGACAGGGAGAAGGCGGGGCAGGCCTGTAGGCAGACAGCGAGGGATTCAACCTCCAGGACCAAAGTTGCGCCAGCCTCCCTCCCCAGAGCCGCACCTCCAGGATGTTCTTGAGTCCCTTGAGCGTGGGGTTTTCCTCAAAGAGGGTGTTGAGCAGCGTCTGCAGGGTGTCCAGAGTCTGGTGATACAGTGTCTACAGACAGGAGGAGGGCAGAGCTGCAAGACCCGCACTAGCGGGACAGGCGGGGACGGGCGGACAAGGCACCTGAACGCAGGAGGGACACTGGTGCCACTTCTGAGACTTGCCTGATGTGCCACAAGGGACAACTGACTCTCCCTAGGGTTTCCTTTTCTTTTTGAGACAGGGTCTCACTCTGCAATCCAGGCTGGTCCTGAACTCACTACATAGCCCCAGCTGGCCTTGGACTCACGGTAATCCTCCTGCCTCAGCCTCCCGAGTGCGGGTGTGCGTCACCACGCCCGGCTTATGCGGTGCTGGGGAGTTGAACTCCAGTACTTAGCACTGAGCCCTTCCTCCAGCACCACCCTGTGCCTTCCTGCGGGAGTGCAGAGACTCCACCCTGGCCCAGCCAGGGCCTGCTGACTCCCACATCTGTATTATTTTGTGCTCAGATTGCTTTTGTCACTTTATGAATTAGAAGACACAGCCAAGCCTAGTGGCAGAGACCTGTGATCCCAGAACTCTGGGAGACTGAAGCAGGAGGACCATACATTCAAGCTCAGCCTGGGCAACTTCATGACCTGCAAGACCCTATCTTAAAAATCAAAATTAGGGGCTAGAGGAATGGCTCAGTAGTTAAAGCGCTTGTCTAGCAAGCACTAAGTCAAGCGCTAAGTACCTGAGTTTGATTCCCCAGCACCACATAAACTGGGTATGGGGGCACACACCTGTAATCCCAGCACTCGGGAGGCTGAGACAGGAGGATTGCTGTGAGTCCAAGGGCAGCCTAGGCTCCACAGTGAGTTCAGGACTAGCCTGGGCCACAGAGCGAGACCCTGTCTCAAAAAAAAATCTGGGAAAAAATCAAAATTAAAAATGGGCTGGGGCTATAGCTCAGTGTGAAGGCCTTGGACTTGATCTCACAAAAAAAATTTAAAAATTTTGAAAAAACATAGGTCAAAGTCACACCACAAGGAATTTTCAAGTTGTGCACTCGCCAAGAGGAGGCAGAGGAGGTGTCGGGGATCATACTGGCTGGGGGCTGGGCTTGATGTTGCCACCTCTGGGGACGTGATCTGATTTTCTGAACTGCTGCACCTAGACTCAGACAGACTGCGTTTCCTTTAGGGAGCCATCCCTCCCCGCTCCAGGGTTCGCCTCTTTGGAATGGCTCTCTGGAGGCAGGCATTACGCATACCCAAGCCTGGGCAGGGGGTAAGCCGACCTGGGAAATTCATTCCTCCCGTCTCCTCCCAAGTCCACGTCCCAGGTTGTGGGGGTGGTCCAGCCTTCCGAGCCCGCACACCCTGAAGCGGGGGCTCCAGGCAAACCTTGCTGCCAACTGCCTCCTCCTCCCCTTCGGCCGCTGACTGCTGTGGCACTTCCCTCTGCTGGTCAAGGCTGGCGCTACAAAAAGGCCACTGCTCTCTCCAGATGTTGCCTTTGGGTCTTTGCTGCAGGCACCTGCTACAATCCCACCCCCTTGCTGTCTGCTGGTCCGGCCCCGCCTACTACCCAGTCTCACCTTCCAGAGCTCTTGGCTCACCCTCGGGCTCCAGCTCAACGCCTCTGGGTCAGCCTTGCAGTCTCCTGCGGCTAGCCACAGGCCTGGGCGTAGGCTGGTCCCTCGGTGTGGACCCTCTTCCTTCTGCGGCTTGCTCAGTGAATTAACACCTTTTGTGTGTGTGTGACACTGGAGATGGAGCCCAGGGCCTTCACACTGAGATTCATCCTCAGATCACCTGTATTTATTTTTTTGATTTTTAAGACAGTATCTTGCCAGTTCTCTAAATTGCCTGACAGTAAACCATATGCAGTGGCGTATGCCTGCAATCCCAGCACTCAGGGGACTGAGACAGGAGAGTTGCTGTGAGTTTGAGGCCAGTCTAGGCTCCATAGTGAGTTCAGGACCAGCATGGCTTCAGAGTAAGACTCTGTCTCCATGCCTGAGATGGGCTGGAGCCAGCAATCCTCCCGCCTCAGCCTTCTGCAGTATTGGGATTACAGGCTGAACACAGAGCCTGGCTGATAGCTCTTCTTTAGCCGCTCGGCTCCACAGTCATACCCACCGGCACCATCTCTGCCACCTGTTTCAGGGGCCTTGTAGCACTGGCCACTCACATGCATTTATTCACATTCAGCCATCACACTGGGTTTATTGAGGAGGGTCGGTATTTGCTGAGCGGAAGGAAGCTGGCAGGGATCTCACCATGAGCCGAAATGCCATCTCCCTCGTCTCCCCCGTCTACAGCCCCAGTTCTCCCCTTGTGCCATACTAAGGGTCCCATCCACTGCCCCTACCTCCAGAGGGCCCTGCAGAGGTCTGAAGACGCTGGCATCTCACCTCTGGCTGTGCCCACACCTGCCTGAGACGGGGAGCCTCCGCTGCAGGGGCTGGTGCATTCACCAAATATATATCACTAGGGGCTCAGGCTATGAAAAATGAAGTGAGATGTGAGCCAGTCCAGAGAGACAGGCCCATCATGCCAGCACTCTGGAAGGCTGAAGCAAGAAGATTCCAAGTTCAAGCCCAACCTGGGCCATTTAACAATTTAGCAAAACCCTGACTCAAAGTCAAAACAAAAAAAAGGGGAGGAGGAGTTGGGGACGTAGCTCAGCAGTTAAAGTGCTTGCCCAGCAAGAGCACAAGGCCTTGAGATCGGTGCCCCAGCGCCACATAAATTGGGCATGGTGGTGCACACCTGTAATCCCAGCTTATGGGAAGATGAGGCAGGAGAATTGCTGTGAGTTTGAAATCAGCCTGAGCTACAAAGTGAGGTCAGGACCAAACTGGACTAAAGAGCAAGCCTCAGTCTCTTAAAATATATATATATATATATATATATATGGCTGGCAGTTGGGCCTGGTGGCTCAGGCCTGAAACCTTAGCACTTTGGGAGGCTGAAACAGGAGAATTACAAATTTGAGCCCAACCTGGGCATTTAGTGACTTAGCAAGACCTGGTCGCAAAATCAAAACCAAAAGATGGGCTAGGGGTGCAGCATGATGTGTAGACTTGGGGCTAGATCTTCAGCACCTCAAAAACACAGTCAGGGGACAGGATGCAGCTTGGTGTGACGTTCCTGGGCCGATCCTCAGTACCACACACACACACACACACACACTCACCCCACTCGAGGCACGTTCCCAAGACCACACAGGGAGGAAGGGCAATGATCCCTATAGACACACATAAAGCCCGAGTTGCCGCCCCAGGCCCTCACCTCAATGGCCTCAGCCTTGGCCTCATCCTTTTCCTGCATGTCTCGCACGGAGGGCAGCGAGAACACGCTGCGCGCGCACTTGCTCACCAGCTCCCCTCTCTCCAGCCACCCCAGGATGGGCTGGGTGCAGCTGGGGAACAGAAGAGCCAGGCACAGGTGAGGAAGGGCAAGGTCACAGGCACCTGGTCAGATCCTCCAGGATCAGAGGAGCCAGGATAAGGACAGTGAGTGTGGTGGGCACAAGCCAGTGGCCTAGACTGGGCTGGGGGACAAGGAAACACCCAAGGCAGGGTGAAGGGGAGCCTGGGAAAGATGGGCCGTGGGTGCTGGGGCAGGGGTGCTGGGAGAGACTCAAGGACACCTTAGCTCTGTCAGAGTCTTCATGGCCTGCTGGCGAACTGAGCTCGAGAGAGAATCCAGTGGCTCCTCCTCGATCTGCCTCTGGACAAGGGACATAGAGTAACAGTGAGGTGCCAGCCCTGCTCTCCAGGCAGGCCATGGCATCCCTCAGCTAGGGCAGATCTCCCCATGGGCTGGCCAGTTGGAGAGCTAGCTCAGGCCACAAGCCCACCTTGAGCCCTTACGGCAGCCCCACCACCACCACCACCACCAAAACCACCTGGTCCTATCTTTCCATCCCCACTGGAGGGCTCAGTAGCAGCTGAGAGCCACCCCAGCCCTGTGGCTGCAAAGTATTTAAACCTCAGAACCTGCCCAAAGCCAAGTACCCTGGGCCTGGCCCTGGCCTGGCAAGCTCTTCAGGTGTGTTCCATCAACCAGCAAGGGCCAGGAACCTTTCTCAGCCAAAAAAATCATTTGAGAGCCATACAAATTAGCCAACTAGCTTGCCCGACCTATAATCCCAGTGTTCCGGGAATCTGAGGCAGGAGGATTGCAAGTTCAAGCCTGGGCAATTTAGTGTTTTAGCAAGACTGACTCAAAATCTAAACTAGAAGCCAGGCCCAGTGGCACAGAACTATGGGAGAACGGGAGGCTGAGACAGGAGAGCTGCAAGTTTGAGCCCAGCCTGGACAACTGAATGACTTAGTGGGACTGTCTCAAACAAACCATAAAAGTGGACCGAGGACGTGGCTCTGTGCCAAGGCCTGTGTTATAGCCCCAGTACCACAAAAATAAAATAATTAAAATTTTAAAATGGACTGGGGTTTAGCTCTCATTCTCCAGTACCAAACAATAAAATAGGGACTGGTGAGCACTTGCCTAGCAAGAGCAAGGTCCTGGATTTGATTCCCCAGCACCACATAAGCTGGGCATGGTGGTTCACACCTGTAATCTCAGCACTCGGGAGGCTGAGGCAGGAGGACTGCTATGAGTCCAAGGCCAGCCTGGGCAACACAGTGAGCTCAGGACCAGCCTGGATTATAGAATGTGGCCCTATCTCAAAAATGATTTAAAATTTTAAAAAATTAGTCTGGTATATTTGCTAAAACATGTAATTAATTAACTTACTGCTAAGGTGATGGTTGACCTGGTCAGGTCAGATCAAATGCTTTCACAAGCTGTATATAACCAGTGGCCAGATGTTCCCTGAAACTGCTTTAAAATGGCCTTCTAATTACTTCTGGCTTTTGATGCAGCACCTACACTCAGTTAAAGTCAGTTAATGAAGGTAAGGACAAGGATTTCTCTTTCTTTCTTTCCTTCCTTCCCTCCTTCTTTCCCTCTCTCTCTTTTCTATTCTCATGTATATATTTTTATGGTGCACAGGATCAAGGCTAGGGCCTTCACACTGAGCTATGTCCTCCACCCATTTTTAGTTTTTGATTGTGAGATAGGGTCTCGCTACGTCCCTAAGTTGCCCAGACTGGGTTTAAATTTGTATTCCTCCTGCCTCAGCCTTCTAGACCCTTCTCTTTCTTGAAGGGACACAAAGTCACGTACAGTTTTGCAAAGGCCAGTGGTTAACTCTGCCTGACAGGCGAGAGGAGACTGAAGTTAGAGACTCTGAGGCTGTCCACCTGGAGGCATTTCTGGGAAGAAAGTGTAGTAAATGGTAATGTGTGCTCCTGGCCACACAAGGCTGTACAAGTGAACTGAGCTTTGAGCTGAGTCTTCCTCCCAACAGGCCAATGGCACAGGCTTATCATGCCCTTTTTTTTTGTTCTTTGGTTTTTTTTTTTTTTTTTTTTTGATACAGGGTCTCCCTTTGCAGTCCAGGCTGGTCCTGAACTCACTATGGAGCCCAGATTGGCTTCGAACTCACAGCAGTCCTCCTGCTTCAGCCTTCATGCCCATTTCTGAGTGAGGTTGAAGGCTCAAGCAGGGAAATAACTCACCCAGCCCTCAGGGGTAGGAAGAGGGCATCTGGGGGGCTGAGGCTAGAATCTGGGTTCCTCCGGACCTCCTGCCGGGCCAGCCCTGCCCCCTGGTACAGATGCCTGAATGCAGGACTCCCACCCACTTCCCACACAGGCTGCAGACCCCCCCACCCGGCTCCGCACCATCATCCTCATCATCCTCATCATCTTGGCCTTCTTCTCTCCCTCTACTTCCAACAGATCCTCGTTCTTCTGAAGGCTGGGGACATCCTCCACCTGTGGGGCAACAGAGGGTCAGTGAATACAGCACCCACCGACCCCATCACCTGCTCCCTCCTCCCTCGGCTCCCCACCTCAGCACTGGCCACTCTGGGGATTTGTGTGGATTGGAGAAAAATCTTGGGAGCCAGGGTGGGAGGGGGACGCCGGAAGGCCCTGGGCCAGACTTGGAGGGCGATGAGGCAGAGGGACTGCAGAGGACTCCCCCTTCCTCCACTCAACTAGGGAGGGACTCCTCAGCCCAAAATTCCACCACTCTCGGTGCTCCCTCCAAGCCTGCTCCCTGGCCAGATCCTGATCATCTCCTGGGGGGAGGGAGTGACCAAGGTCAGCTTCACCTACTGCTTCCTGTTGTCTTTTTTTTCTTTCTTTTTTCTTTTTTTCTTTTCTTTTTTCTTTTTTCTTTTTTGAGACTATCTCACTCTGTTGTCCAGGCTTGTCCTGAACTCACTACAGAGCCCAAGCTGGCCTCAAACTCATGGCAATCCTCCTGCTTCAGCCTCTTGAGTGCTAGGACTACAGGCATGCACCACAACATCCAACTTATGTGGTGCTGGGGAAATGAACTAAGGACTAAGAGCCTTGTGCTTGCTAGGCAGGCATTGTGACTGCTGTGCTATCCCTCCAGCCTTCTGTTCCTCTTTTGTTTTTCCAGTACTGGAGTTTGAACCCAGGGCCTCGCACTACGCTGCATCCTCAGCTCACTTTTTATTGTTGATTTTGAAACAGGTTCTCACTAAATTGCCCACATTGGGCTTGACCTTCTGGGCTTGAACTTGTGATCTTCTTGCCTCAGCCTCCTCAAGTGCTAGGATTACAGGCCTGCGCCACAGGGCCCGGATTGTTTCCCATTGTCTTAAGAAGATGAGTGAAATGAGCTTCATAAGCAGAGAAAGCAAAACTCTTTAATCTGATAGAGATGGAAGTGGGTTCAAGATGGCCGCACGTTCCTCTCTGCGTTCCAGGTCAGTGGAGAGTTCGCCTTGAACCTGGGCTCATTTTGCACCTTGCTTCTGCCAAGCAGGTGGTGGAGGTGGTGTGGTGCCAGTGACTGGCCCTGCTCTCAAGGCAGCCTCCATTCCCTGACACCCCTTGGGGACCAGCACCGGAGGAAGGGGAATGAGAGGCCTCATGGAGAGAGGCGTGGAGGAGGAAGGCGCCATGATGTTCAGAGCCCTGAGTGATCTGTCTCCACTAAGTGGAATGGAGGAGGCTCCCAGCTAAGTCCACGTAAGCATCACAATCACGACAAGAAATAGGGCTGGGGCGGGATTCAGGAGTTAGAGCACTTGCCTAGCAAACACAAGACCCTGGGTTCAATTCCCCAGCACCACATAAAACTAGCCAGGTGTGGTACGCGTGCCTATAATCCCAGCATTCCAGAGGCTAAGACAGACAGAGGTTAGTTCGAGCCCAGCCTGGCTACTTAGTGAGTTCAGGACAAGCCTGGACTACAGAGTAAGACCCTGTCTTTAAAGGAAAAAAAAAAAAAAAATGCAGGGCCCTTTTTGTCCCTAGCATCCACTCCCCACGCCAGTCACACTGCGTGGGGAACAGCAGATTGCCTCTGAAGTGGCTGCGGGCAGGGCTTCCCTCCTGCTGACCCAGCCTGGGAGACTGCGCTGGGTCCAGACTGCCCACTAGCTGAGCTGGCCCACCCTCGTGTATCCTACTCCTGTCGTGCCTTATCCAGGCTGCCCCACGGTGCTCAGCAGGCCCTGCCGATACTGTGCTGCAGCTGCTACTCTGGCCTCCCAGGCCAGCTGCACTGCCCACCATGGTTGAGACAGTGTCTTCTTAAGTTAAATTAAATTAGCTAGACTTGAACTTGCAACCCTCCTGTCTCAGGCTCCCAGAGTGCTGGGATTACATGCCTGCAACCACCAGGCATAGTTTCATTCATTTAAAAAATATATTTATAGCTGATCATGGTAGTGTACACCTGTGATCCTAGCACTCCAGGGGCAGAAGCAGGAGGATTGCTGTGAGTTCAAGGTCATCCTGAGCTACACATAAGTTAGTTCATGACAAGCCTAGACTACAGAGCCAGCCTTTGTCCACCCAATCTGCCCCCTCCCCCCCCCAAAAAAAAAGGCTGGGCCAATGCTCAGTTATTAGAGTACTTGTCTAGCAAGTGCAAGGCCCTGGGTTCGATTCCCCAGAAGCAATATAAGGCAGGTGTGGTGGTGCACACCTGTAATCACAGCACTTGGGAGGCTGAGGCAGGAGGATTGCTCTATGCTCGAGACCACCCTAGGCTACACAGTAAGCTCAGGACCAGTCTGGACTACAGAGTGAGACCCTGTCTCAAAAAATTAAATATTTGCTGGAGGAATGGCTTAGTGGTTAAAGCGCTTGCCTAGCAAGCACTAAGTCAAGCACTAAATCGACTCCCCAGCACAATATAAGCCAGGCATGGTAATGTGTGCCTATAATTCCAGCACTTTGGAGGCTGAGACATGAGGATTACTATGAGTACGAGACCAGCCTGAGCTCCATAGTGAGTTCAGGACCAGCCTGGGCTGCAGAGCGAGACCCTGTCTCAAAAAAAATTTTTTATAATTAAAAAAAATTTTTTGGCTGGATATGGTGACAAGTACCTATAATCCTAGCTACTCAGGAGGCTGAATCAGGAGACTAATAATTCAAGACCATCTTGGGTATATTAATGATTTAGTGAGACTCTATCTCAAAATAAAATAAAATAATGAAAATAGACTGAGGGTATAGCAACCTTCAAAACCTCTTCTCCTAAGAACCAGGCATCGCTTTCAGTGCTAAGGATACAGCTGGAAGATGATTTGTTCTAATGGGGAAGACAAGAATCAGAAGAGTGCCGGACCTGGGGCTGCAGGCCGTAATCCCAGCACTTCGTGGGGCTGAGGCAGGAGAATCATGAGATAGAGCCCAGCCAGGGCAATTTGCTGACTTCGTGAGATCTAGTCTCACATAACAGTAAAAAGGGACAGGGTTTGCAGCTCAGAGTGAAGGCCCTGAGTTCAATTTCCAGTACCACAAAAGAAAGAAAGAAAGAAGAAAAGAAAGAGAAACAAAGGAAATAAACCAGAGGGGTAAATACACAGTATACCAGAAGGTGCTCTGAGTTCTCGGAAGGGATGGGGAGGGGTCCCAGAAAGCAGGCGGGGCATACCAGAGCCACTGTGCTGCCATCTTCTCTCTGCTCTGGTGCCTTTGCTAGGCTTGAAGTCACTTCACCAAAGGCTCCTGTGCGTCAGTGTCGGCGGGGAGAGAGGGTGGTAAGGTCTGGGGCACTTGGTACCATAGTCCCCCTCTCTCCACTCGGCCCCTCCAGCATCGCTTTCCCCAACAGCCATACTGAGCTTTTAAAAATGCAAAAGAGGCCTGAGGACGTAGCTCAGCAGTCAGAATGCTTGCCTAGCAAGGGCAAGGCCCAGAGTTTGATCCCCCAGTACCATATCAGCTGGTGATACATACCTGTAACTCCAGCACTTGGGAGGCTGTGGCAGAAAGATTGCCGTGATTTGGAGGCCATGTTGGGCTACCTAGTGAACTCAAGACCAGCCTGGACCCAAGTGCTGGGATTAAAAGTGTGCACCATTTTGCCTGGCTTATGTGGTGCTGTGGAATCAAGCTCAGGGCCTTGCACCTGCCAGGCAAGTGCTCTAATTGCTGTGCTATTCCTCCAGCCTGGAACTCATATTCTAACAGGAAGGAGAAAGCAGGTATTAAGGAATATTTTTTTAAAAATACAGTATCCAAGGTGAGGATAGACAGTGAGAAACCACAGTAACAATGCACATTATTGTAAGGTCTGGCATGGCTCTTATCTGTTGTGGCACTAGGGATTGAACTGAGGGGGGCCACTGTGCCACGAAGCTAAGCCCTTTTTTTAATTTTGAGATAGGGTCTCACTAAATTGCCCAGGCTGGGCCTCAAACTTGCAATCCTTCTGTCTCAGCTTCCAGAGCAACTGAGGCTACATGTGAGCTCCATCACAGCCAGCATGGTAAATTTTATTGCTGTAAATTCTTAAGAATAAGGGCAAAGGCCGGGGGCATAGCTCAATGGCTAACGTGCTTGCCCAGCATGCATAAGGCCCCAGGGGCTGAGGAACAGCAAAGACTGGAGAGAGACCCTGTCTCAAAAAACATTCTGGGCCCAGTGGGCCAGGCCTGTCATCCCAGCACTCGAGGAGGGCGAGGATCAAGTTCAAGCCCATTCTGAGCAACTTAACAAGACCCTGTCTCAAACAGAAAAGAAAAAAGAAAGCCTGGGCTCAATGAGAACTTAGAAGGCCATCAGGGTGCTACCTGCCCTGGATTTGCAGCACCCACTGACCGGCCTAAATTTCTACCCCGCCCTGAGTTCAGTTATCTTCAAGGACAAGATGGCTCAAAGCCAGAGATCCCTTGTCAGGTGGACTGGGTAAAACTGGGTGGATTTAAGATGGCTGCCAGAGTGACAGCCGGGCAATCTCTAAGCTCACGGTCCTTCCATCTGTGTGGCAAGCGACACACAGCCACCCGCAGGCTGAGGGGGAGGATTGCAAAGTCACCCCCAGACTGGGCAGTTTAGCCACTTAGTGAGATCCGGACTCAAAATCACAAATTTTTTTTTAAAGGCTGTGGCAGGGTAGGGGGCTGGTAGGGAGGAAGAGATGTGTGGCTCAGTGTGAAGGCCTTAGGCAGATCAATCAACCAGCCCGGAAGTTCAAGTCCCATCTGGGTAATTTAGTGAAATCTGTCAAAAAAAAAAAAAAAAAGGCGAGGTTGGATCAGCAGTTAGTTAGAGCACTTGCTTAGAAAGCGCACAGATTTGGCTTTGGACCCCAGCCCACATAAACCTGGTGTGGTGGCGCACGCCTGTAATTCCAGCAATCGGGGGCTGAGGCAGGAGGATTGCTTAAAGTCCAAGGCCAGCCTGGGCTCCATAGTGAGTTCAGGACCATCCTGGACTACAGACCAAGAACTTGTCTCAAAGAAATTAATTAATTAATTAAAATAAAATAAAAATAATAAATTTTAAATAAAATAAAAAGGATTGGATCTCAACAAAGATATAGCAAAATATAGGAATAAAGGACTTTTGTCAAATATCCCAATAAAAGGATCTGCTAGACCCCGAGAAGAGGCATCAAGATGTGACCACTGTGGTCCATTCGAGGGGTGGGAAGCTGAGCTAAAGAGTGGGTGATTTGAGTGAAATGATTCAGATGCAGAAAATTAAAAATGTTAAGTATCACCTCGTCACCTTGACAAGATACGTATGTGCACAAAATGCTCAACTTCATTGTAAACCTTAAATTTTGTGCTTATACGTATCAATAAAATGGGGGGGGGGAATATGTCAAGTATCATATGGTTTCTCTGATTTGGGAAACCCAGAATACAGGCATTCTATGGAGCCATGTGATGTGATAGCCAAAGTTGGGGATGGGGATGGGGAGGGTGTGGGAGGGCCAAAAATGGGAAGGGATTGAAAAGTTGATGTGATATGTATGTGCATGAAACACTCAAGTTCATTGTAAACATTATGTGTGGCATGTGTATATTAATAAAAATGGTGGGAAAAAAATAAAAAAATAAAAAGGTTTGGGCATGCAGCTCAGGGGTGAGAAATACCTTTGGGTTTGATTCCCAGGACAATGACAACATCAAAAAGACACAGCAGGGCCCGGGACATGACAATCCCTGTGAGGATGGCCAGAAAGAGCCATAAAAGGAACCAAGATAAACAAATAAAGGTGACACCCACATTCCCAGAAAATGTCTGCCCATTCCCAGAAAAGGCGCCACTGCCCCTTCTTGGTGCTTTCCTTGCCTTGCACTCCTTACCTGAAGTATCTGCGACTTCTCCACACCCAAGGAGGAGAGAAGCCGATCTATAAAGTACAATCCCCGCCCTTTTTTATTTTTTTGAGAAAGAGTCTCACTCAGTAGTCCAGGCTGGTCTTGAACTCAGTGATCCTCCTGCCTCAGCCTCCCAAGTGCTGGGATTACAAATGTTAACAGTACACCTGCTTATGTGGTGCTGGGGACTGGAACTCACGGCTTTCTCCTTGGTAGGCAAGCTCTCTAAGTGCTCAAATGCTATACTATTCCTCCAGTCCCTAAATTTTCTTTTGAAACAGGGTCTTGTTCTGCAGTTCAGTCTGGTCCTGAACGCACTATGCATAGCCCGGGCTGAATTCGAATACGTGACAATCCTCTTGTCTCAGCCTCCCCAGTGCTCAGTGCTGGGATTATAGGTGTATGCCATCACCCCAGCCTGCCTGGGCTTGCTAGGCAAGCACTCAAATGTCTGTGCTATTCTCTAGCCCAGTAATTTTTTTTTCAATTTGAACATTTGCTGTATTTTTCAATCACATTTTAGGTAATACTAGTATATGAACAAATAAAAAACAATGCATGGTCGTGCAGGCCTGTAATCCCAACACTCTGGGAGGCTGAGGCAGGAGGATCACAAGTATGCTTTAGCCCCGCCTGGGCAACTTAGTGACTGGTGACACCCTGTCTCAAAATCAAAAACAAAAAGGGCAGGGCATGTAGTTGACTGTGAACACCCTGAGCTTGATTTTTAATATTAAAAAAAAAAAGATTGGGAGAAGAAATTTACAGCTGAGAACATGACAAGGGGTTAATTTCCAGAGCGCCTGCAGATGCCTGAGTGTGCCCACGGGCCTTGCTGGGTGGAAGCTGCCACGCCCTGGCAGCGTGGCACTGTGCAGAGCAGGCTGCCCTGGGTCTCCTGAGCAGCCAGGCCTAAGTCCATGGGAACGAGGCTGCCACTTGGAACGGAAAATACAGGTGGACCAGAGAATCTGGACAGGATGGAAGCATCACGATACGACAATATTATGGTTCAGAAAACTGAAGCTCAGAGAGGTTACGTGGCTACCCAAGCCAAGTGCTGACAGAGGTCAAGCACCAGAGCTCGGTGTGGGATGGCTGGCATGTCACCAGCGCACGCAGCCCCCTTCCTCTCCTGTCTCCACGCCCCTCCGCCCTGACACTGAGATCATCAGAGTGTTGGGGGGCTTACCCTCAGGTAGGCTGCCGATGGGCACCGCGGCGTCGCTGGGGCTGGCGCTGGGGGTGTCGTTGGAGGTGGTGCCGGAGGCTGACAGCCCGGGTAGGCACTGGACCCCCTCCCCGCCGGCCTCCTCTCCGAAGCTCTCCCCGTTGTTCAGGCTGTTGCCCCCGGAACCCCCCTGCTGGCTGCTCAGTGTCAGGATGGAGGTGTCGCTGATCAGGAGGCTAGAGGCCCTGCTCGGCCCCTCACTGGAGCCCAGGAGCAGGGTCAAGCACGAGGTGGGCAACAGGGTGGAGGGAGGCCCCTGGGCACTGGAGTGCTGGCTGGTCCCATCGCTGGCACTGGGCATCAGGGTCCCACTGGAGGCCTGAGTAACTGTCACGTTCAGATCAGATTTGGGCCGGCTGTTGGAGTCCATTTTGGCGGCTCCCTCAGAACTTGTGCTCCAAGCAGCCCCAAGCACTCCTGTTGAAACAGGCCGAGAGAAGTGACCAGGGCCTGTCGTGGCAGCCTCGTTGGTGTCTGGGTGGAGTATTGCATACCACGCTGCAGTCCCGGTGGTCAGGTTTTGTGTGGAGATGTTTGTGGAGCTCTTGCTGGGCTGCTCGCCTGACTCGGGATCCAGAGATGTGTCCGAGACCTGCAGGAGGAGCGCCTGCGAACCCAGCCTGGAGACATAGTGGTCCAGGGCCATGCTGTTTGTCAAGGGGGCCTTGGTGAACGACTTTGACTTGGGCCCGGAAGGATTGGAGTTGCTCTGACCAAGATCAAAAGACTTACTCATTGAGATGGACTTGATGGCCTCCTCAGAACTAGGCCTAGAGTGGCTCCCAGAGCTCTGGCTGGTGGCCTCAGTAGATTCGGAGGCTGGACCCAGGAGCCCCTGTGGGTTGGTCCTTGAGGCGTGACTCGTGTTGGGATCCAGGGTCGCCACAGAGCAGGAACTAGTGGTCTGGGGGTGGGCTGAAGTCATGGCCATGCTATTATCAGACGGCAGGCACAGGGTCTCTGTGGGGGCAGGACTTGGTGTTGGGCTAAGGTCTGGAACAAGGGCCAAGCCGTGGCTCACAAGGGGATCTAGGCCGAGCGCGAGGGTCGTGTCTGGGATGGGCCCAGGAGCGCTACTGCAGCCCAGCTCTGGGGTCCCACAGGAGTGGAGACTCAGTGTCATCTCTGGGTCTTCATGAAAGGTGAGAGCTGTTCCTGGACTCACTGTCCTGTCTGGAGGGAAGTCTCTCAGGGCCAACACGCCTTCTCGTCAATGGCTAACTGTGGAGCTCACTGAGGAACTCCTGGAAAGCGAAGCCAAATGCGGCCATACTACCCCAGTGAAAACCTTCCTGCAGGTCCCAGGGACAAGGGCCTGTAACCCTCGCATTCTGAGAGGCTGAGGCAGGAGGATCACAAGTTCGAGTACAGCCTAAACAACTTAATGATTATTTTTCTTGAGACTTGGGTCTCACTCTGGAGCCCTGTCCTGAGCTCACTATGGAGCCTAGGCAGGCCTGAGCTCAGCAGTCCTCCTGCCTCAGCCCCTGAAGTGCTGGAGATTACAGGCATGTACCACCATACTTTGTTTATATAGTGTTGGAAAACTGAACCAGGGCCTTGCGCATGGTAGGCAAGTACTTTAGCCACTGAGATACTCCTCCAGACCCATTTTTACTTTTGATGTTGAGACAGGGTCTCACTAAGTCTCCACAGGCTGAGGTCAAACCTGTGATCTTCCTGCCTCAGCTTCCCCGAGTACTGGGATTACGGCCTGTGCCACAGGGCCTGGGCATCGCAGTTGGTTTTCAAAGTCACTCCAGCCAAGCTACCTCTGACTGTTTTTGGTAAAGCAGGCAACGTGGAGAACACGGGCCATTATCCAGAGTGGGGCCTGCTCAGACTAGGGGCGTAGCTCAGCGGCTAGAGAGGCTGCCTAGCACGAACAAGACCCTGGGCTGCATTCTCCAGCACCACATAAAAATTATACAGGCTTGCAAGAGCATACCTATAATCCCAGCACTCTGAAGGTTGAATCAGTAGCATTGCTGTGAGTTCAAGGTCAGCCTCGGCTACACACTGAGTTCAGGACCAGCCTGGACTATAGAGCGAAATCTTGACTCATTTTTTTTCCTGTTTTTTTTTTTCTTTGTTTTGAGACAAGGTCTCACGCTGTAGTCCACGCTAGTTCTGGACTCACTGGGTAATCCTCAATTACATGACAATCCTGCTTCAGCCTCTGGAGAGGGGAGATTGCAGGTGTGTGGAACCACGCCCAGTTTATGTGGTGCTGGGGAGCCACTCAGGGCCTTGCGCTTGCTAGGTAAGTACTCTAACTGCTGTGTCATTCCTCCAGTCCCATTTTGGGACTGGGGGCGTAGCTAAGCGGTTAAAATACTTACTTAGCAAGCACACACAAGGCCCTGGGTTTGACTTCCCAGCACCACAAAAGCTGGATGTGGTGGTGCACTCCATCAATACCAGGATTTGGGAGGGTGAAACAGGAGGATTGCTGTGTGCTCAAGGCCAACCTAGGCTACATATTGATCTCAGGATTAGCCTTGGCTACGGAGCAAGACTCTGTCTCAAAATTTACCAAAAAATTTTAAATATTGAAAATGGAAACTGCTCCATCCAGGCACCTAACTGCTGGCTGAGCTCCCAGTGCCAACCCTGCCACCTGCCCCACCCGCCCTGCCCAAGCCACCTTCCCTGTGGGAACTCTGGGGCAGCTCACCTGCACTCATGGTGTTCTTAGGCAGGAGTGAGACCCTGGGGGACAGAAAAAGAAGCTGAGTCAAAAGAATAGCTCTACACCCCAACATCTGCCTTGCACAAAAGGGTGCACAGGCCCACACTGGTGTGCGCACGCACCTCCGTTCCCCTGTATAGAGGGGGAAGTTGGGAGGAGGATGTCATCCACTCCATTGGCCCTCTAGGCAGCCAAGACCGTAGCCATGCCACCGCTTGGCCCAAGACCCTCGCCGGGTTCGTCTTGCCTCTCTCCCTGCATGGGGCAGAGCCCAGAGCCTTCGCATTGAGCTGCAGCCACCATCTATTTTGATTTTTGGTTTTGAGACTAGGTATTGTCTACTTGCTAATTTGCCCAGGCTGGGCTTGAACGTGCAATCCTCCTGCCTCAGCCTCTCAAATGCTGGGATCACAGGTTTCTGCTAAGCTACCTGTTGTCTTTGAAACAGAGCTCCAGGCATTAAAGGCCTCTGCACAGTTCCAGTCCCCTTTGCACCATTCCTGCCCCTCCAAAGTTTTCTTTCTTTTCTTTTTCTTTTTTCTTTTCTTTTCTTTTTTTTTTTTTTTTGAGACAGGATCTCACTCTATAGTGCAGGCTGGTCCCAAACTCACTACAGAGCCTAGGCAGGCCTCTACCTAACAGCAGCCTTCTGAATGCTGGGATTACAGATGTGCACCACCATGCCCCGTTTATGAGGTACTGGGGATCGAACTCAGGGCCGTGTGCTTGCTAGCTGAGAGCTCTAACCCCTGTGCTATTCCTCCAGCTCTTCAGGCCTCTTTTTATTGCATATTTGTAACAAGGACTCACTGGTTGCTAGGGCTGGGCTTGAACTTGTGATTTTTCTGCCTCAGGCTACCAAAGGGCTGGGATTACAGGCCTGCACAACCACAGGCCTCGCCAGACCTCTCTATTCTATTTTTTATTCCTTTTTTTTTTTCTTTTTTTTTTTTTTTTTTTTGGAGACAGCGTCTTGTTCTGTATAGTGCAGTCCTGAACCCACTAGGTAGGCCAGGCTAGCCTTGACTTCATGGCAAGCTTCCTGCCTCAGCCTCCGGAGTGCTGGGACTACCAGTGCCTGCCACCATGCTGGGCTTCCGTTCTGTTCCATGCGACCTCTCTGAGTGTCTCAGAGAGCCGCTTAGGTCTGCACCTGCCAAGGGCTGGCGCCCCTTCCCCGTTCCCTTCCACCAGCTAGTGCTGACGGTCTCACGCTTCCAGGGTTCAGGATCCCCAAGACAGCGAGGGCCACTGAGCGCTCTCAGGATGCCTTGGTCGGCCCCCTTCCCCTGGTGCAGTGTGTGGCTACCCATTAGACACTCTGCTCCGTGATGGCAGAGGCAAGCGGGCCTGGTTGTGCAGGTCTGTCATCCTTCACAACATGGGAGCCTGAGTCAGGAAGATCACAAGCTAAGCCCTACCTGGCAATTAGGAAACTGAGGGAGACCTTGTCTCAAATAAGCAATAAGAAGGGGCTATTAGTCAGGTGTGGTGGCACACCCTTGTAATCCAGTGCTCAGGAGGCTGAGGCAGGAGGATTACTATGAGTTTGAGGACAGCCTGGGTTACATAGTAGGTTCAAGACCAGCCTGGACTACAGAGTAAGACCCAATTTCAAGAAACAAAACAAACAAAAGAACAGAGACAGGCTGGAGGAATGGTTCAGCTGTTAAAGCGTTTGCCTAGCAAACTCTAAGTACCCTAGTTCGATTCCCCAGCACCGCATAAGCTGTGCGTGGTGGCACATGCCTGTAATCCCAGCACTCAGGAGGCTGAGACAGGAGGATTGCCGTGAGTTGAAGGCCAGCCTGGGCTTTGTAGTGAGTTCAGGACCAGCCTGGGCTACAGAGTGAGATCCTGTCTCACAATAAATAAAGTTGCACCTAGCCCACAATATATGTTTAGGGGGGTAGGAATGTATCTCTGTGGCAAAGCACTTGTCTAGCAAGCACATGGCCCTAGAATCAATCCTTAGCACTGCAAGCAAAATAAAATAAGAAACTAAAATAACACAAGAAAATAAATGTTTGGGTCTTTCTTTCTTTTATAATTATTGGAATTTTTAAAGACAAATCTTGCTCTGTAGTCCAGGCTGGTCCTGAACACACTATGGAGATCAGACTTGCCTTGAACTCAAGGCAATTCCTCCTGCCTCAGCCTCCCGAGTGCTGGGATTACAGGCAGGGGCCACTATGCCCAGTTTATGGAGTGCTGGGGAATCAAATGAAAGGCCTTGCACTTGACTGGTGAGTGCTGTAGCTGTGGTGCTATTCTCCAGCCCTGAATTTTTAATTCTCCAAACACTAGCACGCTCCTTCGCTTGTTTATGTTCATGTGTGCTCTGACACACTCACCCAATCATTTACTCATTGCAGTAGTAGTCCTGCGCATCTTTATAGTTGGCTCTGGAAAGATCATAGATTTGGGTTCATGTAGTGATGAGTTCAAATCCCAGCTCATCCTTTTACTAGTCTGGGTGAACTTGAACAGGAGACTTTCTCTGTCGCCCTTGTTCACTTCTAAGTCATCAGGTTCCCTGTGTGCCGGGCTCCACCTAAGTCACGGCTCCTCCCAGCCTCTCTATGTGGGCAGACAGCAGCCAGGCCCTCAGCACTGGAGGCCACCCAGGGCTCCCACACTGTGGCACACTGCGAACCTTCCCCACTGTTCCTCTTTGCTGCCATACTGGGAACTAAGCTCACACTGCCTTCACACGGAGCTGCAAACTTTTTTTTTTTTTTTTTTTTTTTTTTTTGAGACAGGATCTCTTGTGATCCAGAGCTCATCCTGAACTCACTAGGTAGCCCAGGTTGGCCTCAAACAAATGGGAATCCTCCTGCCTCAGCCTCCAGAGTTCTGGGATTACCGATGTGCACCACCACACATGGCTTACTAGCTCATTTTTACATAGTGCTGATGTTAGGTATGAGAACAGGTCAGGAGAGACAGGCAGGGCTAAGACAAGGCATGCTCCAGTGGCCGTGGGAGCAGAAGCAGAACCAAGGTGGAGCGAAGGTCCCAGGCGAGGCCCCACCCCTTGGGAACAGTAGAGCAGAAGTAGCTGGGACAGGCAGCTCACCCCCTCCCAGTGTCTCCCAGGTGCCCTCGGGTAACTAGCGGGCTTCCTGCAGCCCCCAGCACAGGAGACTGCTTAAACACCTGCACAAACGCTTCATAAATGGCTCAAGGCCTTCCTTCCCTGGGGACCCTCACTCCAGAGCCCCTCTCCACCTCTCCTCGAGAGATTTGCTTTCTCAACAAGCCCCTTCTTGCTTTTAGTCTTCCCTGTGAACTCTGACTGATTACTCTCAATCATATGGAGTTCCTGAACAGGACATCAGGCAACACCAGCAACAACATTTCGAGGGCTTCTTGTCATCCAGGATGTGCAACGCTGGGAATCGAACCCCGGGCCTCCTTATGCATGGTAGGCAAGTGCTTTGACCATGGAGTTCCACCCCTGGCCCTCCTCAGCCCATTTTTTGATTTTGAGACAGGGTGTTACTAAGTTGCCAAGTTCCAGGGCTGGAGGAATGGCTCAGCAGTTAAAGCACTTGCCTAGCAAGTGCTACTACGTCAAGCTCTAAGTACCCGAGTTCGATCCCCCAGCACCACGTCAGCCGGGTGCGGTGACGCATGCCTGTAATCCCAGCACTCGGGAGGCTGAGGCAGGAGGATTGCTTTGAGTCCAAGGCCAGTCTGGGCTCCATAGTGAGTTCAGGACCAGCCTGGGCTGCAGAGTGGACCCTGACTCAAATAAATAAATAAATAAATAAATAAATAAATAAATAAATAAAACCAGTTGCTAAGTTCCCTAGGCTGGGCTCGAACTAGTGATCCTCCTGCCTCAGCCTCTTAAAGTGCCTGTGCCACCAACCCTGGACAGCAACTCAGGTTTTAGTTTTAATTTTGAGATTTTTGAGATAGATCTCTCTCTGTATCTCTTTGGTATAGGGAATGGAACACTCAGGGCCTTCATGCTAGACTACATCTCCAACCAATCTTTACTCTTTAATTTTGAGATCAGGTCTTGCTAAAACCCAGGCTATGCTCAAACTTGCCATCCTCCTGCCTCTGCCTCTGAGTGCTGGGATTACAGACCTGCACCACCTGGCCAGGCACATATTTTTTTTCCTGCTTTTCTTCTTTTTTTGTAGTACAGAGGGTTGAGCCCATCACCTTCAAACTAGCTACATCCTAGCCCAGTTTTATTTATATATTTACTTATTATTGTATTTATTTTTTCCCAAGTGCTGAGATTATATGCATACGCTACTACTCCTGGCCTCCCAGTTTATGTGATGCTGAGGAACTGACTCAGGCACTCGGCACTTGCTAGGCAAGCCCTTTAACGGCTGAGCTATTCCTTGAGCTATTCCTCCAGCTCCCATTATTTTTTCTTTTCTTTTCTTCTCTTTTCTTTTTTCTTTTCTTTTCTATTTTCTTTTCTCTTGGAAACAGAGTCTGACTCTGTGATCCAGGCTGGTCCTAAACTCACCATGTAGCTCAGGCTGGCCTCGAACTTGTAGTAATACCCCTGTCTCAATCTCCCAAGTGCTGGAATTACAGGTGTGCACATTATGCCCAGCTGATGCGGTGCCAGGGAATCGAACCCAGGCCTTGTGCTTGCTAGGTGAGCACTCTAACAGCTGCGCTACTCCTCCGGTCCCCATTTTTGATTTTGAGAAGGCAAGTGACCCAAGGGGGATTGAAGGCACCTCCTCTCAACCCAGTTTGCCCCACATTACCAGGGATACCCCTAAATCAGGGGGTCGCTCCCATCCCCTCTGCCACTCTCAGGTCACTCCTTACCCAAGAGGAAAAGTTTAGTGAAATCAAGGCGACTCCCCTGATCCCCCACCATAATGCCAAACCTGAGGGCTGGAAGTCAGGAGTCCTGGGCTGGGGACCCACTGTGCGGCACCAGGCAGGTGGCCTTGCCACTTTAAGTGTCCTTCTCAATACTCCCAGTATAATGATACACAGGCAGAGCCCGGTGGCACAGACTCTGGGTGGCTGAGGCAGGACGATGCATGATTCAAGCCCAGACTGGGCAATTATTTTTTTCTTGAGACAGATTCTCACTCAGTAATTCAGGCTGGTCCTAAGTTCACTGTGTAGCCCCAAACTCATGTTAATCCTCCTGCCTACATCTCCTAGTGCTAGGAATATAAGTGTATGCCACCATGTCAACCTGGGCGCTTTAGCAGCTTAGTGAGAACCTGTCTCAAAACCAAAAATAAAAATGGAGGCTGGGGATGCAGCTCAGCAAAAGGCCCTGTGTTCAATCCCAGTATAAAAAAGGACTCCCAGGAAGTGATGAGGATAGCGCCTGGCCCACCGTCAGCGCCCACATTTGCCCTCCTTTTCCTCACCAGGGTGGGGGCTGGTGGGGGCACAAAAGGATCCAGTCCTCCTCCAGGCCCATCGGCCTCCTCTTTCCCAGCCCATGGTATCCCCTCTTCCCTCCTCTCCTACCTGCCTCCCCAACTCTTGGGACTTAATACCCTGAACGCTGCTGTCAACCGTAAGCTGCTGAGGTCAGGTTCAAAGTGTTACCTCCACCTGGAGCATCCACATGGTAACAGAATTCAGCTGAGCCACAGATAGGAAGTGGTAGTGGTGGAACAGGCCAGACAGAGGCTTTACCAACGGGGTGGGGTGGAGGTGGTACCTGCGGCTGGAGCCAACCCCACCCCTGGCACTTCCCAGAGCTGCTCTCAGCTTACCTGGGTTCTCCCAGCCCAAGACAGTGTCAAAGCCTTTGTGAGCTCACTGTGATCCAGAAGTCCCACAGCCAATAGGGCCCCTCGCCTGCCTGCGCTATGGGGAATATAGGAGGAAGTGGTTCCTCTTTTTCTTCCTTTTTAAAAAAAATTTTTTTGAGACAGGGACTCACTCTATAATACAGGCTGATCCTAAACTCACTATGTAGCCAAAGCTGGTCTCAAAGCCACGGCTATCCTCCTGCTTCAGCCTTAGTGCTGGAATTATAGGCATGTGCCACCGTGCCCAGTTTATGTGGTGCTGGGAAATCAAACTCAGGACTTTGTGCTTGCCAGGCAAGCTCTTTAACCCCCTAGCTATGCCTCGATCCAGCCCACACCCAGCTAATTTATATGTGGTATCCGAGGGCTCAAACTCAGGGCCTTGGGCAGGTAGGCAAGCGCTCTAACCACAGAGATAACATTCCCAGCCCTTATTTTTGGTTTAGAGACAGAGCCTCTCTGTCTCTAAATTGCGGGGCCTGGGATTGAATATGCAATCCTCCTGCCTTGGCATCCTAGAGCTCTGGGATTGCAGGTCTGGCCCACTGGGCCAGGCTAAGCGATGTCCTTTGGAAGAAGTGCGGTGTCGAGGTCCTCCCATGTACTATCAGTGAAGGCCTTGATTTCAGTGAAGACTGAGCTCCTCGTATGGCATTCAAGCCCCCCAAGCCCCTCACTCACCCAGTGACTTCACAGCTCTGTTTATCTCAGAATGATAAGGTCTTTGGGACCAGGTGATTCACGATGAGGAAAGCGAGATCCCAAGAGGGAAAGCACTGGCCCAAAGCCACAAGTGAGGACGCCTGCCCTTGTTTGCGTCCCAGTCCTTGATCTTTTCCCTACTCCACCCGGTGTCCTCAGCCAGGTACTGATAAAAGGGCGGGGCAGGCGGAGAGGAGGACAGGGCCGAGGGATGCACAACCCCATGGTCTGGATTCGGTGACAAGGAAATGGGGAGCCTGCGCTGTCTCTCCAAGGGACAACCACGAGCAAAACCTAAGATAATTAGGATTGGATTACAGTGACTAGATAGAAAATCCCTTTTAAAGAGGAAAGTGGGTCTGCCCTTAACATGGCATTCTAGTTTTTACCCAGATCACCAAGTCTCAGAATATTCTTGGGTGCAAAATGCAATGCAGCCAGTCTCGGGGACGCAGGCCTGTCATCCGGGCACTCTGGGAGGCCCAGTCGGGAGGACCGCAAGCTTGGGGCCAACCTGGGCAGCTTAGTGACTTAGAGCGACCCTGCCTCAAAATTCAAAAATCTGAGTCTGGGGTGTGGCTCTTTAGTTGTGGCAAGTGCAAGGCCCTAGGTTCATTTCCCTAGCACCATGTAAACTGGACAGGGTGATGCATGCCTGTAATCCCAGCACTCAGGAGGCCTGCTGTGAGTTCAAGGCCAGCCTGGGCTATAGCGAGTTCAGAATCAGCCTGGGCTGCACAGCAAGATCCTGTTTCAAAAGAAAACATTGCTGGAAGAATAGCACAGTGGTTAGAGCACTTGCCTAGTGAGCACACGGCCCTCAATTTGATTTCCCATCACCATATAAGCCAGGTATGGTGGCACATGCCTGTAATCCCAGCACTCAAGAGACTGAGGCAGGAGGATTGCTGTGAGTCCAAGGCCAGCCTGAGCTACATAGTGAGTTTAGGACCAGCCTGGGCTGCAGAGCAAGACCCTGCCTCAAAAAAAAAAAAAAAAAAAAAATCAGTTAAAAAAAAATAGATGAATAGGGCTGGAGGAATGGCACCGCAGTTAAAGCGCTTGCCTTTCAAGTACAAGGCCCAGAGTTCAATTCCCCAGCACCACATAAAGCTGGGCGTGGTGGTACATGCCTATAATCTCAGCCCTTGGGAGGCTGAGGCAGGCTGATTGTTCTCAGTCCAAGGACGGCCTGGGCTACACCAGTGAGTTCAAGACCAGCCTGGGCTACAGAGTGAGACCCTATCTCAAAAAAAAGAAAACAAAAAAAAAAAAAGAAGAAAAAAGAGCTGAATAAACAAACAAACCAATAGAGACTGGGGCAGAGTTCAGCAAGTACAGAGCCCTGGGTTAATTCCCCAGCACCACATAAACCAGATGTGATGGCACACTCATGTAATTCCACACTCAGAAGGCTGAGGCAGGAGGATTGCAGTGTGTTCAAGGCTAGTAGGTAGTGAGCTCAGGATCTGTCTGGCTACATTCTTTTTCCTTTTGAGACAGGGGCCTCTCTGTAGTCCAGGTATTTGGGAAGAAACCACCAGTCAATTAACCATCAAGTTCTGCCACCTTTATCTCCAGCGGTCGGCCTCTCTGACCCTCGCTCAGTCCTCTCCCCTAACCCTAACTCCAGTCCTCACCACAGAGGCCCGAGCTTAGCCACTCGCCTGGCTTTGGGCGCCCAACCTTTCTGCTTCTCTGGACTGCACTGAGTGAAGAGGAATTGTCTGGGGCCACATATGAAATATCTAATATAGGTAACGCAACAGAGTTACAAAAATACCTTCAAACTGCGCTCGGTGTCATGGCACTCTGGAGGCTGAGGCAGGAGTCTATCAAGTTCAAGCCCAGCCTGGTAATTTAGTAACTTAGTGAGATACTGTCTGGAAACCAAAAATAAAAAACAGGCTGGGGGCTGGAGGAATGGCTCAGTGGTTAAAGCATTTGCCTAGCAAGCTCTAAGTACCCTAGTTTGATTCCCCAGTACCACATAAGCTGGGCGTAGTGGCACATGCCTGTAATCCCAGCACTCGGCAGGCTGAGACAGGAGATTTGCCATGAGTCCAAGGTCAGCCTGGCCTCTGAAGTGAGTTCAGGACCAGCCTGGACCGGACAGTGAGAACCTGTCTCAAAAAAAAAAAAAAAAAAAAAAAAAAAAAAGGCTGGGAGGAATTCTATTCAGAGTCTCTTCTCTGTAGTGGTTTACCCCTCCTGTCCTTGGTCTTTGTTTCCTAAAGAACCACCCTCTCTGGGGGAAGCTGGGCGGGTTGGTGCATGCCTGTAATACCAGCACTCCGGAGGCTGAGGCAGGAGGATTTCTGTGAGTTTGAGTTCAGCGTGGGCTTCATAAGGAGTTCACGATCAGCCTGGACTATAAAATAAGACCTTATTTCTCAAAACAGAGAGAGAGAGAGAAGGCCAGGATACACCTTAGTGTGAAGGCCCTGGGCTTAATCCCTGGTAACAAAAGAAAAAGTTACATTTTTTTGAGACAGATTCTCACTCTATAGTCCAATCCAGGCTAGTCCTGAGTTCAGTAAGTAGACCAGGCTACACAGTGGTGCACAACTGTAATTAAAGCACTCAGGAGGCTGAGGCAGGAGGGTTGCCCTGAGTCCAAGGCAGCCTGAGCTATATTCTAAGGTCAGGGGCATTCTGGACTACAAAGCAAGACCCTGTCTCAGAAAAAAAAAAAAAAAATTCTGCCCAGGCTGGCCTCAAACTCATGGCACTCTTTCTGCCTCCGCCTCCCCAATGCTGAGCTTACAGACACGTGCAACCTTATCTGGTCAAGTTTACCGAGTCGTGTTGTATCACATTCACAGCCACGCTGGGCTGGCCTCAGGTGGCCCCTGATTGGACAAGCCTGTTGGACAGTGTCTCCCAGGGCAGGTCCGGCACCTCCGCTCCGCTGCTGCCCGACAGCCCCTTTCACGAAATGCTGTCTGTTTGCCTGCCGCCTGCGGGGTCACAGCCACCCCTGGTTTGGCACTGAGGCCAACCACAGCCCAACCACACACCTGACCACACACCGTGTCTCTTGTTCTCGCTCCGGAGTCCAGGCTGGTCCTGGACTCCCTGTGTGGCAAAGCGATCCTCCTGGCTCCGCCTCCAGAGTGCTGGCCCTTTCCTCCAAGCACCAGCCTGTGGAGTCTGCGCCGGGACAGGCAGAGGAGACGGGCAGAGAGCCCGGACGTCAGTGGTCATGGGCACTCCCCGCCCCCGGCAGAGGCTGCGTCAGCTTTGAGGCCAAGAGGGCACAGGTCTGTGCACACCAGGCCAGCTTCAGCTCTACCACCAGGGCAGCCCGTGCATGGGAGGGCCTTGTGCAGCCTCAGAATGAACGTTTTGAGCTGTTGGGGCTGGAGGAATGGCTCATCGGTTAAAGCACTTGCCTACCAAGCACTGGGTCAAGCACTGAGTACCCGAGTTGGATTCCCCAGCACCACATAAGCCGGGCGTGGTGGTGCACACCTGTAATCCCAGCACTAGGGAGGCTGAGGCAGGAGGATTGCCATGAGTCCAAGGTCAGTCTGGGCTCTGAAGTGAGTTCAGGACCAGCCTGGGCTGCAGAGTGAGAACCTGTCTCGATAAATAAATAAATAAATAAATAAATAAATAAATAAATAAATAAATAAAATAAAAATTTAAGCTGAGCGATGGTATAGGCCTAAAATCCCAGTACTCTTGGTACTAAGTCAGGAGAATCACATGTTCAAGACCAGAGTAAGAAATTTAGCAATTTAGTGAGAGAGAACCTGTCTCAAAATCGAAAATAAAGGTGGGGTGGGGATGTAGCTCCATGTGAAGGCTTTGGGCTCAACTGCCAGTACCACAAAAGAAAAAAGACAAAAGCCTGCTAGAGCTGCACCTGGTGGTGCAGGCCTATAACCACAATACCGTGGGAAGCTGAGGCAGGAGTCCACCTTTGAATCTAGGCAACTTAGCAAGGCCCTGTGTCAAACCAAAAAGCAAAAGATGGGCTGGAGAAGTAGCTTAGTCCAAAGGCCCAGGGTTCTATCCCCAGCACCACAAAAAAGAATTAAGTTTTTAATTCTTGTCTCAAAATGGGATTTGTTCAGCATTAGCGTTAAATATTATAATGAGGGTTGGAGGAGTAGCACAGCAGTTAGAGGCTTGACCAGTGAGCCCAATTCCCTGAGTTTGATTCCCCAGCACCACATAAGCTGGGCATGGTGGTGCACACCTGTAATCCCAGCACATGGGGGGCTGAGGCAGGAGGACTGCCATGAGTTTGAGGCCAGTTTGGGCTGAGTGGTGAGTTCAGAACCAGCCTAGAGGAGAGCGACATTCTGTCTCCAAAAAAAAGTATTGTAATAAAAAAAAAATACCAATGTCAAGGGGTGTGGACAAGGGGAGGAGACCCACAGGTACCGTAAATCAGACAGAAGTGCCTGGAGCCACCCGGGTGTGTGTTTGAATGTAACTTTGATGTGACAAAACAGGTGTGGCTTCTCAGAGCCTCACATTCTTCTGCAGCATTGGGACTTAGAAGCATTTGGCATCTGGGTGTGGTAGCACACACCTATAATCCAGTACTCTGGGAGGCTGAGGGAGGAGAGTCAAAAATTTGAACCCTGCTCTGACAATTTAGTGAAATCCTGTCTCAAAACAAAAAAATAAGAAGCCAGATGTGATCATTTTGTGATAATGTGTGCCTGCCTGCAATCCTAGCCCTCCTAGCAGGGTGAGTCAGCAGGACTCCAAGTGCCAGCCCCTTTATTTTATTTTTTTGAGACAGGGTCTCAGTCTGTAGACCAGATTGGTCCTGAATTCACTGTTAGGCCAACCTCGCCTCAAGCTCATCGTAACCCTCCCACACTCTAGGAGGCTGAGGCAAGAGAGGATGGCAGGTTTGGCTGAGCCAGCCTGGGCAGTTTTTTCTTTTCTTTCCTTTTTTTTTCTTTTTCTTTTTCTTTTGGAGTACTGGAGATCGAGCCCAGAGCTTGCACACTGAGCTACATTCCCAGGCCATTCTTATTTTTATTTTGAGACAAGATCTCACTAAGTTGTGATTGCCCAAGGCTAATTTAGCGACAACCTGTTCCAATTTTTTAAAAAAAGATATTTTTGAGCTAGAGGAATAGCACAGAAATTAAAGAGCTTGCTTGTCAAGAACAAGGCCCTGCATTCAATTCCCCAGCACCATATAAGCCAGGTGTGGTGACCCATGCACCACTCAGGAGGCTGAGGCAGAAGGATTGCTGTGAGTTTGCAGCCGGCCTTGGTCTCAGGACTAGCCTGGATTACAGAGCGAGACTCTATCAAAAATTATTTTTTTCAAGTACTAAAGTTGATATTTTATTGGAAAGACAAAGATAGATGAAAAGTTTCCATTAGGTGGAAGGGTACTTGAAAATGGTTACCTACAAAAAAGATATTTTAAGAAAGGGCTGAGAGGGCTAGAGGAATAGCTCAGTGGTTAAAGTGCTTACCTATCAAGTGCTAAGTACCTGAGTTCAATTCCCGGCATCACGTAAATTGGACGTGGTGGCACACACCTGCTTTCCCAACACTTGGGAGTCTGAGGCAGGAGGATTGCTGTGATGCTGTGAGTTTGAGGCCAACCTGGGCTACATAGTGAGTTTAGAACCAGCCTGGACTACAGAGTGAGACCCTGTCTCAAAAAAAAAAAAAAATGGCTAAGAATGTAGCTTAGTATGAGGGTCCTGGCTTCCATCCCCCTGTACCACACACACACACACACACACACACGCACGCACACACCAGCTCAAGACTTGTGGATCCCCTCATTTACCCCTAATCAGTCACCAAGTACACTTCTGGGTTTCTCTATTAGCTTCTATAAGCATTTATTATAGGCACATTATACACTTAAACATGGACACTGAAACTCCTGGGTCCAAGAATTGAGTCAGTCCCTATGTTACCTCCTACCCAGGGTGCCCAGATCTCCCCCTGCAGGAGAAGGTGACTTTGCCCTGGTACTCTCTCTGCTCCCAGGAACAGCCCCTAGTAACCCTGGTCAGATGCCAAGACTCTCAGTTCCCTCCTGCCCGGTCTATCAGCCATTATCTCAGATAAGACATTTCGAGTCCCTGGGGCAGATCTGATCCGTCCTAACCACCAGCCCGTGCCTGCCCCTGGGGGACGGCAGAAGGCCTAGAGTCAGCAGAGTAGCGGACCTGGAATCACCCCATCTAGAGGTTTCTTTTCCCATAGAGGCAACATGTGGCCCAGAGAGAAACGGACCCTTGCTCTAGGTGTCCAGGAAAGTGAGGTCAGGCTGGGTTAGCCCCTGTCCCCTCTCCCAGGCAGGGGCAGCCAGGCGGTGGGGGCTATCCCCAGCTATCTCCACAGCCTCGTCCTGTGCTCAAAGGTCACGCTGGAGATGACAGGGCTTTCTGCTTGAGCTGCTAAGATGCAGGCAGGGCGGGGGAAGGAGGAGGGCGGGGAGAGAGGAGGGGCTTCCGGAGTTATTTCAACTCGATGGGGACAGCCTTGCTCCCGCAGGAGCTGCCAGGCTCAGGGGAGAGCCGGGTGCTGCTGGGGGCTCCTGCCTCCCACCTGACTCCAGCTGCGGGGAGCCTCCAGGTCTCTGGGCCACTGCGAGTAGCGTCACTATGGCCGACAGGAGGTGGTGTTCGAAGAGCCAGGCCAAGTGGGCGCTGTTGGGCAGTGCCGCTGTGGCTCTGCTATTGCTCGTGGGGTTGGTCCTGGGCCTGGTCTTGCTGCAGAGGCCCCAGCCAGGTAGGTGTGCCCCGTGCACGCGCCCCCAGCCCCGGGTCGCCGTGAGCGCAGACCCCTTTGCCTGCCTCTCCCCACCATTGCCTGAAGGCCAGAGCTCTCTCCCGCGCCCCCATGGATTCTTCCTTTTGGGGGGTCTCACGGGCGCCTCGGCTCAGCAACCCGAGCCCACTCAGGCTGTCTCTCCGCACGCTGCCCGGGCCAGCCCTCGTCCTCCTGAGCCTCTCGCCCGCCTGCCTGCCAGCTCTGCCCCAGGACGCCGATCTACTCCTGGACCCTCTGAGGTGGCCGCTCCCTCCCACGCACCCCTCTGCCAGCGCCGCTCCTGCCCATCCGCCCCTGCCCGCTCTGCAGCCACCAGTCCACCTGCTTCCTGCACTGCGCATTCCCTGGCCGCCTCAGTGGCACCGCGGCCCTTGACAGCCTGGCTTCGAACTCTGGCTCCGCTTTCCCCGGCCCGTTTCTCTGGATTCCATCCGTACCAGGCCTCCTTTCCTTTCTTTCTCTTTCTCATTTTAACTTTTTATTTTTTGGGAGAGGGGTTCTGGGGCTCAAATCCAGGCCTCAGGCATGCTAGGTGCGTGTTCTGCCCCTGAGTCACTCCCCCAGGCCAGTGACTTTTTTTCAGTCAGGAGCCTGGACTCAGGACCTTCACACCAGGCTGCCTCGCCAGCCTGGTTCTGCTTGTGTGCTGATTCGGCATCTGGTAGGCTTGAGGTCCAGTCCAGGGTCTTCACACTATGCTATACACTGGGCCCATTCTTAAATTTTCTATTTGTTGCGATACTGGTGATTAGACACAGGGTCTTAATTCTGAGCTACACCTTGAGACGAGGTCTTGCTAAGTTAATGCACTGCCCAGGCTGGGCTCTTGTGGGTATTTATTTATTATTTATTTACTTAGGGACAGGGTCTCACTCTGCATCCAGGTTGGTCCTGAACTCCCCATAAAGCCCAGGCTGGCCTCAAACTTGCAGCAGTGCTCCTGCCTCATCCTCCTGGGATTGTCATATGCCACCACTCCTGGCTAACTTTTTATTTTTTCTTTTAATGCACTGCTGAGGAATCAAATCCAGGCCCTTGTGCATTTTAGGTGAGCACATTAACCACTGAGTTATGCCGGCAGCACAGATTTTTGAGACAGGTGTCTGTAAGTTCACAAGTTGCCCCGGCTGGGCTTGAGCTTACGATCTTCCTGCCTCAGCCTCAGAGAATGCCAGAATTACAGACCCGAGCTAGGACTATACACGAAGTCCTAGCTCATGCTTACTTATTGTCAGTCAGGACCTCTATATATAGTTCAGGCAGGCCCAGGCTGGTCTCAAACTCACAGCAATTCCCCCGCCTCGGCTTCCTGAGTGCTGGGACTTCAGGCATGTACCACCAAAGCCCGGTTTATATGGTGCTTGGGAATTGAACCCAGGGCCTTGCCTTTGCTAGGCAAGTGCTTTAATCACAGAGCTACCCCCCCACCTATCATTCTTTTTAAACTCAACGCATAGCTCTGGCGGGCCTCGTTCACAGCAATCCTCCAGTCTCAGCCTCCCCAGTGCTGGGTCACAGGTGAGTGTCACCAGACCTGGCTCCAGTGACCGTCCTTCTAGGCAGTCATGCTCTTTCCGAGCCTTCATTTCCACTCTCCTTCCACTTAGAACAACCTACTCCCCCTTCCCTACACCCATCCTTCAAGGGCCCTCTTTCCTACGAGGTCCCTCTTTCCTGACTGCCCTAGGCCAGCACCAGGACCTCCTAACCAAAGGCCCAGGCAGGTTCTTTCCTTACAGCACAGGATGGACTCTAGGTCCCCTGTTCTGCTCAGCAGCTGGCTGAACACAGCGGCGGGCCAGGGACAAAGTCAGGATGAACCACCCGAGCGTCTCGGTTGGGGTGAGGACCATTGCTAACAGGCCCTTGGCTCTCGTCCTAGGCTCTGAATCGAAGGATGTGTACCGCTCAGATGCAGACATGCTGGGCTACCTGATGACGAGGGGCCAAATCAGCCACCAAGATGGCTTGCTGGTCACCTGGTACCACGGAGCCAACAGCCTGGAAAAAATGAATGCTGCCCTGAAAGGTAAATCTAGCTGCAGGGACAGGGCAGTCCAGGACAGGAGACCGGGAAGGAGGGAGGGCAGAGGTGGGGCTAAGATACCATCATGGTGGATGGTCGCTGGGCGTTGAGAGGACGACTTCCAAGCCCTGTCGTCCCCCCAAGGAAGTAGAGTCTGGGAGGCAGGCTCAAGCTGTACAGCCGTGCTATGAGCTAGGACCAGATGCCTGTGCCATCCTGGCCCCAGCCACCTTCCCCAACCTGCCAGGGGCCCATCGGCCCTGCTGAGAGCCCTCAGCTCTCAAGGATGACGGAATCCAGAGATCTGTTTATATGTGGTTTGGGGGATGGACATGTATGTAGATCAGTGCTTAGAGAGTTTGCCTAGCCTGCACAAGACCCCAGATTTGATCCCCCAGCACCACTTAAACATTAGCTGGGCTTGGTGGTGTACCACTGTAATACCCACACTTGGAGGCTGAGACAGGAGGATTGTCTCTAGTTGACCTCAATATAGGAGGCTGAGGCAAGAAGATTGTTGTGCGCTCAAGGCTAGTCTGGGTTACATGGGGACCTCGGGACCAGCCTGGATTATAGGGTGAAACTCTGTCTCAAGAAAATACGTGTGTGTGTGTGTGTGTGTGTGTGTGTGTGTGTGTGTTTACAAGATCTTGCTGAACTCTGTAGCCCAGGCTAGCCTCAAACTCACAGCATTCCTCCTGTATCAGCCTCCCAAATGAAGAAATTGCAGGTGTGCACCATTGTGCCCAGCTTACATGGTGCTGGGGAACTGAACCTAGGGCCTTGTACTTCTAGGCAAGCTGACCTGTGGCTCCAGCCCCATATATGCATTTCGTTTACTTGGGATACTGCAGACTGATCCCAGGGCCTTCACTGGGCTACAGCAGCAGCAGCCTCAGCTCCCCTCCTTTTGACTGGTTTTTTGTTTTTTGTTTTTTGTTTTTTTGAGACAGGGTCTCACTCTGTAGCCCAGACTGGTCCTGAACTCACTGTGGAGCCCAGGCTGGCCTTGGACTCAGGGCAATCCTCCTGTCTCAGCCTCCCGAATGCTGGGATTACAGGCATGTGCCACCACTCCCAGCTTTATGTGGTGCTGGGGAATCAAACTCTGGTACCTAGTACTTACCTTAGTACTTGCTGGGCAAGCGCTTTAACCGCTGAGCCATTCCTCCAGCCCTCCCCTCCTTTTGAGATGTGATGTTGCTCTATAGTCCAGACTAGTCCTGTAGCCAGGCTATCCTTGAGCACATGACAATCCTGCATCAGCCTCTGAAGTGCTGGGATTATAGGCATGCTCCAACGTGCTGGGTTTATGTGGTATTGGGAAATCAAACCCAGGACTTTGTGTTTTCTAGGTAAGCACCCAAATGCTAAGCTATGTTCCCAGCCCTGTCCTTAGGCTTGTTTATTTATAGACAGAATCTTACAACTTTGCAGGCTGGGTGGGTCCTAGTCTCACTGTGTAGCCCAGGCTGGCCTTGAACTCATGGCAATTCTGCCTCAGCCTCATGAGTGCCGGGATTAGATTACAGGCATGTGCCAACCACACCTGACTTTTTTTTTTCTATTTTCATTTTATTTCATTTCTTATGGAGCCTTTGCACTGAACTGTATCCCCAAAATTTTTGTTTTGTTTTGTCCTTTTTTTTTTTTTTTTTTTTTTTTTTTTTTTTTTTTTTTTTTTTTTTTTTTTTTTTTTTTTTTTTTTTTTTTTTTTTTTTTTGAGGCAAGGTCTCACGCTGCAGTTGAGGCTGATCCTGGACTCGCTATGCGGACCAAGTGGGCCTCAAACTCACGGCAGTCCTCCTACCCCAGCTTCCCAAGTGCTAGGATTACAGGCATGGGCCAAAACTACCCAGTTAATCTTTATGTGGTGTTGGGGATACAAACTCAGTGTCTTATGAATGCTAAGCAAGCACTTTAATCCACAAGCTATTGTCCCAGGCCCCCCAATCCAATTTTTAAATTTTTTTTAGGTAGGATCTCATTCTTAGGTCCAGACTGTTCTTGAGTTCATTGTATAGCCAGGCTGGCTTCCAACTCACAGCATTCCTCCTGTCTCAACCTCCAGAGTACTGGGATTACAGCTGTGTGCTGTCATACCTGGATAATTTTTATATGGTGCTATAGAATCAAAACGATGGCCTTACACATGCTGGGCAAGTACTTTAACCACTGAGCAATGGTCCCAGCCCCAATTCTGATACTTTTTGAGACAGAGTCTCACTCAGTAACCCAGACTGGTCCGGAACTCACCATGTAGCCCAGCCTGGCCTCGTACACACAGCAGTCCCCCTGTTTCAGCCTCCAGGGCTGGCATCACACACATGTGCCACTGTGCCCAGTTTATATGGTGCTGGAGAATCAACAAACTCAGGGCCTTGAGCTTGCTAGGCACGCACTCTAGTTGTCGAAGTTTCCCTCCAGCCCCATGATTCTGATTTTTGAGACAGGATCTCATTAAGTGGCAAAGTTCCAGGCTGAGCTCGAATTTGGGTCCTCTTCCTTCAGCCTCGTGGAGTGTTCAGTTAGATCACAGGCCTGAAGCCATGGGGCGGGCTTATTTTGATTTTTCACTAAATTGGTAAGTCCCCACGTGGGGACTGAGTTTGGTGATCATCCTGTGTCAGAAGAGCCACCAGGAACCCGCTAGGCAGCACCCAGCAGTAGCAGACACGGAGAGGCCCGTCTCAACACAGCTCCTGGGGCTGCAGAGGACCCCATGCCCTGTTAGCTCTCTGAAAGTCCAGCCACGCCCTGGGGTAGCTCCCTGGGAGGAGGAACTGGTCTAGCACCAGGCTGCAGCCACCTCGGGTGAATACCAAGGACCAGCCAGATCTCAGCCCGGGCAGCCAACCGAACTGGGCTTAAATATATCACTGTGGTCACCAGGCTGCAGCTCAAAATGTGGGAGTGGCTACCTTTTTTTTTTCCTGGTACTGGGGATTAGACCCCAGTTCACACCAAGCTACATCCCCACACCCTCCCCACCCCACACCCCCTTTTTTCAATGCATTGAGCTTACTTCCATAGCCCTTTATTTATTCATTTATTTTGGGGTACTAGAGATTGAACCCAAGGCTTTCACTCTGAGCTACATTCCAGGTCCATTTTTAATTTTTATTTCAAGACAGGGTTGCTAAGTCACTAATTGCCCAGGCTGGGCTTAAACTTGTGATCTACCTGCCTTCCAGCGTGCTGGGATTACAGGCCTGTGCTACCAGTCCTGGATGACATTGAACTCCCAAGGTCAGGAACCAGATGACATCTACCTGATTGAACTAACTCCATGTATTTAAAAGATAAGAATGATAATACTGGGCTGGGGCCTAGCTCAGAGATTAAAGGTCTACCTAGCAAGCACGAAGTCCTGGGTCAATTCCCAGCACTACATAAACCAGGTGCAGCAGTGCATGCCTGTAATCCCAGCACTAGGGAGGGCTAAGACAGGATTGCCAGGTAAGGACATAACTCAGAGCATCTTTTCTGAAAGTAACTTGATAATATGAGCTTCCAGATGATTCTGTGAGGCCGGTACATAGCTCAGTGGTTAAAGTGCTTGCCTAGCATGTGCAAGGCCCTGGGTTTGATTCTCCAGCTCAACATAATTCAAGTGTGGTAGTGCATGACCAGAATCTCAGCACTCAGGAAGCTGAGCCAGGAGCGTTGACATGAGTTTGAGGGTAGCTTGGGCTGGCTGCACGGTGAGTCCAGGACCAGCCCGGGCTACAGAACAAGACACTGACTCAACAAACAAACAAGAAAACAAAAACCAAAAAACAAACAAAACAAAACAAAACAAAACCCCACAAAATGATCTTGTATCGCACTAAGTCATCCTGTAAGGAAGGACCAAAAGCCAAAATGTCTCAGGGGCGGCGGCTAGTCCACTGTACACAGTGGGCACCTCAGCCATGTACTTCCAGCCACTCTTTTGCCTTAATGGGGTATATAAAAAGATTGTGAAACTATGTTGTAATGTTGTAAGGAAACCCAAAGAATAGGCTGAGGGTGTGATTTTTTTTTCTTTTTTCTTTCTTTCTTTCTTTCCTTTTTCTTTTCTTTCTTTTCTTTTCTTTTCTTTTTTTTTTTTTTTTGAGACAGGGTCTTGCTCTATAGCCCAGGATGGTCCTAAACTCACCATGTAGCCCAGGCTGGCTTCAAAGTCACAGCAATCCTCCTGCCTCAGCCTTCCAAGCTTATGTGCTGCTGGGAAATCAAACTCAGGACCTTATGCTTGCTGGGCAAGCACTCTAACCACTGAGCTACACCCCCCGGACCCCTGGGATACAATTTAGTAGCGCACTTGCTTAGCATATGCAATGCCATGGATTTAGTCTTTGGTGTGCAAAGTAGATAGCTAAATGCAAAGTAGTTTTGGCTACATAAAAACTTTGCACAGACCAAAGTGGAAAATACATCAAAACAAATTTTGCCAGATGTGGTGGCACACATCTTTAATCCTAGCCCGAGGCAGGAGGAGTGCAATTCAAGGTCAGCCTGGACAATTTAGCAAGTGTCTCAAAATAAAAAAGGGCTGAGATACAGCTCAGTATGGTGGCTTGATGTTCAATTTTGGAACCGAAGGAAAAAAAAACTACAAAGAAATCTGAATGATTTCCTCTTCTTTATACTTTTCTATAGCAAGTATTTAATATCCTTTTTTGAGAGAGAGAGAGAAAGAGAGAGAGAGAGTCTCACTCTCTAATCCAGGCTGGTCCTAAACTTAGGATGTAGCTCCAGCTGGCATCAAACTTACAACAGTCCTCCTGCCTCAGCCTCCCAAGTGCTGGGATTATAGGCATGCATAGGCCTGCACCACCGTACTTGACTAATTTTGCCCTTTTATTGGGGGGGGGGGGGTAGTACCAGAGATTTGAACTGTCACTGAGCTATATCCCTAACTTTTATTTATTTATTTCTGTAGTATTGGAGCTTAAACCCGAAGCCTTCACATTGGGGTACATCTCCCACCCATTTTCTTTATTCGTTTATTTACTTTTGTGGTTCTGAGGATCCAGTCTTGGACCTTTACCCTGAGCTATATCCTCCCCTCAACCCTTTCTTGTGTGTGAAGAGAACATTTTATTGGGAAAATTACAGAACTTGAAAGGAGGATAAAGCTTCTGCTTGTCACAGGGAGACATGGAAATTGGGTTAACCCTGAGCTGTATTCTCAAGCTATTTTTGCCTTTGATTTGTGATAAGGGCTCTCTAAGTTGATCAGGCTGGGCTCAAACTGGCAATCTTCCTGCCTCAGCTTCTAAGACACTGAGATTACAAACCTGAGTCATCGTGTCGATGGCTGATGTACAACACCTTTGTGTTTGTGTGTGTTTGTGCACACTACTGGAGGATTAGGCCCAGCCAGGACCTTCACACTGAGCTACATCTCCAGCCCACCCAGCCCTTGTATTTTGACAGGGTCTTGCTTAATGGCTGAGTTCAAACTTGCAGTCTTCCTGCCTCAGCCTTACAGGTGCTAGGATTACAAGCCTGTGCCTCTGGCCCAGGGTGCGATGCCTTTGTGATGAGAAAAGGTTTGGGCTGAGCTCTGTGTCCTAAACAGACGATACCATGGTCCTGGAGGCGGATGTCAACATAGAGGGGCTGGACACAGTCAACGAGACTGGAGTCCCCATCATGGCCCACCCCCCTGCCATCTACAGCGACAACACCCTGCAGAACTGGCTGGACAGTGTGCTGAACTCTACTCAGAAGGGTAAGTGTCCCCCACGAGCCCCGCCAGGGTCCACCGGGGTAGGCGCCGCTCCACCAGCCGGAAGCCCAGCCCTCACCACCAGGTGCTCCTTGGTGGGCTAGCACTGCAATGCTCCGACACCTCGGATCAGTGCAGACTCCAGGGTGGGGGACAAGGTGCACACCCAGTGCTCTGTCCTGGACCCGCAGGAGAGACAGGGGACAGAGAACCACAGCGTGAAGTCGTGCTCAGGTGTTTCCTCCTGGACCACAGAGCAGGCACGCAACCTTTGGAAGCCGAGCCCCCTCCCTCCCCCACTCCATGACCAGTCGCTGGTGACCAACTGGATCTGACTCCTCCTTTCATCCTTCCCGTTACTCAGCTGCTGCATCTGCCAATTCTTTCCTTTTTTTTTTAACACTTTAAAATTTTTTGTTTTTGTGTGTGTGGTCTTGGGGAGCCAGCCCGGATCTTCATTCACCCTGAGCTACATCCTCAGCCCCTTTCCATTTGTGATTTTGAGACAGGGTCTGGCTAAGACACCAAGTTGCCTAGATAGATGGGGCCTGAACTTACAGTCCTCCTCCTGCCTCAGCCTGCCGGAGCGCTGAGTTGGGGCTGGGTGTGTTGCTCAGCAGTTAGAGCGCTTGCCGGAAGCGCGGGATTCACTGACTGTACCACCAGGCCTGGTTGGTATCTGTCTTTCTGAGTCCGGCTTATTTAACTCAACAGGGCCCTCAGATCCATCTGTTTGCTTACAAATGAGAGAATTTTGTTGTTCTTTATGACTGAATAATACTCCGTGTGTGTGTGTGTGTGTGTGTGTGTGTGTGTGTGTGCATGTTCACACTTTCTTCAACCATTCATCTGTTGATGGGCACCAGGCTTGTCCCACTTCCTGGCTACTGTGAATTGCACTGCAGTATGTGCTGTAATAAACCCAGGATTGCAAGTGTCTGTCCCCACCGTACGCTAACTTTGATTCCTTTGGGTATATTACAAGGATGTGGCAGGATCAAATGGTAGCTCTATGTTTAGGTTTTTTGTGTTTTTTTGTTTCTTTGTTTGTTTTTGTTTTTTTTTTCCTTTTCCCCAGCACTAGAGATAGGACACAGGGGCTTCACATCCCCAGCCCCTTTTATACTGTTTTTTTGAGACAGGATCTTGCTAGGTTGCTCTGGCTGGGCCAACACTAGTGGTTCTCCTGTATCAGCCTCCCAAAGTGCTGGGGTTACAGGTGTGCACCATAGGGCCTGGCCTCAACCTATTCTTTTTTTTTTTTTCATCCAGACAGAGTCTGGCTCTGTAGTCCAGGCTGGTCCTGATCTCACTGTGGAGCCCAGGCTGGCCGCAAACTCCGCAAACATCCTGCCTCAGCCTCCTGCATCACCACACTCGATCTCCAGCCCACTCTTTAGTTTTGACTTTGAGACAGTCTTGCTAAGTCACTGAATTTCTGACGCTTTGCTTGAAAACTTGCCACGCTCCAGCTTCCGCCTCCGGGAGTGCTGGGACTATCGGCGAGCGCCACCAGGCCAGGCTGGCTTCCATACTCTCGGTGACGGCCATTCCGATGGGGTGGGATGCAGTCTCAAAGTAGCACTTCTGTTCACACTGCGCTGTTTTTTGTGTTCTGTGCTGGGCATCAGCCCCAGGGCTTCGAGAACACTGGAGAGGCAGCCACATCCCGGCCCTCTATAATTTTTTTTTCAGTACCAGAGATTGAATCCAGAACCTTCATAATCCATCCTCAGCCCTTTTAAACTTTTTATCTTTTTTCTTTTGAGACAATCTCACTCAGTTGTCCAGGCTGGTCCTGAACTCTAGCCCAGGCTGGTCTCATACTCACGGCAACCTTCCCGCCTCAGCCTTCCAAGTGCTGGGATTATAGGTGTGTGCATGACGCCTGGCTTATGTGGCGCTGGGGAATCAAACTAAGGGCCTTGTGCTATTGTGTACCCTATCTAACTGCTATGCTATTCCTCCAGCTTCTCATTTTTTATTTTTTATTTTGAGGACAGAGTCTTGCTAGGCTGGCCTAGAAGCTGCAGTCCTCCTGCCTCAGCCTCCTGAGCAGCTGGGACTACAGGCTGCACCACTGTGGGCGCTGGCTCCTGCCCCGCACTCCGGCCCTCTGGTCTCCAGCGGCTTTGCCAAGGCCCCTCCCACTGTAGCCCTTGTCCCCGCCCCCGCCAAATCTCCACACTCGTTAGTTTATCCGCACCGCGTCCTTCTCTACCCAGACCTTCTTCCAGGCCCTGGTGCCCCAGGACCATGAGGTGACCCTGCCAGGAATTCCAGCCCTTCCCCGGCAGCGGCTTTGGTACCTCCCACCTCCCGTGGGGTGGCACTCTTGCCCCAGAGGCCCGCCCTTCGGGGTTGGCCCTGCCTGTGGGACAGCCCCCCTCTCCCCTCCCGAGACCCGGTGCTGCCTCCCCAGCCACCGGGGCCCCACCAAACACGCACACACAGGCTGCCAGGTCACGGGCCGGGCGTCTCCAGGCTGCTTGGCCAGCTCCCCACGCCCTTGCCCTCTTGCCACAGGCATCAAGCTGGACTTCAAGAGCCTCAAGTCTGTGGGCCCCTCTCTGGACATCCTTCGGCAGCTGACAGATGCCGGCAGGGTCCGGAGACCCGTGTGGATCAATGCTGACATTCTACGTGGCCCCAAAGTGTCCCACTCAAACGAGGTCAATGCCACACGGTGAGTGTTTGCCTCTGTCCATTTCCAGCAGGCTCTACCCCAGAAGGCCTTTGCTGAGTCTACTTCTAGGTCCACTTCCAGGTCCACCCTGCAGTCTCACCTCTGGGCCTTTGCACGTGCTGTTCCCTCTACCTGAATGCCTTTCTTTCCTTTTCTGATGAGCCTCTATGCAGTTACCACCAATTCCAGAAGCATCCTGACATCCCAGGCTGCTCTGCTTTCTCTGGGCTTCTCAGGCCCCCACGTTTTCTTAACAGAGCCCCTGCTTTTGTTGGGCTGTCACTGTTGGCTTACAAGTCTGGCACTCCTGTGACGCTGTGGACTCCTGTGGAGGAGCAGGGCCAAGTCCCTCTGCTACCAAGGACAAACGCAGGCCTTGGCCTGCTAGAAAAGTCAAAACGCTGACCCCTCCCCACGCCCTCTGCCCTCCCAGTAGCCCAGCGTTACCTCTCACCAACAACCCTCCACACACCACCCACGAGGTGCTATACCATTAGGGTCTACAGGAAGGGGTGAGGGTGTACTCAATTTTTAATTTTCAGCGCTAGGGCTAAAACCCAGGACCATTTCACTGTGCTACATTCCCAGCCCCACTCTTTCTTTTTTTAATTTTTTTTTTTTTTTGAGGCAGAGTCTCGCTCTGTAGACCAGGCTGGTCCTGAACTTACTATAGAGCCCAGGCTGGTCTTAAACTCATGGCAATCCTCCTGACTCAGCCTCCCAAGTGCCAGGATCCCAGGACTCGCCTTTAAAAAGAATGACACCCGGGGCTGGAGGAATCACGTAGTGGTTATAGAGTGTCTGCCTAGCAGCACAAAGCCAAGTTCGATTTCCCAGAACCACATAAGCCAGGTGTAGTGGTGCACACCCGTAATCCCAACACTCATGAGTTCAAGGCCAGCTTGGGCTACATAGCTAATTCAGGACCAGGTAACACCCTGTCTAAAAAAAAAAAAAAAAATGACACGGGGACTCTGCCTCTGCCACTTCGCCTATGTGGGAATGTCTCTGAAAGGCCGAAACATCAGTTACAGAGTATGTGGTGGTATTTTTTTTTTTAAGACAGGGTCTCTCTCTGTAGCCCAGACTGGCCCTGAACTCACTATGAAGCCCAGGCTGGCCTTGGACTCAAGCAATCCTCCTATCTCAGCCTCCCAAGTGCTAGGATTGCAGGCGTGTGCCCCCATATCCGGCTTATGTGGTGCTGGGGAATTGAACTCGGGCACTTAGCACTTGCTAGGCAAGCACTTTAACCGTTGAGCTATTCCTCCAGCCCCAGAGTATGTGTTTTTTTAATAGGCATTATTATAAGATTAGAAGTGATATACATTTGTAATGTTAGGACCCTAGGGTTGGTTTCAAGGTAAGATTTGTAATAATACTTTGAGTATTTAAAAAAAAAACTGATCTGCCTGAGGTCAGCATCAAGACCTGTGCCCAGACCTTGATCCCTACATGAGGACCCCTGATAATCACTCCCGTCCTTCAGGGCCTTGCCTGTGTCGAGGACCCAGGAGAAGGGGAGGGATGACAGGGCTCTGAAAGGTCAACATGTGGATTCTCTGCAGGTTCCTGGCGCTGGTGCAGGAGAAGTACCCCAAGACCACGCTGTCTGTGGGCTGGACCACTCCTGCCTGGCCCCAGCTGGTGAACGCCTCATACACCCAAGACGGAATACGACAAATGCATGCACTGGTGAGAGCGCTGCCACAGAAGGTCACCTTCCCTGTGCGAGCCGTCATGGTGCGGGCGGCCTGGCCCCACTTCAGCTGGCTTCTGGGCCAGTCTGAGAGGTGAGGAAGCCCAGACTCCGGTCTCAGTCCCTGTTGGCTCCAAACCCACCCCAGCACCCGACGCCCGGAGAAAGTCCCAGATGATCATGGCTAGAAGGTCCTAAATATCATATTCCACCCCACCGCTACTCACACCTTCTGCAGTATCCCTGCTTTCTGCTTGTGTGCCTCAGGCGATGGGCTGCTCACTACTGCCAGTGGGGGAGGTTTCTGAGAACTCTGCCAGCCTGACTGTTTGCTGAGGTACAATTTATCCCTCCATAGCTTCTACAAGAGCTGCTGTGGCCCTGTGGCCGCAGAGGTGACAGTGGCAACTTCAGCCCCGGATATAGCCCTGCAGAGATGCAGGGAGCCCAAGTCCAGCTCCCAGCCACTCCTAGGAGAGTCCTGAGGCTGCCCCTTCTCCACAACTTGCCTTTCCTCCACACCCTTGTCCTTTTCCTAGGATGCAGAAACTGGCCTTCCACCCGGACCCCTGCTCTGTCGTCCTCAGGGAAGGGCTGATGGGAGGTTGGGGAGCCGATGCTCCCACCATGGGCTCTGCTGGGGTCCTATTCTGGTCACAGGAATGGGATAAGAGCAGGAACTGAACCACTCTCTGGGCTTAGGTACAGCCTGACCGTGTGGCAGGGCATCATTGACTCGGTGTCTGTGGACGACCTCCTCTTCATCCGGGACAACAGCGCCCTCCACCAGGTCTACTATGACCTCTTCGAGCCTGTCCGGTCCCAGTTCAATCAAATGGCCTGTAAGGAAGGAGCCTGGGAAAGGGGGCATGGGCTGGACTCTACACGGGGTACCTTGAGGATACGGAGACTTGGTGGGGTAGAAGGACTCACACTGAGTATCTGCTGTGTGGCAACTCCTGCAATACAGTGCCATCGAAGTATTTCCTGTCCCCGTGGATCTTGTGGAGCTGTGACTCTGTTTTGTTTTTGCAGAACTGGGGACTGATTGCAGGCACTCACACTGAGCTAAAATTTCAGCCTCCCTCCCCCTTGTTTGGAGACAGGGTTTCATTCTATTGTCCAAGTTTATCCTGAAGTCACTGTGTGGCTGAGGCTGACCTGGAACTCATAGCAGTCCTCTTGCCTCAGCCTCCCCAGTGCTGAGATTGATTACGAGCATGTACTGCCACGCTGGCACCAACCTATTTTTTTAATCTTTATTTTGAGACGAATTCTCACTCAATTCCCAGGTTTCCCAGGCTGGTTTTAAACTTGTGCTCCTCCTGCCTGTTGTGATTGAGTGCTGGGATTACAGGCCTGCGCAGCGCACCGGGCCTAGCTGAGATTCTACTTCATAGATAAGAAAGTGGAGGCTCAGAACAGCTAAGAAATTTGCAGTCAAGCATATTGTTCAAGGCACAGCACAGGCTAGAACCCAGCTAATTCCTAGCCCTATTGTATACTCTCCCTGTGCAAGATTCCCCTGCAGGTGATGCTAAGGTTTTAGAGCAGCCCCTCCACGGTGCCACTAGTCAGCAAAGCACGGTTCCTTCTCCCCAAACCTAGGAGAGACTGTAGTCAAGCCATCTCACAGGGACCCAGGAAAGCCCATGTACCTGCCATGAGAGCCACCAAAGGGAGGGACAGGATGTCCACTTTGTGGCCAACCATCTGTGGTCCTAATCTGTTCCGGTTCCAGCAGCTCGGCACCAGCTGTAGGACCTTGGGCAGATCGTTCCTTAGATCTACCAGCGGGGAAATGACAGCCTCCTGTAAGGATGCTGTAAGGCTTAGAGGATGTGGTTGGGCTGGGCATACGGAAGGCTCTCTGAGTGGCGGCTGCTTCATGTTGGTAATTTGGGGTCCCCCAGTGAATACCACACGGAAGCAGATGTACTACACGGGCGGCAGCCTTGTGCCCCTTCTCCAATTGCCGGGAGGCGATGGTCTGGACGTAGAGTGGTTGGCTCCGGAAGTCCACGGCAAGCGTTTCAGAAGAGCAGCAGCAGGTAAGATGCCTGTAGCCCGGCGCACCAAACCGACCAGTGAGGGTGTCTTGGCTTCAGTGAGTACCTTGGGTCTGTTCCTATGACAACATGGACCCCTGTAAGCCACAGCTTGGACACAAAGGTGGTGGGAGTAGTGGTGTCCAAGAATATGGGGCTTCAGGTCTCCAGACCTGTATCCTCAGCCACTTGGTGCTACAGGAGGTGCAGAACAGGCCCAGGACTGAGCCGCAAGCAAAGGCCATGAGCTGAGCTAGCAGCTGATCTTGTCTGGCTGCCCGGTCCCAACATGGAGTTCAGAATCTCCGTACTCCGGAGAGGCAGACCACGTGCTCCTCCCCTTTGCCATCCCATTAACCCCGCTGCCCTTCCAACAAGGGACTCTGCCATCCCATGATGACCTAAACCCCTTTGTTGCTTCTTCCAGACAAAGAAGGCATGATCCTATTGGACGTTGGCCTCCAGGAGACCGCAGCTAAGGACCCTGAGCCCGTTGTGCGAGTCCCCGGTGGCCCTGCCCTGACACTGAAGTCCTACCTGCTGCAACTGTCCACAAACCCTGGCCGCTGGGGCATCCATCTGCACATAGCAGAGCCCATGGCCCTTCGGCCGTCACTGGCCACACTGGCTCACCTCTCTGCCCTTGGCCACCTTGCTCGGCCTGTGTGGGTTGGGGCCACAGTCTCACATGGGAGCTTTGTGGTCCCTGGCCACGTGGCCGGAAGAGAGCTGCTCACTGCTGTGGCTGAGGTGTTCCCCCACGTGACTGTAGCCCTGGGTTGGCCTCAGGAGGTGCTGGGCAGTGGCTACAGGGAGCAGCTGCTCATAGACATGCTGGAGCTGTGCCAAGGACTCTGGCAGCCCGTGTCCTTCCAGCTGCAGGCGGGGCCGCTGGGCCAGAGCAGTGCAGGGACCGTGGCCAGACTGCTGGCGGCCTCCCCCAGGGCCACCGTCACAGTGCTGCAGAGCCTTTCTGAGAGCAGCCGTGAGGATGTGAGAGCGGGACTGCTGGCAGCCCGGGCCGTGGACAAGAGCCGGGTCTACTACAGGCTGCCCCAGGAATACCACCTGGACCTGCTGGAGGTTGTGGGCAGGAACTGAGCTGGGCTGGCCGACGCTATGGGCAAGGCTTCCCTGGGGGACACGAACAGGAGGAATAAATGCCACACTCTGCTCTGTGGCTTGTGGATCCTTGGGGCAGGATGGAGAGGGCTCCTAGAGGGTCTGGAGGCTGGGGGCCAGGTCACTCCGGTTGTTCAGGAGGAACTGCTCACACGCCTTGAAGGTGGTATAGAACTCCGAGGACAGGCCCGCCACGTTGGTGGTCACATAGTTGAGGAGGCCAGGAGTGGCCTGATTGTAGTAGGACACCTGCAGAGCAGAAAGCCATGCTGAGGGAGGGCTGGCGACCCTCAGCATAGTCCCTCACTTTTTGTGGGGGGGCAGCGGAGAGCTGTTCCATCCCTGGGTGGGTTAGGGTTTTCTTGTTTGCTTTGCTTTGTTTTTTTGTGTTTTTAGGACTGGGGTAGAGCCTAGGGCCTTAGCACAGAACTGTATCCCCAGTCCATTTTATGGTTTTTAAAATTATTTATTCATTTATTATTTTTGCAATACAAAGGATTAAGCCCAGAGTTTTCACACTGAACTATATCCCCAACCCATCTTTTCTTCTAACTCTGAGATAGGATCTCTCAGTTACCCAGAGTGGGCTTAATCTTGCGATCTTCCTGCCTTGGCCTCCCAGAGTGCCAGATTACAGGTGTGAAGTGCCATGCCTAACTTCCTTGTGGTCTAGACAGTCAGAACCGTCCAACTGATGGGCAGGACCCTCCAGCAGGTCTGCCCTGACCCTGCCTCAGGGTGCTGGGGTCCTGGCTGTCATTGTGTATTTTCCCCACCAAGGGGAAGGCTCTGGGGGCAGGGGCTGGGGCTGTATAGCCTAGCACCAAATTCTCTTTTTATTTTTATTTTTTTATTTTTGAGATAAGGTCTTACTCTGTAGTCCGGGCTGGTCCTGAGTTTATTATGTTAGCCCAGGCTGGCCTTGAACTTATGACAACTCCTGCCTCAGTCTCCCTGAGTGCTGGGATTACAGGCATGCGCCACCACACCTGGCTTATGCGTCACTGGGAAATCAGACATAGGACTTTGTGCGTATTAGGCAAGTGCTTTAACCACTGAGGTATTCCTCCAGCCCCAGACCCTCCAAGGCTCCCCTAGTCTGGGAGGCACAGGATGCTGGAGGGGGGACCAGGTCTGAGCTGTCCTAGCCCAACAGCACAGAGCTTGGTAATGAATGGCACTGGCGGGGAACTGCATGGGGTGGGGAGGAGACACCAGGTCTCACCTTGGTCATCTGGTCCCCCTGGCGCCAGAGGCAGAAGCCTGAGCAGAGCGTCTCCCCGCGTCGGTACTCTGGTGTCTCTGGGTGCGTGGGCAGTGTGACTGACCTCAGTGCGATGACGTAGGGGTCCCTGGAGTGAAGGCAGGGCCGGAAGGGGGCAAGAATTGGCCATGGAACAAGGGGAGGGTCTTCCCCCACTTCCAGGCACATACTGAGCTAGGCTGGAGACAGGAGGCCTTCCTAAGTTAGTAGTGGAGGAACCAGGAGCCAACACAGCTCTGTGGATTTTTCTAGAAAGGCCCCCTCCTATGGTGGACATGTGGGGGAGGAGCTATATGCTTTGTGATTTGATTTGATCTGACTTTTTAGGTACTGAGGATTGCACACAAGGTCTTTGCTCTAAGCAACATCCCTAGCCCCTTTTTGTTGCTCATTTGAAATAGAACCTAAGTTGCCAAGTTACCCAAGCTGGGCTCAAACTTGGCAATTCTGTCTCAGCCTCCCAAAGTGCTGGGATTATAGGCCTTCCCCACCAGGCCCGGCACTTTGGGATTTTTATTCTTCACCTTCTGTCTCTGTCTGTGGCCAAAGCAATGCCATTTGTCTTGGCCTCCCCGACTGCGGCAGAGCTGGCAGGCTCACTGCCTGTAATCACAGGCAGGTAGCTGCCAAGGAGTGGCCATGTAAAGAAGTGCCCTCTTGCGGTCTTGGGCGAGACAGTCTTTGTCACCCAGGCTGGAGCGGGTCCTGCTTCGGGGTGTAAGTGTGTACCTTTAACTTCCTGTGCACATTAGATCTTAAGCAGTAAACCCACAGCAGCCCAGAAACACCCTGTGTGTTCCCACAGCAGCGGGAAGTAGCGCTCTGATTCCAGGCTAATGCCCCTTCCCAGGCAGGAGCATGGGCCTCCTCTGCCTGGCCGCTCTACCCAGAAGGAAGGGACCCACCCATTGTCGCAAGGCTTCCGCCGTGAGGCCAGGATCACGAAGTCGTGGGGCTTGGAATCCCCGCCAAGGGTGGAGCTGATGACGTGGTAGATGGTGTCGTCCTCGTCCACCTGCTGGACCAGCTCCACACTCCTGCAAGGAGGCCGCGGCTCAGGCCAGGAGCTCTGCTAGCTCCCGGTGGAGAGCAGGGCTGCTGGGCCCTGGCGTACTGCACGCAGCTCCTTCTCACCCCCGTGCCACTGAGGAGGGGCCAGAGGGACAGCAAGAAGGTCCAGCCACAGCAGGCACGCGCAAAGGCACACACAGACATGCATGCACACACACACACAGCCAGACACACAAGTAAATGTACACAGAGGGGCCTGTGTGAATACACACTCATATACAAAACTAAGCAAGCACATACACTCAAAACATTCACAAGCAAACGCACACAGACAGACATGAATCCATGTGCAGATACACGCACATATGTGGACATGTGGGCACAGATACCAGGAACACAAGATCCACATGTCTGTGCCTGTCTGCAGGGGGCGCACAACCCCTGCAGAGACATGACAGCGTAGAAATTATACTTAGCTGGGCCCAGTGGTGCAGGCCTGTAATCCCAGCATTCTAGGAGGCTGAGGCAGAAGGATCTCTAGTTCAAGCCCAGCCTGGGCAAATAGCAACTTAGTAAGGCCCTATCTCAAGCAAAACCAAAAAATGAGCTGGGGATGTAGCTCAGTGTGAAGGCCCTGGTTCCCGTTCAGTACTGCAAAGAAAAGAAAAAATAAGAAACAGAACCTGTACTCAATGTTCAGTGCATGCCAACTGCATACCAGGTTTTGTTCTACGTGCTGTATGCGTGCTCTATCTTTGAGAGCCCTACTCTCCACAAAAGCCCCACCTGGTAGGGACTCAGTATCCCCACTTTACACATGAGTGGGCTGGCACTCAGGAAAGTAACCTTGCTGGGCCACAGAGCTAGTAAGAAAGCAGGGCTGGGGTGACAGGTAGCACTGTGACCCCAGGCCTACATCAACACACACTTGTATACACATGGACTCCCACATGGCTTATATACATGACCATGTCCAGACCCACCACCTCTCTCCAGCTCCTCCTGCATCCAGAGGCAGCCTTGGGAGCTCCAGGGCCAAGTAAGCAGCTAGGGGTTTCTCTCCTCAGGGCACTCATGGCTCCAACCCCATCAAGCATGTGTGCTGGATCTGGCCCAAACCCGCCTCCTCCAGCCCCCACCCCCAACCCCCACCTGACTTCCACTTCCACCAATCTCCTCTAGGGCCTCAAGAATGCACACTAGCAGGCCAGGGCTCACCCAGACCAGGACTGTTTAGGAAAACACAGCCCTTTCTGTAAAGAAGCTTCTATCAGACAGCCCATGTAGTACAGCTCAGAGTGGTCCTGCTCCCGTGGAGACACATAGGCAGAAAGGGGAAGGCCAGCTGGTAAAAAAAATTGCTCACCAGGTGGCCAGCTCAGGGACTTTCCAAATGCACACACCCTGCTTATGGAAGACCCTGGGACTAAGGCTCCCCATGTGAGCCACCGAAGAAACAAGCTAAGTCCCCGCTCACTCCCAAAGCTGGGGTGCTGGCATAACTGAAAATGTCTTCAAGGGTCTTAGAGAAAAAAACATCACTTTAAACATTGAATTTCCTGGAGCTGGAGGAACAGCACAGCAGTCAGGGCAGTTGCCTAGCAAGCACAAGGCCCTGAGTTCACTAAGTCGAGTGTGGCACCAAGTGCCTGCAATCCCGTCACTCGGGGAACCTGAGGCAGAGGATTGCACTGAGTCCAAGGCCAGCGTGGGCTACACAGTGAGCTCAGTACCAGCCTGGATTATAGACAGAGAGCCTGTCTCAAAAATAAAACTAAAACCATTAATTTCTCCATGTCAAGCACTGAAAATTTAGCCATTTTTCTAAAAACATGTATCTCCCTGGCTAAATTCAAAATGATATTTATTTATGAGACAGGGTCTCACTCTGAGGTCCATGGTGGCCCTGAACTCACTCTGTAGCCTAGGCTGGCTTCCAACTCATAGCAACCCTCCTGCCTCAGGCACCCATGTGCTGGGATTACAGCCATTTGCCCCAACACCTGGCTTATATGATGCTGGGGAATTGAACTCAGGGCCTTGCTCATGCCACACAAGCACTTTAACCACTGTGCTATTCTTCCAGCCTCAAGATGATATTTACACAAAGAATCAGTAAACTGGAGAACAAACATATTCAAAGGAATTAACATTTAATTAGTCATTCACAGCTGAGTGTGATGGCATGCACCTGTAATCCCAGTATTCTGGGAGGCGGAAGCAGGAGGACCACACAAATTTGAGACCAGCCTGGACAATTTAGTGACTTAGTGACACCCTACATCAAAATAAAAATGATTTTACAAGGGCGGGATGTAGCTCAGTGCAAAGGTCCTGAGTTCAATCACCAGTATCACTCACACACACACACACACACACACACACACACACACACACACACACAATGCATGTGTATTCAGTCATCACTATATTCAAAAGTAACCTATTCATTGATTAGAGGAGCAGCTCTCAGCTGTTAAAGCATTTGCTGAGAAACGTAAGGCCCTGAGTTCAATTCCCCAGCAACACATAAACCGAGCGTGGTGGCACATGCCTATAATACCAGCACTTGAGAGGCTGAGGCAGGAGGATTGCTATGAGTCCATGGCTAGCCAGGACCACATAGTTTGGGACAGCCTGGACTACAGAGTGAGAACCTGTTTCAAAAAAAGGGCTGGAGGAATGGCTCAGTGGTTAAAGTACTTGCCTAGCAAGCACTAAGTACCCGAGTTTAATTCCCCAGCACCACATAAGCCAGGCATGGTGGCGCACACCTACAATCCAGCACTCAGGAGGCTAAGAAAGGATTGTCATGAGTCCAAGGTCAGCCTGGGCCTCAGAGTGAGACCCTGTCTCAAAACAAAACAAAACAAAACAAACAAAAAAAAACAAAGTAGCCTATTCATGTGTATAAGAAGAATTGGCAAACTTAGTGAATTCAGCAAATTGGCCATGTTATTAGTGGGCTTGAACCTGAAAGGGTACCCATGCACCCCTCAGACTTTCACACCACGCCCCACCCCACCCGGCCATCTCTGAGCCTCCACAGAACATGGTTTGAAAATCCACAACCCACTACCCTCAAACACCCATTTTATTTTCTTTTTTTGAAGACCAGGTCTCACTCTGAAATTCAGGCTGGTCCTTAACTCACTATGTAGCGCAGGCTGGCTTTGAACTCAGAGCAGTCTTCCTGCCTTCCAAGTGCTGGGGTTACAGGCAATTATAGGCATGTACCACCACGCCCAGCTTATGTGGTACTGGGGAACTGAACCCAGGGCCTTGTGCTTGCTAGGCAAGCACTTTAGCCACTAATCTATTCCTCCAACTCCCAAATACCACTTTTCAGAGACCAGAAACCCAGAAAGGAAATGATTTGCCCAAAGTCACATGGCTGGTTGGCATAGACTTAATTAAACCCCGGCCTCTGAGCCCAAGATGTGCCTTCCCTGAGGACTCCAGAATGGCAGTGATGCTGACCCCCACCCCACCTAACTCATGAGAGCCCACCCCACTCTCCCGCCTCCAGCCCTGCTAAAGGTGGGCAGGGCAGATCCTGAGAGGGCGGTGCAGGGAGCAGGGGCACCACCCTGCCGGGCCTCACCGATAGTGCCTGTCCCACTGTGGCCTCCGGCGCAGGTCTGAGAGCAGCAGGAAGGCCTGGCCAGCATCCACGTGTACCTCCATCTCCAGGTGAATGGACAGGAACTTGTCTTCCTCCAGAGTGTACAGACGGACCTGCATGGGTACAGGCAGGCTTCACTCTCACACCACCTCAGGTCGTGTTGGGTGGTAGTGGCCTGCCTGGGGTACTGGAACCTGGGACGGAAGCGCAGCCTGCTACGTGACAGGGACTAATCACTAAACCTCTCTGAGTTTCAGTAAAAACCTTTGAGACCTTTGAGAAATCTCGCATGATTAGACAGGAAGGCGTCTTAAGAACCAGTGACTGGGGCTGAGGAATAGTGCGGCGACTAGAGTGCTTGCCTAGCAAGCGCAGGGCCGAGTTCAATTCCCCAGCACCACATAAACTAGGCACGGTACCACACGCCTATAATCCTAGCACTAGGGAGGCTGAGTGAGGAGGATTGCTATACATTTGAGGTCAGCCTGGGCTACATAGTGAGTTTGGACCAGCAGGAACTATCAAGCAAGATCCTGTATCAAAAAAAAAAAAAAAAAAAAAGTGACCAAGCCGGGTGCCGTGGTACAGGCCTATAACCCCAGCTCTATGAAAAACTGAGGTAGGCAGGAGGATCCCAAGTTTGAATCTGGCCTGAGCCACTTAGCAATTTAGTGAGATACTGTCTCAAAATCAAAAAACAAAAAATGGCTGGAGATACATCTCAGTGTGAAGGCCCTGGACTCAATCTCCAGTACCACAAAAAATAAAATAAAATAAAATAAAATAAAATAAAATAAAATAAAAGCAGTGACAATAGATCCTCTGATCCAGAGGCCAGCTCAATCCTCTAATGTCAGAGGTGGGACACCTGTAATCCCAGTACTCAGGAGGATGAGGCTGGAGGATCCCTGTGAGTTCAAGGCCAGTGTGGGCTACACAGTGAGTCTAGGACCAGCCTGGACTATATAGAGTAAGACCCTGTCTCAAAAAGAGAGAGAGAGAGGGAGAGAGAAAGACATGGGGAAATGACTTGTCTAAGAGCACGGGGAAGGGCTGAGGAGCTGGGGACGTCTCTGCCATGGTTGGACACTGCCCCATTCCTGTAGTTACAAGGGTAGACGGGACACAGGGAGAAGAGGGAGCCACCGGGGAGGCGGCAGCAGCAGAGGTCAGAGAGGACCGTGGGCGGCAGGAAAGGGGAGCTGAGGCTTCTCCCACCTAAGCCAGGGACAGGCGTGTTTCTAGGGCACTGAAAAGCTTCCGGGAGACCCCCCATGACGTCAGAGGTCTGAGGGAGCTCCCGTTGCTTGCCACTAGCCACCTGTGGCAGCTCAGCAGGGACAGGGAAGACAGGTGTCAAGTCTGCTACCTGACTGATCTCTGAGGACAGCGTCCAGGTGTCCTTGGCCACGAGCATCTTGAGGGAGGACACGTTGTTGTAGCTTAGATACACCTGGGAAGAGCACATACAGATGCTATGCTCCTCCTCTGGGCTGGGTCAAGGCCACACAGGGTACGGGAGAGGGCCTTGAGCCAGAAGGATGGGGTGCTGTGGAGAGAGACTGGACTCAGGCTGGCCCAGACTCCCCCCACCCCCACCACCCACTACTGTTATGGCCACATGGCAGAAGGTTCCCATGGCCTTGTTACCCTTGGGTCATCCACCTGTTCTGAACAGGTGAAGTGGGTAAGGGGCCTTACCTGGTTGCTTGGGTCCCAGGGAACAGAGAGAGGCACCTCAGTCTGCTTACAGGATACAATGTACTTCCTAGAGGGACAGAAGATGACAACTTGGGTCCCTTGGGAGTCCATCGCCCTCAGCAGACAGCACTGCAGCCCTCTGCACAGCAGGCCCTGTGCTGGGCTGGTGAGGTCGGGGGTCTGGCCAGAGGGCCCAGACTGTGTGACACCCAGAGCACAGCCACCAACCCCACGTGACCTCAAGGGTGCTCCAAGCAGCTCAGCAGGCACGAGCCTGGGAGGTGGGCAGGGCTTCCCGCTCAGTCCTCGCTCCCTGCTGGGTAACTCCACCCCTACGCCTCAGAGTCACCCTCTGTGAAATGGGACAGTAGTCACAACTTCCTCGTGGGTCCCCCCAGAAGCACAGTGCTTGCTGTGTGACAAACGCTGTCCATGCACACTCTCCGTTCTGCCTTCACACTAAGCTACATGCCCAGCCATCTTTCATTTTCTAAAATTTGAGACACAAGTCTTGCTAAATTGCTAAACTTCCCAGACTAGGGTTGGACTTGTGACCCTCCTCGTCTGCCTCCCGGAGGGCTGGGGTTGCGGGCCTGTGCCACCACGCCTGGCTCTGACACCCGCTTTCCGGATTCGGCTGGCCTGTGAACTCAGCGCGTGTCCAGCACTGTGAAGTTTGTGAAGCTTTTCAGAACTGAGCCAGGACACGCCAAACTCGTGGTGTGCACTCACTTCTCCTCTTCAAATCCTTCTTCCTCTGCCAGTGAGAGGAGCAGAGGGCTTCCTACCACCCACACTGACCAGCTTCAAATGCTGGCCGCTGCCCGGCTACCGGTGTGTCCTCGTGTGGGCACCTGCTTGCATAGTGGAGCCAGAACAACAGGCCTCGTGGGTGACCACAGGCAGCCCTGAAGACGTGCAAGTGCCAGGGGCCAGCAGAGCCAGGGACATCCCCGAACTCGTGTCCCTCCCGCTGCCCAGCCCCACTCGCCTGTCCAGGCGGATCTTCTTCCTGGCGCTGGCCTCTCGGTACCGCCGCTCGCCCTCCTGGAAGGAAGCAGACAGGCTGTGCTGCGGCTGGGGTAGCTCCCAAGCCCCCACTTGGCCCCTCCCTCGTCCTCCTGGGCTGAGTGGCCCTGTGTCCCTGGGCGCAGGTCTCCCTCGGGCAGTTGGAGTCAAAACTGCCTGGCTGAGCTGCAGTTCCAGCTCCTCTCAGAGTCTCTGTGTGGCCTGGGAGCCACTTCCCCTCATCAGGCCTCGGTGTCCTCCTCGGTCACTGGGGGATCTGCCAAGGGCCGCACTGGCAGCGCCCTCATTCCCTGGGTGTCACTGCCAACTGGCCCCACATCCCCAGTGCTTCCTTGCAAACCCCACCTCCAGAACACAACCAGAGGCCAAGGTTGGGGCATACAAACCCTCCCTACGATACAGAGGAAGAAACGGAGGCTGGGCAAGTGGAGGAACACAGGGTGGCGGTGGGATCAGAACTCAGAGGGCCTGACTTGGGGCCACGCTCTGCACCAGCACTGCTAGTGTCCCCACTTGTGAGCACAGCAGCTTGAACCTGAGCAGCTCAGCAGGCACAAGCTGGAAAGGGCCCGTTCCTGCCTGCGGCCCAGCTCTGTACCCCACCACTCCTGCCTGCCCAGATCCCCAGTGTACTGCTGTGATAGCCCGTGATCCTCCTGCCCGGGTCAGGGAACTGTCCTGGAGAGAGATCGGGGTACACCAGCCCCTTTGAGGTCACCACGTGGAAGCATGGGAAGCCTTTCAGAGATGGCCTCCGGGCCAGGTTCCTGACACTGGCCACTGTGTCCTTGCTCTCTTGTCCCTTGGTTTCCTGATGACTGGGTGCTCCTACGGCTTCACTAGGCAGACTCAGGGCCCCACTGACCCCACCACACTTGGAGGAAGGGGCTGCAAATGTACCTACTGTAGATGTGGGACCAATGCTTACAGAGGGAACCCATTAGAAGGTGACATTCTGATCCCTGGGGGGCCCTAGAGCCGGGGGTCCTCCTGTATAGCCAGCTTGGCTGGGATGGACCTCAGCACCTAGTACTAGCTCGATCCACAGGCTGCTTCCAAACTCCAGCAAGCTGCTGCCATCAGAGGCAGCAGGGCTCTCAGCCAGGGCACCCAGATCTGGCTGCGCCCCAGCAGGAGACAGAGCTTACTCCCCAGCACCCATCGGGGCACAACCCTGGGCAAGAGGGAAAAGGATGGAGCTGGTGGAGGCAGGGCACTGCCTCCACTTACCCCAGGCTGGGGCTGAATCCAGGGCAGTTTCTGGGGCTGGTCATCTGCATCCAAGACGACGAAGGTCATGAAGGCACTGTTGATGTGGCGCCGGTGGGACTCAGCCTCCTGGCGATAGGCCTCCACGCACACGCCCACCTCCATGCTGACCAGGAGTGGGGGAGAAGACAGCTTCCGTGGGGACAGAGCTCAGCCAGGCCACGCCCCTCCCAACACACACACACACACACACACACACACACACATGCATGTATGCACGCACTCACACATGAGCACGTGCTCTCTCGTAGTTTCTCAGTGACCTGGACCACAGCGCCACTGGCAGAAACTCAGAAGTGTCCCAACCATCAGTGTTCACAAAGCACCTCCTCTGTACCCCCCGCCCCAGGGACGCAGACATGAATAAACCTGCCCGGTCCAGGTCATACAGGCTAACACCAGGGAAGGAACAAGGAAGAGGTAAAACGTAGCTACCAGCCAGGCCAGTGGCACAGGACTGTAATCCCAGCACCGTAGGAGGCTGAGGCAGGAAGACTGCAAGTTTGAGCCCCGCCTTCCTGGACACCTTAGTGTCTAACAAGACCTTGCCTCAAAAACAAAAACAAAAACAGGCTGGGGATACAGGTCAGTGTGAAGGTCCTGACCGTTGTCCCCAGTACAAAAATATCCACATGTCCACAATGGCAGAGGGTCGAGGGCCATGAGGGGACTGTCCAGGCAGCCAGCTCCCCACAGCTCTGTTGCTGCCACCACTCCCCATGTCTTCGGAAGTCCTTTTCTTTTTTGAGACAGGGTCTTACTCTGTAGCCCAAGCTGGTTCTGATCTTGCCCAACTGCCTCTAGGGTGCTAGAATTACACGCATGCGCCACCCCACCTGGCTTATGTGGTGCTCAGAAATTGGACGCAGGGCCTTGCACTCGCTAAACTAAAGCTCTATTTTTTTTATTTATTTTTATTCATTTTATTTATTTATTTATTTATTTTTTTGAGATGGGTCTCGCTCTATAGCTCAGGCTGGTCCTGAACTCACCATGGAGCCCAGGCTGGCCTTGGACTCAGGGCAATCCTCCTGTCTTAGCCTCCCAAGTGCTAGGATTACAGGCATGTGCCACCACATCCAGCTTATGTGGTGCTGGGGAATTGAACCCAGGTACCTAGTGCCTGACTTAGCACTTGCTAGCAAGCACTGTAACCACTGAGCCATTCCTCCAGCCCTTAAACTAGAGCTCTAATCATGTGCTATTCCTCCAGCCCCTGAGACCCTGTCTTGAAATAAAAAATCAGAGGGTAGAGGATGTAGCTCGGTGCTAAGGCTCTGTGTTCAATAACCAGTAACAAAAATTAATTAATTAAGTAATTTAAAATTAAATATAAAGGGAAATGGAGCCCTAGAAGAGAGAATCTGGACAAGGACCAGGCTGCGCAGCGCTGGAAAGGACCCATTCCTGCCCACAGCACAGTGCACACCAGACAGATGAAAAGGAAAGCAGCAGTGACAGCGGCAGCCGTAACGCTGGCCTCACGCCACAGCGTCCCGGCCTTGTCCGAGGGCAGCTCAGGGAGGCCTCACAGCTGTGAGGCAGTCCTGGCAAGCAGTTTGCGGGTAAAAGAACTGAGGATCGGCCGGGCCCAGCATGCAGGCCTGTAATCCGGCACTCTGGGGGGCTGAGGCAGGAAGATCTCAAATTTGAGCCCAGCCTGGGCAATTTAGTGACTTTGTGAGATGGTCTCAAAATCAAAAACAAACAGAAGTGTCCCTGTGATCTGTGTATTCCTGGTAGCCAGTCCCCACGCAGGGGTGGGAGGGACCCTCTGAGAGCATGGAACAATGGGAGACGAGGGAAGGCATGCACAGGACCAAGGGAGCCCACACAGGGAACTGGCCCAGCTGGTGGGCGGCAGCAGGGGACGGGACAAGGGTCCAGGAGGGGCACAGGGCCTACCTGTGGCTGATGTGAAGGACCAGCAGCCATGGGGCTAAGACCTCATCTGCAGGGTGCAGGGCTCCCACAGTGCCAAGCCCTACCTGCCCGGCCCCTCACCTGTGCTTGAAGGCGTTGTTCACAATGGCCTTGAGCACCAGCCGGTCCCCAACCTGGGAGGGGCCTCGGAAGTGGAACATCTCAATGGCCTTCAGCGTGGGGTGGGCACGGCAGAGGCGGCTGAGGGTTAGTGGGTGAGGAAAAAGGCGTCAGAGCCTTGGTCGTGGGTGGGGACAGCTGTCTCCCCACCTCTGCCCAGCCCAGAACCAGGGCCACCCCAGAGCCACAGTGGCAAGGGCTCATCTTACAGCTTACAATACGGAGCTGCCTATGAGCTTGGAGCGGCAGGGGCCCTGCAGCAGGGCTTGGGGTAAACCCTGTCCCCAGTTATCCCTAGTATCTCCTATCCCTAGCCCTGGAAGTTCTCTCCTCCCATAAAGTCCCTTGTCATTCAACATCCTCTGAAGGGCTCCTCCTCCAAGAAGCCTCCCTGACCACCCAGTTTTCCTCACTGAGATCTGAGCACACTCCCAGCCCAGACCATCCCAAGTGGCACTGCATCAGCACAGTCTCCCCCGTTCACCGCAGAGGCCCGGCTGCCTGAGGTGACCATGAGGCCAGGGAAGACTCCGCCTGGGGGAGGAGGATGTGGGTCAAGGAGGACAGTGTCCAGGGTCAAGGGAACAGCAAGTTCAAAGGAGTTGTGAGGGCACCAGCTAGCAAATGTCAGTTACCACAACAATTCAAAAAATAAACCTTGACATTTAGTGTCGGACAGCCCCAGGCGGCTCCAGACAGGAGAACGTGGGGCTCGTTTTCACCACGAGGAAGAAAGGAGCAGTCAGGGTGGGCTCACCGCAGAGGTGGGCCGGGTGTCAGCCAGCCACGTGCAGGGGGCTGCATGGCAGGTGACACCCGGAGCAGAGGTGGTGCCAGAAATGGGGAGGATGGCACAGGGTGTGGCCAACGGCTCGATTTGAAGGACCCTATTCTTAGGGAGGAGGGCAGGCAAGGCTGAATCAAGGGGAGGCTCCAGGGTCAGGCAGAGGGGCTTGGGGTTCCCTGGGATGGTAGAGACCAGAGTAGAATTTGTGAGTGCGGGAAGGAATGATCATTTCTTTTCTCTCTGGCTCTTTGGGGCCGAGATGTCTGGATAACCCAGCAGAGCATGGCTTCTGAGGCCTTGAATGCCAAGGCCAACAAGGGTTTCTCCTGCTAAGCACCAGCAGAAGGAGGAGAGAGGAGACCAGGTCGAGGCTGCACCCCCACCTGGCTGCGATGGTGGCCACATTCTCCATCCAGGCCATGATCTGGCCCCCAAAGGTGTTGCCCTGGTGGTTGGCGTGGGGTGGCAGAACCAGCTCCACGCTCTCCACACGGGTCTTCTCGGCTGGCACCATGTGGCTGCAGTCTCTGCTCTCCAAGTCTGTACCAGAAGGAGGAGAGGAGCGGCAGGGAGGAGGGAGGTTAGAGGACAGGCACTCCTCGGCACACCCCCAACACCCCAACCAGGGGTTTTCTTGTTACTGTGTGAACACGAGGCACCGGACGCCTCAGGGAAGAATGGGAGGACAGAAAACCAAGGTTTGGTTCGGGTTGGTTTTTCTTGCAGTACTGGAAATTGAACTCAGGGCCTTCGCACTGAGCTGTATCCCTGGCTCCCACATTTTATTTTGTATTTTGAGACAGGGTCTTGCTACATCACTGGTTACCCAGGCTGGGCTCAGACTTCCTGGGCTGTTTCCTTTTCTTTTTAAAAAGTATTTATTTATTTATTTCTGAGGCAGAGTCTTGCCCTAGAGTCATCTGGTCCTGAGCTCACAACTCACTGTATAGCCCAGGCTGGCTTGGAACTCACAGCAATCCTCCTGCCTCAGCCTCAGTGCCAGAATTACAGGCATGTGCTACGATGCCCGGCTATCTTCTATGTGGTGCTGGGGATGGAATCCAGGGCCACGTGCCGTGGGCAAGCGCTCCAACCACTGAGCATGTGCCCAGCCCACGCCTCACGTGGTCAGAGGCTGTGGGTTGCCCATAGGTTGCGAGTGCCGCTGGAAGAAGGGGAGGGTAGCCAAGGGTGTGCTTTGGGAGCATGCATGCTTACCTCAGCTTCCCCCAGGCCCCACCTCTTCCTCATGCCATGCGCCCAGCAGCTAGCCAGTCACCAGCCCTTTGCCGTTTCCAGCCACCCCCCTCCCCCCGAACGGACTGAGAGCCCTGAAGTGGGGACTAAATACACCTTTCCTCGCTCACGTGTGGGTGTCCAGCGTTGTGTCTGGCAACCGAGTGTGGCTACGACAAATGCTTTTAAAATCCTCCCAAGTCTTCAGCCTCGCTCGGATCTGCCTTCCCAAACACTGGCTCTAGGGAGGCCAAGCACATGCTGTGGGGGCAACGGGCTTTCCGTGCAGCTCCCTCTCTCTGTATGGCACCTGGGCACTGGGTGGGCTCGAGGCAGGAAAAAAATAGCTCCCCCTTTCCATGAAGGAGACTTTGTGGTTGCAAGGACTCGGGCCAGGAGGCCCCTTCTTCCCTCTGCCTGGGGGACCCAAGAGGGGTGCACGAGCCGCCCGCTGCTCACCATCCTGAATGGCACATCTGGCCAGGAGGTCCTTGATGGTGTCCGCATAGACCAGCCGCATGCGCCGGCGCTCAGCAGCCACGCTGTGCTCAGTCTTCTCCTCCTCTGTGTGCGGTGTTACCTGCCTCAGCTTCACCTGGTGGCCGGGGGACAGGGTGACAGCTGTCCTGACATGGTCCAAGGCCTGTCTCCTGCCAGGGCCATGCCCGAGGCTGGCCCCACCTCACCTGGCCACTGGTGATGACAGGGCTTTCTCTCCCCTCCCGCCTGCCTTCCCGCCTCCAGCCTGACCTGTTACCTCGTCTTCACACTCCCTGCCTTGGAAAACAGTCACTGTCAACCATGGACTGCCCTGAGGAGGCCTCCCCAGAGCTGTGCAGGGGGTGCATGGCCTCCCCCAGCGCTGAGGCGTCTCGATCCGCCTACCTTGGACAGCTCCCGGTGGGCTACAAAGGTGGCCAAAGCCTTGCACACAGTCCACTGCTTCTCAGAGCACAGGTCCTCGGAGGTCACCTGGATGCCTACCTGGACAGGAGGCGTGAGGGCGGAGGAGGGGAGAAGGAGGGAAGGGAGTTAGCCTCTTGAAGCCCCAAGCTGGACGAGACCAGAAGGACCGCCCAGGCCCAGCCCCTGGTGGCCTGGAAGGCCAGGGGCCCCGACTGGCTTTGGCTCTGCCTCCGGCTCCCCAGAAAACTCGGGGCAAGTCACTTCCCTCCCCTGGGTCTCAGTTCCCCCATCTGCAAAGTGGAAGGGATCGTAGCTACTCTCACAAGGCTACCGAGAAGACCAGACAAAGACTGTGCCCCATACAGTAGGTAATGGGCTGGCTAAATGTAAAGGGTCAGCCCCTGAGGGAGTAGGGGTGCCCAGAGGCAGGGCCAGTGACTCAGCTGGGGGAAGCTGCTGAGTCCCTGGGGAAAGTGGAGCCGCCCTGGAGCTCAGAGCCCTCCACCTCCCCATGTGCCCCCCCCCCAAACCTCCAACTCCCTTGCCAGGTAGCAGTCATGTCCCCATTTTACTGATGAGGAGACAGAGGCCGTGGAGAGCCAGAAACAACCAAGGCCTGGTGCTTCGCCCACGGCAACCCCTCCGGCCAGGTCAGACCCAGCCGCTGCCTCCCCTCAGTTCCTATGGCCACAGGGCCTGGAGCTGAAGCCCTGTCCTTGGCTGGGGTCTGGTGACCCCAGGCAAGTCCCTGCCCCTTTCCAGGTCTCCATTCCCCTTCTGTGCTACAGGATGGTGCCAGGAGCATAGGGTCCTCCCCGCTGTGCCCACCTTTTGGAGTCCTGACCTTGGCCCTGAGCATGAGGTGCCCAGGCCGCGGCTGCATGGAGGGCACAGAGAAGCCAGCCCACCCCACCCCGGCGGCTGGCCGGCCTACGCACCTCCATGCTGGAGTTGAAGGCCCGGTTCACTTTGGCCTTGATATTCACCGCTTGTCCGACACTGGGGAGGGGAAAGGGCAAGTGAGCCTCTAGGAGGCAGGGGAGGCCCGGGGCTCAGGCCTCTGGGCACCTCTGCTGGGCACCAGCAGGATGCCGGGCTCACAGAGCACAGCTGCATCTGCCACGTCCCCAACTCCGCCGTACACGTCTGCACCCCGTTTCCCAAGCTACTCCCACTGTTGGCCCCTTCCCCTCGGGCAGCCTCTCTGCCCCGCACCCTGCAGGGCTCCCCTCCCCTCTCGTCCGCAGTGTGCATCTGCGTCTCTGCCATTCCTAATAAGCTCCCGTGGCGGCGAGGACAGGCGTTATCTTATTGTTGCGATGTGGGGACTCAAGCCCAAGCCTTGGCGTGTGAGGCAGCGCTGTACCTCCGAGCCACACTTCGCCAGGGGCCAGACCGCTCGCTCCCATGGGCCCGCTGCAGCCTAGCACACGGCACAGCGCAGGTGCTCTGTAAACAGGAGCTGACTTAGCCCGGAGGCGTAGCTCACTGGTTAGAGCACTTGCCTCGCATGTGCAAGGCCATGCGTCCAATCCGCTATCACCACACAAAAAATAGCCGGTTGTAGTCATGCACGTCTGTAATCCCAGCTCGGGAGGCTGAGGCAGAAGGATAGTCATGAGTTCAAGGCCAGGCTGGGCTATGTAGTGAGTTCAGGATCAGCCTGAGCGAGATCCTGTCTCAGGAAAAAAAAGGAAAGAGCCAACTCAGTGCATGAATTCTGCATATATTGACTGCCTACTGAACACAAGGGGGTGGAGAAAGGGTAGACAGGGAAAAGGAAACATTTAAAGAAGGCCAGTTACGCTCCAGGTGCTGCACATAACCTTATTTGAGGCTCCAAACAAGTTTGGCAGGAATGAGCACGAGAGAGGTTCAACCATCTGTCCAAGGTCTCTCAGCTCAAAGTCTCAACAGAGCCAGATTCTACTTTGATCACGTTGGCCACGCCAGCCCCACTCTTGCCAGCTGTGGCCTGTCCATCTGGCATGATTCCCCGATCCAGATGAATCCCCTGAGGCCTTCCAGCCTGCCCCAGCCCAACTGGAGGCTGAGGGGTGCCCAGCTGATGGGCGTGGGTGAGAGCAGAGCTGGAGAGTTGGCCCTGTTCAATCACAGAGTGACCTTTCACCTCTGCATCTTGGCTCACGAACATCAAGAACACGCCGGCGATATTATCATCACATATCACTGGCTTGTGCCGTGCCCCGGAAGTGATCCTCCCAAGGGGCCTGGGGGATAGGGACTGCAGTAACCACAGGAGAAGGAAGAGGAGGATACAGCTCTACCTCGACTGCCAAGCTGTGTGACCGCGGGCGAGTCACTCCACCTCTCTGAGTCTGTCTCCCCATGCACGAAGTGTGGAGAATGCGCACCCACTCACTGCCTGTGCGTCTGAGGGCCTGGTGGGAGCCGCACGGCTCAGTCACCTTCTAGGCCTGGCCCCAGCAGCAGCTCAGGAAGTCACGCGGGCTGCGCCTGCCAGATGCTTGCTGATTTCTGCTAGCGTTTTTATTTCTGTTTTATTTCTGTGGCGCTGGAATTGACCGCAGGCCCTTTGCTCTACGCTTCATTCATCCCTCACCGTTGTTGTTTATTTGAGACCGGGTCTCATTAATTTGCTACATTCCCAGGCTGGGCTTGAATTCATAATCCTCCTGCCTCAGCCTCCCAGAGTGCTGGGATTACAGGCCTGTGTTACCAAGCCCAGCTCCAAATCACTTTCAAAGAGCAGAGAGAGATTGTGTGAGAGAGACAGAGAGAAACAGAGACAGACAGACAAGACCCTTATTTACCAAATAAAACCAAATTTAGCAAAATGTCAGTTACTGGCTCTGAGTTATAGTGGCCATTTCACCACTCAGCTTCCCATATGTCTGGATATTTTCATGATCAATTAGGAAAAAAACCTCTATGGTCGCCCCTAAAGTATAACTGTCCTCGTCACCCATGGTTTCAACTATCTGCAGTAAACTAGCATCTGAAAATATTAAATAGAAAATTCCAAGGGCTAGGGGAGGTTGAGGCAGGAGCATTGCCATGAGTTTGAGGCCAGCCTAGACTACACAGTGATGTCAGGACACCGGACTGGACTGCAAAGGGAGATCCTATCTCAAAAAAAGAAAGAAACCAAAGAAAGAAAATTCTAGATATAAGCAATTTATAAGTTTTAACAACTTTAACAAACTTTTTAAATTTTATTTATAACTTTACTAACTTTATTAAGGTTTATTGTTATCATTGTTCTACTTTATTAACTTTTTTTGTTTTATTTTGTTTTGTTTTGCTTGTGACAGGGTCTCGCCCTGTACTCCAAGCTCGTCTTGAGCTCACGGTATAACTCAGACTGGCCTCTTGAACTCACAGCAAACCTCCTGCCTCAGTCTCCTGAGTGCTGGGATTATAGGCGAGTGACACCACGTCCAGCTAATATTTATGTGATGCTGAGGAATTGAACTCAGGCAAGTGCTCGAACCACTAAGCTGCCCCCTTCACCACTGCTATGGGCTACTGTTGTTAATTTCTCATGTGTGTTGGGGGAGGGCAGGGGCAGGAATTGAGTCCAGGGCCTTTTCTCTGAGTTACATCCTCAGCCTACTTTTGATTTTGAGATAGGGTCTCACTAAGTGGCTAAATTGCCCAGGGTGGGCTTGGATTTGTGATTTCCTGCCTTGGCCTCGCAGGGGGCTGGGATTACAGGCCGGTGTCACAGGGGCCGGCTTTACTGTTAATATACCATCGTGCCAAGGTTAAGCTTTATCAAAGGTTTGTGTTTATAGGACCTCCCTAGTCTACACGGGGTCCGGAGCTTCCGTAATTTCAGGCACCTGCCAGGGTCTTGGAACATATCCCTGCAGATGAGAGAAGATTGCCTTAAAAAAAAAAAAGTCTTTTTTTTCTGTGGCACTAAAAGAAAACTGGGGTAGGTCCGTGGTGGAAGCTTGCCTAGTCTGTGCAAGCTGTGGGTTCAATCCGTAGTTCCGCCAGAAGAAAAAAGAGCTGTGGTCCTGAAGTTCCCAGCTCCCCACCCACCCTGCTCCCTACAGCCACAGAGACACCCATCTATCTCCTCCCTGACTGCCGTTCACCCCGGGGCTTGGGCCCACACTGGCTCGTTCCCTAGGACAAGCTTACACTAAAGAGACAGAAGGACATATTGGGGCCAGGGGAGTAGCTCAGTGGTTAAATTGCTTGCACAAGGCCCCGGGTTCATTCCCCAGCACCACAAAAGATTAGCTGGGTCTGGGAGGCTGAGGCAGGAGGGTTGCTGTGAGCTCAACTAAGTTCAGGACCAGCCTGGACTACAGAGTAAGACCCTTCCTCCAAAAAAGCAAAATTAGAACAACATGCTAACTTACACCACATGATGCTATCGGCAAGCCCAGCCGAGGGAGAACGCTGGGGCGAGCACCTAGCTCTCCCTAACAAATAAAAGCCAAGGGAGGAGAGGGGCAGGAAACAGAGATTAAAGAGAATCAGACTTGAACAACAGCAATGAGTGACTGGTAAACTCACTTGTTTTCTGGTTGGAATAACGAAACTAGATAAAAACAAGCTCATGAGACTGAGGGGGCATCTGAAGATCAACTGGTTATTGATGCTTATGAAAAATTATTATTAACTTTTAAGATATGGTAACAGGGTTGAAATTAGGTTCTCAGAGTCTATAGTCCTCAAAGATACATTTAGGTTTTTTGTTTTGTTTTGTTTGTAGTACTGGGGGTCAAACTGAGCTATCACCCCAGCCCATTTTTTATTTATTAGTTTGAGAAAGTCGTCTTACGTCTCTCAGGTGTCAAGGCTGGGCTCAAACTTGCAATCCTTCTGCCTCAGCCTCCCATAGTGATGGGGTTACAGGCCTGTGCCACTGGGCTGATCCTCTCTCGTGCTTTTTCTAATCTTCTTGTGATACTAGAGTATTGAACCCAGGACCCTGTGCTTGCTAGCCAACCACTTTAACCACTTAGCTACACCTCCAGCCCACACTATTCTTTGTAAATCTGAAATTATTCTAAAATAAAGAAGTAATTTGAAAAGAATAACAAGCTGGGATTAGTGGTACAGGTCTATAATCCCCGTATTCTAGGAGGCTGAGGCAGGGGGATCACAAGATCAGGCCAGCCTAGGCTGTTTATTTATTTATTTAGACAGGGTCTTGCTCTGTAGTCCAAACTGGTCCTGAACTCACTATGTAGCCCAGGCTGGCCTCGAACTCACAGAAGTCCTCCTGGCTCTGTTTCCCAAAGGCTAGGATGTCACCATGCTCAGATTTCGTGGTGTTGGGGAATCAAACCCAGAGCTTTGCGCTTGCTAGGAAAACACCCTAACCTCTGAGAAACACCCCCAACCCCAAGCCTGGGCAATTAGGTAACTTAGTGAGAACTGCCTCAAAGTTAAAACAAAACAATAGTCTAGAGATGTATCGTAGGGCAAACCCTGGCTTCTCTCCCAAGCACTAAATAAAATAAAAAAAATTTTTTTTAAAAAAAAAAGGGGTTTGGGATGTAGCTTAGTGAGAAGGCTTCAGGTTCAATCCCTTGTACCTCCACCCCCCCCCCACAAATAAAAGGAAAGAGAAAAAAGAAAAGGACGACAAAGCACCCCCACATCAGAGCTCATCATGTATGTGGATCTCCCCACTTTTTTGTTGTGCGGTGCTGGGATCAAATCCTGGGCTTGTGCTGCACCCCAGCTCAGCCACCCCCAGGCTGAACCTCCCCCTCTGAGTGGAGCCAACCTTTCTGCATCTCCCCTCAGCCCCGAGCTCCTGGAAGGGAAGACTGTGCCCAGGGATCGCTATGGCGACAGTAGCCCAACCCAGAGGGTGCCACCCAACATCACGTATGTAAGGAATGGCTGGCTGGCTGCATTCAGGGATGGCCACACGTTTGCCTTAACTGGGGCACGGGCCCCTGGGGTCCTGAGGAGGCCTCAGCACTGCGGTGGGACAGGAGCTGGCCTGAAGGGAGCGGCTCTGTGTGCAGCCCCTCAGCCTGGCCTACGGAAGACCCAGCATGCTCCTCGCATCCCAGAAGCAGGACAAGGAACAGCGGGCAACACCATGCCACGAGGGGCCAACCCAGCGCACACGATGAAGAAGAGCTTTGTCGCCAGGATGGCCATTTAATGACTACGCAAGTACATAAATGGCTCTCCCTTGGTAAAGTGCTTCTCACTGATCCGGAAGGTATGGACAGGCAGTGGCGGGCTCACGCGCCGGCTCCAGCGTTTCCTGGTGCCATGCCCAGGACTCTCCCTACAGCCTGGCAGCCAATGACCCACGGAGAATGTCTGAGCTCACAGAGACATTCACTGATTGACTCTACCCGCCCCCCCCCCCCCCATATTGTGCATAAGATAACTGAGGCCTGGCCTTGGGGCATAGCTCAGCTTGCCTAGCAAATGTACGACCATGGGTTCAATTCCTCAAACCAGGTGCAGTGGCACACGCCTGTAATCTCAGCACTCGGGAGACTGAGGCAAGAGAACTGCCCTGGAGTTCAGGACCAGCCTGCACTACAGAGAAAGACCCTGTTTAAAAAATAAAAAAAATAAAAAACCTGAGGCCCAGAGGGGGAGACTGACTTCCCCAAAGTTACACACACTCCAGCAATATCCAACTTCAAATGTAAAGCAACTTTCCTGGCCTTACCCTGGCCGAAAGGGCCCTTCCCCAGGGAGCACAGCAGCGGGTCACCCCCGGGCCCACCACAGTCCTAGAGACCCTGCAGATGGATGCACACCCCCAGAGGCTGCCCTCGCTCCTTTTTCAAGGCAGGGCAGTGGGCTCATGACAAGAAGACCCCAGAACCAAGGAAGCAGAAGGCCACTCACCTGATGGTGTGCTCAAAGTAGATGTCATCCATGGAGGCCGTGACGCAGGGGCAGCCCGCATGCCTCTCCGCTGGCGTCAGAAGAAGACAGCCTGACGTCAGCAGACTCCCCTCGCAGGGGCCGCCCACCAGTCCCCCTCCTCAGGAGGCTCCCTGCTCCTGAGCTGGCCGCTCGTCCTGCCCAGCCTCGCCTTTGGCCCTTCACCACCGCCATCAAGCCTTTTCTCTTCTCCTGTTTCCTTCTGTCTCTTTCTTTCTTTCTTTCTTTCTTTCTTTCTTTCTTTCTTTCTTATTATTTATTTTGAGGCAGGGTCTCATTCTGTAGTCCAGGCTGGTCCTGAACTTACTATAGAGCCAAGGCTGGCCTTGACCCTGTGGCAATCCTTCCTGCCTCTGCCTCCCAAGCACTGGGATTACAGGCCTGCAACACTACATCTGATTAATCTTTACGCGATGCTGAGTAATTAAATCCAGGGCCTCGCACCTGCTAGGCCGGTGTCCTAACCACTGGGCAACACCCCGCTCCCGCCCCGTGTTCTCCATCAGGGTTCCATCTGTGGATGCCTCTCCCTGCCACTGGACTGAGCTCCTTGAGGGCTTGCCTGTCCTGGTCACTGCCTGGTCCCAGAGCAGTCAGTGATGGCACACAGCAGATGCCAGCGGCTGTGACCTGTGAGGGCGATGCCATGCTACTCCATTTCCAGCCTCCGTGGGCCCCTGTACTCTCACTCTTGCTTCCTTGCCTGAGTCCCTGTCACCTAGGGAGCCTCCTCGGGAGCCCAGGTCCCCTCGGGAATCCCTTCCCTGCCCTCAGGACTGTGCTGGGGCCTCTCAGTCACTGTGTGCCCTCCACCCCAACCCCAGCAGGCTGCCAGCTCCCAGCAGCCTGGAGAACCCTGGACCAGCGACAGCTCCACCGAGAGCCAACAGGGAGCCCACTGGGCAGCTGCAGCCATGGCCGGCGCTGGCAGCATCAGCAAGCCAGTGGCCAGGCCGCCGTGACTCAGGCTGCCCCACGTGGAAGCTGGGGCCGGAGGGCAGGACACCAGCACCCCGCGTGGCAGGTGGGGTCTGGGCAAGAGGGCAGGCTGGCCTGAGCACTAGGAACCTGGGAGGGCACTTAGGCAGGTGGCCCAACATGAGTGAAGGCCGAGAGGAGCAAGCGTGGCATGTGGGGGACAGAGAGACACCTCTGAAAGCGGGCATCTGGCAGAGTCTGGGGACCCTAGTGGGACAACGTGGGAGCACAGCCTCACCAGACAGGCAGGCCGTGGTGTCGATCCACTTTAGCAGCTGGCCCACGCTCAGCTCACCGCGCTGGTTGGTGTGGCAGGGCAGCACCAGCTGGCTCGTCTGCACCTCTGTGGGATTCCGGTACCCTTCGTCTGCCATGGCCTCCTCGTCCCCAGCACGTGAGGCCGACTTCCGGGACGTGCGGCTGGAGAACACGGAGGCAAAGCCCTGGAGACAGGCAAGACGCAGTGGTCAGCTCTCAGAAGGTCTCTGGGGTCGCTCAACTGGAGAACTTAGAACCAGAGTGAGACGAGTGGCCCAGGGCCACCTGCCCCCACCCAAGATGCACCCTCTCCTGGTCCGCGGTCTCCAACCTGGAGGCCAGCGGTGTGATTTTCAGGCCACGGTAACACTGCCTTGGATTCCAGGTGGGGCAGGAAGAGAGCAGCGTCCAGCCCTCTCCAGCCTGCGAGCCAACCTTTCAGCCTTGCGTCCTGTGTGTGTATGGGCACCGGGATCCAGCCCAGCGCCTGCACACTGAACTCCATTTCCAGCCCATTTTTATTTTTGATTTTGAAACAGGGTCTCTCTAAGTCACAAAGTTGTGCAGACTGTGTTCAAACTTGCGATTCTCCTGTCTCAGCCTCCCGGAGCCCTCAGGTTACAGCCTGCAGCATCAGGCCCGGCTAGTTTCGTTCTTGAAACTTTCCTCTCACCACAATGAGGGGAAACACACAGTGTGTGTCCCCTGTGCCTTTGAAAGGAAGGACATTCTGACACGTGCTCCAAAGCAGGTGAACCATGAGGACGTTACACTTAGGGACTCAAGCAGGTCACAAGAGGACAACAACAGTGTGATTCCATTCAGGGGAAGTTCCCAGCAGGGGTAAACAGCACAGAGACAGAGGGCAGATGGTGGCTGCCAGGGCTCGGGGAGGGCAGTCACTGCTTACAAGGTAGCAGTCTGGAGGAATAGCAAGAGATTAACGCACTTGCCTCGCAGGCACGAGGCCCTGGGTTCGATTCTCCAGTACCATATAAGTTCAGCATGGTTGCACCTGCCTGTAATCCTAGCACTCGGGAGGCTGAAGCAGGAGGATTGCCTTGAGTTCGGGTCCAGCATGAGCTATAGAGTGAGACCTTGTCTAGATAAATAAAGAAAGAAATGTAGAGTTTCAGTTCAGGAAGATGAAGAAGTTCTGGAGAATGTTAGTAGTGAGAATTGCTACATGCAACAATGTAAGGGGCTGAGGGCATAGGTCCGCGGTTAAAATGCTCACCTAGCACAGGCAAGGCCCTGGGCTCAATTCTGCAGCACCATGGAAACTGGGTGCAGTGGTGTACGCCCGTAATCCCACCAATCGGGAAGCTGAGGCAGGAGAATTGCTATGAGTCTGAGGCCAGCCTGGGCTACACAGTGAGTTCAGGACCAGCCTGGGCTACAGAGTGGGACCCTGTCTCAAAAATAAATACATTTAAAAATGAGGAAACAAGCCCGAAACCGAGGGAAGTGGCAGATCCCAGCTGCAGTCCCAGAGGCACAACTGTGTCTGCGCTCCTGCCTGCCACCCCAGCACCCCACAGGGCCTCCTGGGGCCGAGATGGGAAGCAGCAGGGTCCTGGGCCTGAGCTGCAGACACGGAGGTGATGACAGGGTGGTGAGCCCGTCACGGCTGCAGGTGGCAAGGGTGCTGGACTGGCTGGGGGGTGCACACCGTGGATACTTTCTCCACGAGGACCCACGGCTAGTTTAACAAATTTGAAATACCAGGGGTGATTTGCTCAAGGTCCCTGACCCCTAACGTGGTAGAACTGGGATTTGCACCAGGCTCCGGCTGACCCAGAACTGCGTGTGGGTCTGAAGCTCCTTCCTGAGAGCTCCCGGGAGCTAGGCACAGCGCTGGCACCGCGGGGAGAGAGGCAGCAGACCCAGAGCTCATCACCTGGGCACAGGCCCATGGGATGCAGGCTGCCCGCCTGTCTGGATCTGGCAGGTGGCTCGAAGGCCACTGCAGTCCATGTGGCAAGAGCCGTCTCCATGGTAACCATTGCCGGCTTCCAGCCTGGGTGTGGGCTGGGACCCGAGTGGATGCAGATGCTGCAGCCGGCTTTCTGGGTGTGGGAGCGCCGCGAGGGAGGCGGCAGGCAGCTGCACTTACCCACACTCTTCCCAAACCCTCTCACAGCCAGGAGTTCTGGGAAAACAACCTACAAAGAGGAGCGCTAAGGACCCTCAGAGGGAAGACAGAGGAAAAGTGGGCAGAGCAGAGGGAGCCCAGCCCGCCCAGGGCTTCTGGGTAGTCTGGACATGTAGCTATGGAGCGTCACTTGGTGCCCTGGCTTGACGCACCACCAGATGCTCATGAGGAAGACAGGTCATGACTGCGGGCCCACTTTACAGATAAGGAAACAGGGTGTCTGGGCCAGCAATCGGTATACCTGAGCTCCAGTCTGCTCCCTGCTTCTTGGCTGGTCAAGCTCATGCTCATGGGCCATGTGGTTTCCACTGGTCTCCCTGCCACTGTCGGCAAGCGTTGTTTGGGGTGTTTTGGTTGGCTGGTCGATTGTTTCGTGTTCTTCCGTGGCGCTGGAGATCCAACCCAGGGCCTTCGCGTTGAGTTGTATCCTGTCATCCCCTTTTTATTTTGATTCATTTATTTATTTTTTTTGAGACAGGGTCTCGTTCTAGCCCAGGCTGGTCCTGAACTCACTATGGAACCCAGGCTGGCCTTGGACTCACAGCGATCCTCCTGTCACAGCCTCCCGAGTGCTGGGATTACAGGCGTGTGCCACCATGCCCGGCTTATGTAGTGCTGGGGAATAGAACTCAGGTCCTTAGGCAAGGGTGCTAGGCAAGTGCTTTAACTGCTGAGCCATTCCTCCAGCCCCTTACTTTGATTTTGAAACAGGGTATCACTAAGCTGCTGAGTTGCCCAGGCTCTTTTACCCTGAGGCATGGTCTTGTTCTATAGCCTAGGCTGGCCTCAAATTCACAGCCATCCTCCTGCCTCATCTCCTGAATACTAAGGTTACAGGCATTGGCCATCACACACAGGTAAACCTGCAGAATTCTTGCTCGCCCCCCTTTGCTCCTCCACAGGCAACTCCTCCTCCTAGGCCTTGTGTCAATTACCAGGAATACACAGACAAATTAGGACTAGAAGGGGGTGGGCACGCAGCAGGGCGTCATCCAAGGTTGGGAGAGGGCAATCAGAGAGACCTGAGTGCCAGTCATAGCTGTCCCGCAAGGGCCATGGGGTCCCGTGGGAACCATCCCGTCCTGAGCACCCCATAGCTCTAGGACTCAGGGTCTACCCCCTGCTCCCCCCAGGGTCTGCCTACCCAGCTGAGATCTCCACACAGGACGCTGCAGAGCCCTGTCACCAGTCAGACAGGAACACCTGGCTCCTCTCACAGGAGCGGGGCTGAGTCCCTGCCCTAAAACAAGCTGAGGATTTTCACGTCATTGTCTCCTGACCCCTTTCAAAAAAAGGGCACAGCTCCCTGGCTGGAGCACGGCGGCGGTGACAGAGCAGCCCGGGCAGCCCGGGCACAGTCTCACAGACTGCACCTGCTCCTGTAGGCTCCAGGGCTGTGTGTCCCACCCAGCTCAGTGCAGGTCAGGCCTGCAGCCAGCGGGAGAAAGGGGTGTGTGCAACCAGGCAGGGTTTGGCCAATAGGACCCCAGAGCAGGACCACTCCTCCCAGGAGCATGGGCCCTGGAGAGAGTCAGGCCTGGGGCAGCCAGGCAAGCTGAGCCAAGACAGCTGACTGGCCCAGCCACGCCAAGGAGGGCATCCAGAGGTCAGAGAAGTGCCCTCTCAGACAGTGGCCATGCCAGGCCCTGGCCCCGGGCCACCACAGACCTGGCCAGATTTGATAATCCTAGATGAGTCCTCAGCTGACCACACGGTGGCCCCGTGTCCCCCTTCTTGCCAAATCACATCACAGACCTGTTGAATCGTAACAGGAGAGACTCTGGCTAATGCCCAGCTTGGTCCAGCGCCACCTAGTGGGGAGCCGAGATAAGCCCCCCCACCCTGAGGCTGGAGCTCGTCCTGAGCAGTCTGACAACTGGCTCCACCTAAGTGCCAATGACCCCACCCCTGACAGCCTCAGCACACCCCTCTGCCTGGCCCACTCAGGGCCTGCAAGCCGGGGCCTGTCTGCAGGCCTCCTCCAGTCACCCCCTCCCAGCCCCCAACCCACATCGGAGGGCCCATTACCTGCTGCCTCAGCCCCTCCGGTCCCGCTGCCCAGAGACTCAGCCAAGTCCCAACTCTGCCCACCACGGAGCTCCACTTCTCATTCAGCCCCCGGGACCGCACAGACTTTCCTTAAAGAGCAATCCGAGCTGGGCCCAGTGGCACAGGATTGTAATACCAGGACCCTGGGAGGCTGAAGCAGGAGAATCGCAAGTCTGAGTTCACCTGGGCAAATTAGCAAGACTCTGTCTCAAAAATCAAAAATAAAAATGGATTGGAGATACAGTTCAGTGTGAAGGGCAAGAAAGAGAAAAAGAAAGGAAAGAAATCCACACCAGTCACCTTCCCCGATCCAGACTCCTCAATGGCTTCCCGCTGTTGTTAGGGCCAAGGCCCTGCCACTCCTGCCCACGGCTCTGCCACGGGGGTGCTGCTTCTGCCACCAATGCTCCTACCATCCCATCCCCACGCTCCAAGAGAGGGCCAGGCCCCCCAGCCCTGAGCCTTCCTGCCCTGTCCCAGTACTGACTCAGCTGTGCCCCTCTCATCACCCCCACAGGACAGGGCCCCGCCGGAGAGTAATGACACTGTGCCCTAGGGGTGACATGTGAAGGGTAAGGGAGATCTGCCTGCGGCGAGGCTGTCGGGCACAGCAGAAAGGAGTGGAATGGCAGCCACTAGCGAAATGTTATGCCAAGGAACGGGGAGCAAGTGGGAGAGGGCAAGGCACACTGGCAGGGGTGGAGACCAGAGGGGGTGGTGTCCAAGCCATGGTGGCCAGGCCAGAGAGTCCCCAGAAACCCAGCAGACTCCCGGGAAAGGGTGTGGCCACAGTGATCGGGCCACAGAGATGAGAGACCCCCCTGCCCCAGCGGGAGGCACAGGCTTGGGTGGCATCTGATGGAACCCACTGTGGCGTGGGCTGTGCTGGGGCTTCGGGGTCAGCCTGGCTCAAGTTCAAGGGCAGTTCTCAAGTCACCTGTACAGCTTTTGGCAGGCTGTTCAATCTCTATAGGCTTCAGTTTTCTCATCCAGAAAAGTGGGATTATGAGACTGACTCTCAAATGTCTATAGAGCTAAAGTTATAGAAGACCAAGTATATACAACTCTTACCACATACCTACCCTGTGGCTAATATTAATTGAGCACTTAGGGGCTAGAAGTATAGCTCTGTGGTTAGAGCCTTGCCTCTCATGCGTAAACCCCTGGGTTCAATTCCCCAGCCCCATATAACAATGGTGCACCAGTGGAGGGAGCATGGTGTCACTAGCCTAGAATTCCAGCACTCGGGAGGCCAATGTAGGAGGATTGCTGATGTCAAAACTAGTCTGGAGTTCAGGATCAGCCTGGACTAGTGAAATAGGCCCTGTCTCAAAACCAACCAACCAAACAACCAAAATGGAGCACTTACTGTTAGCATTATAGAATGAAATTCTACCGGCAGAAATAAGGCTGGGACAGACCCCAAAGTAGTTGAAATTGGACTGTTTACACTCTACTCTACTCTTGAGTTCAGCAGAATGCCTCCAAGTCTGCAAGGCCAGGTAGCGACAGATGACAGGACAGGTCTGCAGTGCCAGGTGGGCGGCCAGAGCCTGGGCTCCCCGTGCCATGAGTGAGAAGGGAGCTGGGAGGCACTCCCAGGAGAGGGCAGGGCAAGGGGCCTCTGACCAGACACAAAAAGCTCACTGTGTGGGAGTAGTGATCCCTGCCCCATGACCCCCAAAGGAGGCCCAGTCTCTCAGAGAGGCCAGAGCGGTGGAGGGCAGCCTCCAGGTCATCTCCCCAAGGCGGGGCGTTTGTCCCAATTCCAAAGCTCTCACCTTCATATCTGTTCTCTACCTTCTTCCCAAAAAGGCTCTGTAGTAGCCTATATGGGCATAGGGGATGCACAGAGGACAAACACGCGCACACACACACACACACACACACACACACACACAGAACAGAAGTGTAAGCAGAGTTAACAGACCTAATAGAGGAGAGGACTATGGCAGGAATTCAGATCCTACCATAGAAAACTGCATTTGGTCTTGAGGTTCCAAGCAGACAAGGCAAAAAAAAAGGGTAGCAGTGGGCACCAAATTCAGCTTAAAAAACAAAAAGAGGGAGTATTTGTCCAAGAAGCAAGCCACCCCAAGGAGCTGGGAGGAAGGACACTGTGACAGTTCATAAGCCTGTAACATTAGGTCATATCTTCATTCTACAAGCTAGCTAATGGTCCCATGGGACTGGAGGAATAGCACAGTGGTTAGAGTGCTTGCCTAGTAAGTGCAGGCAAGTGGTTTGAGTACCAGCACAACACAGGCTAGGCATGGTGGCTCATGCCTGTAATCCCAGGAATCAGGAAGCTGAGGCAGTAGGACTGCTGTAAATCAAAGCCAGCCTGGACTATACAGTGAATTCAAGACTAGCCTGGACTACAAAGTGAGATCCTGTCTCAGAAACCAACTAAACAAAAGCTAATGGTCCCTATCACCAAATCCAATATTATATTATATTATATTAATTATATTACGGTTTACTGTGGTAGTGGGGACCGAGCCCAGGGCCTTCACATCAAGCTATATCCCCAGCTCATATTTGACTTTTGATATGGAGACAATAAATTGCTAAGCTGTCCAATCTGGGCTCAAACTTGCAATCCTCCTGCCTCATCCTTCCAGAGTGCTGGGATCATAGACCTGTACCACCAGACCTGGCTTAAACATCCTAATTTTGTTTCTAGCTACAGAATATGCTAACACTTGACAGTTTTCAAGATTTGGGGGTTAGAAGGGAAGATAACTGAGCCAAAACTATTTTTTTTCTTTTTTGAGACAAAGTCTTGCTCTGTAGCCCAGGCTGGCCTTGAGCTCATGACAACCCTTCTGCCTCGGTCTCCCAAGTGCTAGGATTACAGGTGCATGCCACCTTGCCCAGCCGACATGGTGCTGGGAAATTCAACCTCAGGCCTTTGCTTGTTAAGCAAGCACTTTCACCACTGAGCCCAGCCCCATCAATGCTTTTTTTTTTTTTTTTAAATACAGGTTCTTACTCCTGGTCTAGGCTGGTCTTAAACTCAGCCCACCAATACTTTTTAATAGGCACCTCCTACATGCTGTCCACCTGGTGAACACCCACTAAGGTCACTGTTAGGAGCGTTCATATGAGTTATCTCAGCAGCTGCCACATCTACTCAAGGCGTTATTCTACGCATTTCACTCACGGGCAAACCAGGGCTGAGAGAGGACACATTGCCCCTGAGCAGTGGGGAGATGGTAGAATTTAAGTTCCTCTCAGATCTACCAGCCAAGTGCAGCACATCTCCACAGCAGGCCTGCAGGCCTCAGGGCAGGGAAGGAGGGAGACAGGGTTCCCAGCCCGGCCTAGTGACGTGTATCCGCAATCCCAGCACTCTAGGAGGTTGAGGCAGGTGGACAGTAAGTTTGTGCCCAGTCTGTGAGACTTAGGAAAATTCTGTCTCAAAATTTAAAAAATCTAAAAAGGGCCAGTGGATCTCAAGCCTCAGAACTAAAAAAAGAAAAGCATTATTTTCCCTCACTTGAGGCTTATAGAAGAGCAAGTCATAGCCCAAGAGTGACAGCGGAGGGACACAGCCCAGTACCCGGATTCCCAAACCAGAAGCCGTCACAGATGGATCAGCAGCTGCTCCCAGGCTGGCGGGCTTCCCTGCCTCCTGTAGGCTCTGGAGCCCCCAGTGGGGCAAGTGGGAGGGCCTCCAACCTCCAGCCCTGCCCCAATCCCTGCGCCTTGCCCCACCTGAACCTGGGCAGGAGGGAGGGGTCGGGGCAGAGCCTTCCTGGTGGGTACAGGGCAGCCTCGCAGTAGTGGTCTCAGAGATGCTGCCTCTCAGGAAGCAGACTGCAAATAAGACTGATGACACACCATCCCCAGGGAACCCTGAGCCAGTGTCCTCACTGTCAAAAGGGAGAACAAAAGCACCTGAGGCTGGGCTTTTTGTTTTTTGTTTTATTTTGAGACAGGGTCTTTCTCTGTAGCCCAGCCTGGTCCTGAACTCACTATGGAGCCCAGGCTGGCCTTGGAGTCTCCAGGCTCAGCTTCCTGGGTCCATCAACTGAAAGGGGAAGAAGGTGAGCTGGGGATCAGTCACTCCCCCTTAAGGACTCAGCGTGTGCCAGGCCACTGTGCTAAGCAGCTCACGCACAAATGCTATTTCAATCTCCAGGCAGCCCTGATAGCCGGTGTTGTTGCCCCTCCCATTCTGCAGGTGGGGAAGCAGAGGCTTGGGAAGGGGAAGTCACTTGCGTATGACACACCAAGTCACAGCCAGGGCGGGGCAAAGCTTTCCCTGGAAGCTTCCCATCTACCCATGCCCCCGCAGGAACAGGGATGGGGTAGAGCACACCACCATCCAGGGCTGACACTTCGGGAGTACTGTCCCATGTGGTCACCACCAGAGAGGAAGCCAGAAGCTCCTGGCCAGCTGAAAACCATGCTACGTGGCTCAGCAGCTCTCGGCACCAGAACACCTCCCGGCCGGCCAGCCAGGCCTGTCTCCAGGGCAGCAACACCGCCCGCCACACTGCCTCCCAGGGCTGACAGCATGTCCTTGTGTGCTTCCTTCTGACACAGACCCTCGCCTGAGGAACACGTCCACCTGTCTGTGTCTTCCAGCCCCATCCCACCCACCCCTGCTTCTGCAGGACTGTTCTCCACTTCCCATCCCAACCTCCAGCAGCCCCCAGGAGGAGGTTAGGAGGGTCTTAAACATGGGCAGTCCGACCTCCAGGTGCAACTGACCACTACTGAGCCCTGCGGGAGAGCCCTGGGGACGGCACCCAGCCCAGAGCCCCACTCCGGGTGGCCATCCCAGGAGAAACGTGGCACTGAGACGCCGCTCGGGACTGCGAAGGGCAGACTGGCATCTCCTCTGATGGAGACCTTGGCACTTTCCCTCCCAACAGCCAAGGTGCTGCCTCTGCGTCTCCATGGCAACAGGCAGCCCTGCCCGGCTGCAAGTCACCTCCCTACCCCAGAGTGGGCACACCAGCTGTCCCTCACACGTACTAGGGCGAGAGAGAAAGGGAGAGAACAGGAGTCAGAGAGAGAGAGGAATGGGGAAGGAGATGAAAAATAGAAAAAGATGAGGTCAGAGAGAAAAGATAGAGGTGAGTAGGGAGCAGAGCAAGTAGAAGAGAGGACACACACACACACACATGCACACGCACAGATGCATGCATATGCACACACACGTGCACACAATGCACATATGCATGCACACACGTGCAGAGGTGTGCACACATGTGCACACATGTAAGCATGCACACACACACATGCATGCACACAGCAGGAAGCAAAGGAGGCAGGAGGGCCGCAGCTTCGGCACACATTCCCCAGGCCGCTGTTTGCAGGCGGAAGGACTGGCTCAGCGGGACTTCCTGCCCCGGGAAGCTGGCTCCGGGTGGGCCCCTTCCAGGCCCCAGCTGCTTCTCCGGGCCCCTCCTGCTGAGGCACCATGTCCTCGCCTTTCCCAGACACGTCCCTTCTCTGCCTCACAGACGGTACCTGCCCAGAGGTCCCACAGCACAGGGCCCACCCTCGACCAGAGGACCCCGGGGGCTACTGCGCCCACCTCCCCGCCCACCTTACCCAGCGCCCTTGCACAACACTGTGATTTCTCCCCAGCATTAAAGAAGCCTCTCCTCGCAGGGCAGAAGCAGGAGTGGGCCGAGCAGAGCAGGGGTACCAGCCATTCTTGGCAGGGGCTCTGAGCACCACACTGCAGACAGGCCTGGCCCGGCCTGGCCCCATCCCGCATCCTCTACCCTGTATCAGAGGAATCTGAGCCCACAAGACAGGCGTGATGAAGAGAAATGAGGAGACAGAGAGGAAAGAAAAACCCAGGGTGGCGCAAGGCTGGAGAGTGGGTGGCAGCAATGCCCAGGGGGCTTGGCTGCCCCAGCTCCAGCCCGCCTCTGTCTCCCTGGGCACCCTGAGCCATCCCTTGGGCCTCTCTGAACCTCACTGTGTGCATCCATAACATGGAGACAGGAACATCGCAGCTAAGATTTAATGGATTACATGTGGAAACTGCTCAGATCTGCCCCCACAGGAAGGGTCCTCACACGAAGGGTCCTCACACGGAAGCTCTCAGTGTTCTTTAAAAAAAAAAAAAAAAAAAAAAAAAAAAAAAAAAAAAAAAAAAAAAAAAAAAAAAAAAAAAACAGGCACTGGGCCAGGAAGGGCTGTACCTCAGCCCTCTGGGAGGCTGAGGCAGGAGGACTTAAAGTCTGAGCCCAATCCGGAGAAATTACCAATTTAGTGGGACTGTATCTCAAACAACAAAACAAAACAAACAAAAAAAAAATCTTGGGATGTGTGTAGCTCAGTGCAAAAGTCCTAGGTTCAAACCACAGTACAAAAGAAAAGCCAGGCATTGCTTTTTGTTTGGTTTTTGAGTCAGGGTCTTGCTCTGTAGTCCAGGCTGTTCCCGAACTCACGATAGCCCAGGCTGACCTCGAACTGTTGGCAATCTCCTGCCTCAGCCTTCCGCGTGCTGGGATTGCAGGGGTGCACCACCACAGCTGGCTTGCATGGTGCTGGGGAATTGAACCCAGGTTCTTGAGCTTGTTAGGCAGGAGCTTTAACTACCTAGCTGTTCCTCCAGCCCCTGGCATTGTTAAATAGGAAACCATTGCCTCCAGGAAGGGCCTGCACCTGTACCAGGGCATATCCACAGATGCTGGCGGAGGCGCCTTCGCAGAGCAGCAAGGGCCAAACACGGCTTGTCAGCTGAATGCACTGACTTTCACCTGGTCCTCGGCCATGCCAGTTGAACACAAAATCTGTCCACCATCAGAAGAGAACGACTCTGAGAATGCAAGGTGACGGTCACTCGAAAACAGCACAGGGTCACTAAGTGGAAGGAGGCGCCCTTTGCACAGGGTGAGCCCAGGCGTAAGGAGTAGACGTGTCTGCGTATTGCCCACTCACATGTCCCCTAATGTGGTAAGTGCTCTGTGAAAACGTGTTGCAGGGGGGCCCAGCCAGGAGTGTCTACATGTGCCTGCTCACACCCAGCACTAGGCCCAGCTGGTCACACAGGGCCTCCAAGAGGACAAGCTGCAACGTAAGCGGTGAGTCAAGCAGACGAGCAAGTGAATGTCTACACCGCCAGCCCACATGGACATGTTCCTGTCACCCTCACTGTAAGTTGTGTGTGTGCTAGGGTGGCTCTAGTTTAACGGTTGTTTCTATGAAAACAGCCCCATGAGTTCATCTGTCCACAAACTCAACACGACAACTCCTGCTAGAACCAAACCAGGGCCCTGGGGCTGCTGAAGGTTTCCAACTGTGGTGGGTAGGGGTGGGGGTGGGGTACCAGTTTAGGGAAGGGGTGACTCAGTCGGGGAGGAGCCAGCCCAGGCTGGGGTTTCACAGCTGCAAGAGGCCCAGCCCTGTGAGGGGGGAGCAGGAGGAGAGGGGAGAGGCCAGCACCAGGAGGGACAAGCAGGCGGTGGGAGGACAGAGAGGGGGCTGGGTTCGCACGGCCTTGGTGTGGGGCCACTGGCTGCAGATCTGAGGGCTGGCTGGGTCCCAGGACAGGAGTCCTGGTGAGGTATAAAGTCAAGACCACACACGGGGTGGGCGAGGTTAGGAAGGGGCTGGCGTTGGCTGGGGATCAGCATGTATCTTTGTTAACACTGGGGTCCATTCCTCTGAGGCACAGCAAGCACAGCATTGAAGGAGACAGTCTCTTCACAGGCAGACAATAAACAAGAGGAAGGAGATCAGTGAAAAAGCTGTAAGAAGAGCCCAGGCTATGAGAAAAAGAGGTGGTAGTGGGTGGGCAGAGAGGGGCACTGAGGAGGCTTCGGGCCTAAGATCTGGATGGACGATAAGCAGGATAAGCAGCGGTTGTGCAAGGCCTGGGCCTGCAAGGTGGCAGACATGGATGAGGAGCACACAAGCCCCCAGGGGCGGGAGCAGCGGAAGAGAGGGTGAGGGGAGGAGAGTCAAGAGTGCAGACAGGGCCTGTTTATTCAAGGCCAAGCAGGGCCACTTGGGGGGGGGGGTAGATTGTCCCCCACGTGTAAGGGAAGAGACTGGAGGGTATAAGGGAAGGAGGTTATCAGACCCACATTTCAGACCCCTCTGCCGTAGGGTTGAGGTGGCTTTCAGCATGAGCAGGAGGGGAAGCAGGCAAAGTCCTGTCCAGAGAGGGGATGGCACCCCGGCTGGACTCAGAGAGACAATGGACTGGTGGATCCAGGTAGTCTGGCCAGCGCCCTTGCTGAGGGAGTCCCCGCTTGAGGTGAAAGAAAGGCAGGGCCCGGGTTTGGACAAGTTGACTGGCAGGCGGCAGTGCTGGGTGCTCAGGGGAGATTAAATAAGTAGGAACAGCATCAGATGTCCGCGCGATGCTCTTAACATGGGAGGTAGTATCCAGGAGTTCCGATGGATAGCCCACCGAAGAAGGCGGGTCGTGCCTGGAAAACCAGTATATCGGCCATCTGAGATCTGTAGGTACAGCCTAATTCCTTCCCAGGGATCTGAGTCACTGTCGGCCACGAGAACCCTTGAGATTTCCAACAGGCCTCACAGAACTCTTGCGCTGGAGAGCCACTGCCAAGCGGGAAATCTGACTCGCCCAAGACTGCTGTGTGGAAGAGGCCAGCGCAGGTACTCTGAAGGACACTTCCAACTAGGCCTAGCCTTGTGGTCATCCCCACCATGGTGCCCATGGTGGCATCTTGAACGCCCAGCTAAATCCCACCCAGTGACCTCTACCAGTGTCCCATAGGGCGGAAGAATCACCCCGCCAAGCCGGGCCCAAGGTCCTGACCCATGAATCTCAAGACATCGTAAGACTGTTCTAGATCTCTAAGTGCTGGAGCAGAGGGCTCTGCCTCCCTGGTGTCTAGAAGAGACATCATCCCAGAAGAGAGCCTAGATGGGAACAAGGAGACATGGGAGGAAGCCGTGGGCCAGGGTGGGGGTCCTGGAAAGGATGGTTCAGGCAGAGGAGAGAGAAGCTGTCCTAATCGGATCACAGGACCCACGGGAAGAGTGAGAAGGAGCGAGGCAGAAGCGGAGGAGTCTGGGTAGAGCAACTCAGGGAAAGAGTGCGATGTAAGCCAGTGGAAATGGGGACCACAGAAAGACAGTCAGAGATTTTTATGGAGAAAGAAAATGAAGAAATAAGGTAGTAGTTGGGAGGGGCCGTAGGGATAGGGAGGGACTTTGCCTGCCTAAAGGTGGAGCACATGGGAACTCACCCATCTGCTCAGGGCAGAGCTAGTGGGAGGAGCGGGAGAGCCCGCCGCGCGGGACAGCAGCTGCCCAGGAAACGCTTGTGGGCAGAAGCTCCAGGATCCCTTTCAGACACGGGTGGCTGCTCCTTAGCGCGCGCCAGCTGTGTGCCAGGCCTGGCTTTGGGACCACTGCCGCTCAACTCCACTCTGCAGCAGGAATCATTTCCCAAATGAAAAGGCAGAGTGCTGAGGAATGAAATCCCACCCCCACACACTGGCCTAGTCAGTAAAAGGTGGGGGGAGGCGATGGGCTGAGTCCTCCTGACTCTGAGGCCTGCAGGTACTTCAGGGAGGTCAGTCTGCAGCCCAGTGGGGCCCTGAGATTCTGCCTGGCTCTTGGAGACCCTGTTGTTGCCTTCCAGGCAACAGGGAAGAGCAGGCTGGGAAGGGAGTCTCACACCAGGGTGTCTGACCTGGGCTCCACCATCACCACCAACACTTGCCACCCAGATGGCCAGGCTAACTGGCTCAGATATCCCTTCCCAGCCCCCACTGGCCTCAGTGAGACTCTGTCCCTCCAAGAGACACACCCTCTCTTTGCCTCGATGCCAGGAACTTCCATTTTAATCTTCAAAAGCAAGGGAAGGGTGGGGACCAGGCCAGCTCAGAGTCCTAGGAGGGGTGGGACTGGAGAGCTGGCAGGGCGCGCGGGGGTGGGGGGGTGGGGGGGTGGGAGGGGACGACTGGGAAGCAAGGCTAGGCCCTGCCTCCCCCGGCCACAAAGTCACCTAACGCTTGGCCCTTTCTTCTCCCTGGACCCTCCCTTGCCCATGGGCCCTTGGCACAAACCTGCTGCTCTCAGAGCCCGCAGGCACGCCACTTCACTCTTAACATGAGTCTCTTCCGCAGAAAGCCAGCATGGTGTGCACCTGCTTAGTGAGAGGGACCGTATGACTCCATATCCCACATTTCAGTGGGAGGCTGAGGAGAATTTAGTCAGTAACACAAGAGTCTTCTGGCTCCAGACCCCCACCACCACCACCCTCACTGGGCTGTTATGCCTGAGAAAGCGCAGAGCTGCTAGGTCTCTGTGCCCATCTGAAGGGACCAAGAGGAAATGTGGACCCACCTGGTGCTGCTGGGAACCAGGGCCACTCCCCTCCCCAACCGCTGGCTTGGGCAGATCACGACTTGTTGTAGATAGCACAAGAGAATGGGCCCCTTCATCCCCATCAAGCATCCGGCTCAAGGCTCGGTGTGGGCCCAGCTCAGGTGCTGACTCGCTGGGCTCCCGAAGGGCCAGACAAGGCCAAGCACACCCGGCCCCTTTTAGACTGAGCGCGCTGGGGTGTGGGGGATGGAAGCGGACCTGGAGTGTGGTGCCCCTGCCTCCCTGTAATGCCTCCAGTGCCTGGAGGGGGCAGGCCTTTTTATTTCTCTTTGTTTACATATGACCTCCCTCTCCCCTTTCCACTCTCTAACCCTCCCTTTTCCCCGACCCACAAAGTCCATCTTCTTACTTTCTTCCATATCTCTTATATGTTCTTATGGTTTGGTTTTCTCATATTACAGAAACCATGTGATATTTTAACTTTCTGGGTCTGATTCGTTTTGCTAAGCATCATGGTCTCAAGGTGCATCCATCTTCTTACAAATGACTCAAATGTGTCGTCAATGGCAGAGTAATACTCCATTGTGTATACATGCGACACCTTCTTAATCCAGTCATCTGTACTCAGGCATGCTGGCTTCTTCCAAGATTTGGCTATTATCAATTGTGCTCCTGTGAACATGGGTGTCACTTTAATATAATGACTTTAACTCTTTTGGAAAGATACCCAGAAGAGGTATCGCAGAGTCTAATGGAACGTCAATGTTCAGTTTTCTGAGGAATCTCCCCACTGCTTCCCATAGTTGAACCAGCTTACAGTCCCACCAGCGAGACAGGAGGGTTCCTTCTTCCCCACAGCCTGGCCAGCCTTTGCTGCTTTTTGAGTTGTATAGCAGCCATTCGTATCGGCGTTAGATTGAGGTGGCAGATCTCTATGGGCATTCTGTGGGGGCTCTGAGGGCGTGAGACTACTAGTCCTCCTCGGCCCTTTGCAGGACAAGTGCTCCTTGGGCTCAGGAAAGGGAGCTGGAGCTGCACTGCCTGGACGACGCGCTCAGGGCTCTGTGCTGGGGGAGGCGGAGCTGGATTTTGCTCTCACCGCCTGAACTACTTTTACTACTGAAAAAAAAAATCCATGTTTATGGACGTTAATTCATAATGTGTAATCTGCTGAGGGCAAATTATACCACTGGGAGCCCCAGGCAGGAGGTGCAGGTAACACTGCCAAGGTGGCCAGGGTACTCCCCGAATCCCCTTGCCATTTCCTTGTGGAGCTGGGTCTTTCCCACGGGGCCTCCAGAGGTGATACATCCTCACCTGGAAAAGCTTTGAGGCAGTGTGCTAACCCATCACCACCTCCAGGGAGCCTGCCTGACCCCTCTCTAGGCAGGTGAGGGCTGCCTCAGAGTTTCCATCTGTCATAGCAGGCCACGCTGCATTGCCATCGGAGGCTTATATCTTCCTCGATCTCCCCATCCACCTGGGGCACCTGAGGACAGGCCTAGCCTGACTCATCTCTAGGTCCCTAAGTGCTGCACTCCAGCCCTACCCATCGCTGCCCGGGTGCCACCCCCGCCCCTCACGCACACACAGGGAGGCCGCTCCTGGGAATGGCACAGGCACATAGGCCTACAGCCAAGAAGCTGGCAAAGGACCCAGCTGGCAGTACCATCTGTCCCTTGAGCCACAGGACAGCAGGCACAGGCAGAGATGTCAGGTCCTCACCTCAGCCAGGTCAGCCCAGGACAAAATGAGGCATCTCTGAGCTCAGGGCCCCTGGCCTAGAATTCTCTAATTGGTCCCAAGGGGCATGGTTTGGGCTGGAGGTATAGCTCAGGGATTAGAGCCCCTGTCTAGGAAGCAGGAGGCCCTGGATTCAGGTCTGATCCTCCCTCCAGTACTACATAATAGTTGAGTGTAATCCCAACACTTGGGAGGCTGAGGCAGGAGGAATACTGTGAGTTCTAGGCCAATCTGGGCTCCATAATGAGATCAGGACCAGCATGGACTACGTAAGATTCTAACCTAAGCACTGTGCCAGGTCTATCATGAGGCTGGGAGGCTGAGAGCGTCCCTCCAGCTGTCCTCGGGTTCATGGCGAGGCAGCGGGATCACACCGGGGGTCTGCAGCAGTGCAGGGGTCTGTGCAGGAGCAGAATAAAATCTGGGGGTGGGAAAGGGATGGTTTCTTATCTGTAAAGCCAGCAATATCAGAAGCCTTGCAAAGCTTCCATCTAAATATATCTAGCACTTAGTAGGTCCTCAACACAAAAATTTGCTTTTACTATCTCATCTGACCCGGCAGTTCTGCCACTGAACCACTGAAGAAACTCAAAGTCTAGATAAGATGAAAGCAGGAAGGAATATTTACAATGGCAAATCATGTACAAGTTCTGCATTCCTCCAAAATCTCTAACTCTGCCAGCAATCTGGCACGGTCCATGGAGGCAGGCAAATCTGGTCTACAGATGAAGAGACTGTGGACACAGATGAGGAGAGAGAGAACAAGAGAGTAAGCATCTCTAAGACAGATGTCTGGACCCTTCTGCTGATCTGGAAGAGTGGTAGGCAGCTCTCCAAAGGCCCCAGGACACCAACGCAGCCCCGCCACTGTCCCAGGCCCAGGCAAGGGGCAGAGATGCAGCACCCCTTATGCCCTGATGTATGTGGTGGGGTCAGCCCAGATTGCTGAGACCCTGAACCTACACTGTCAGTGTGTGAAGGTGGGCAGAGCCTGGGATGGGGTGGGCCCACGGGGGACATGAGATCACTCTCCAGGTGCACAGGGGCTCCAGATCTCTCCCTCGCTAAGAAAGGGCTAGAGAAGAGGTTCTGAGTCTCTCACCAGCATCATGGCCCAGGTCTTTCATCTCACATCTGGGTGCCTCGTTTGGGCTGGTCCTCTCTCCCTGTGTCTGATGTGAGGAGCCCTGGAAAGCAGCTGAGACCGTCACAGTGCCGGCCACATAAAGGAGCCAGGATAATGCACTCCCTGTGTCCCTGAGTTCAGCCTGCAGAGTCTGCATACCTTGCACTAAGCCTGGGGACCAGAGAGCCCCCAAGAAGCTCACAGCTCTGCAGAGCCCAAACTCAACTCACATCCTAATGACTCTTTCATTGCAGGGACAGAATACCCAACATCTACAATATAAGGGTGGAAAGATTTATTTTAACTCAGTCTCAGACGGTCTCAGTCCCTTTGTGGGCAGCTGGCAATGGTGGAAGCCCATGGTGGGGAGGAGCGGGGAGAAGGAGACAAGCTGTTCTCTGCGAAGCACGAAGCCACGTGAGGGAGGAAGGGCGGAGCTGGCACACACCCCTGGGGTTAGGCCCAAGCATCCGCCCCTTCTGGCTAGGTCCCACCTCCCAGTAGCATATGGGTCCATGGTTACCCTACCACATCCAACACATGAGGCTGTTGGGAGCTACTCCAGACCCAAAACATACGAGCCCACAAGGCCCCAGTGTGGAAGCTGCAGCCCTTGGTGGCCTCTGCTCGGCCTCACCTAGCCTGTGGCTTTGGAGGACTCTACCCTGGCTCACAGCATCGCAAGCTCCCCCGGCTCCCCTTCAGCAGCTCAGTGCGCTGGCCCTCCCCACCCTGGAGGCTACAAGGGCAGAGGATCCCCTCTGCAGGAGCGCTCCTTCCTATGTCCTCCCTGGCTGCCTTCTCCTCAGCCACCGGGGCATGAGCAGCGGTCCACGGCTCTCTTCCGACCTCCTGCACCATCCTCTTTCTCCAGGCAGCCGGAGCTGGCGACCTTAGGAACCTAAGCACTATTCCTCGGCTTCATCTTTCAAGTGAGCACAATGACATCCCCTCCTCACACAGCTGTGGGCAGTAATGAAGGAGCCAGTGCATGCCTGGCACACAGCGGGCATGTATGTGGCACCTGAGCATCATTACCACCCACGGCCCCTACCACAGAGCCTCACAGTTACTACCCGTCTCCCTCCCCACCTCCTCTCCCTGTTAGCTGTACTCAGCGCCCCTGCCACCTGCACGTCCCTGTGGGCACCTGTGGGGGGGAACACATGACGTCAGTACAACCTCTTCAGGAGATGCCGCGGACTTAGGGGTCTCAGCATGGGGACTCAGTAGAAGCGATGGCCCGACTGGGTTTTGAAGGGTGACAAGTCCTCTAGACAGAATGGCAGCTCTGAAACGTCTGCCCCTGATCAGGGTTCACGTTCACATGTGGCTTCTGAGCAGACTGCCACTAAGTGTCTGAGTCTCACCTCTCCCTCCAGGACGCTCGCTGGCATGGCCTCAGCCCCGTTCACCACGCTCATGCCACTCAAGTCTCTCGGTGTTTCTGAGCTCCTTCTAACAGTGGCACATCAGACTCTTCCTTCCTGCATAGCCAGGTCCTCAAGGAGCCGGGCCTCTGCCTTTCACTGCCGGCACCCCTTCGGGAGGCAATTGCAACATGCAGAGCCTCAGATGAGAAGGCAGGGGACCTCCAGGGTGGCCCAGCATGCAGGGTCCCAGGGAGGGACGGGGACACCTGACTGAGATCACAGGGAATAATAGGGCAAACGTAAGATTCTAACCTAAGCACTGTGCCAGGTCTATCATGAGGCTGGGAGGCTGAGGGCGCCCCTCCAGCTGTCCTCGGGTTCATGGCGAGGCAGCGGGATCACACCGGGGGTCCGCAGCAGTGCAGGGGTCTGTGCAGGAGCAGATGCCCACAGCTGTTTCAAATCCACTACCCAGCCCGCAGCACTCTCTGGCATAGGGTCCAGGATGCAGTACTCAGTATAGACGGACTCCGTGGGTGAAGAGAGGGCTGAAGAGACCTCCACTGAGAGAGGCAAGGACTAAGACAGGTCAGAGAGGCCTTCCCAGCAGCCCGTCAGCACACAGCACCCTCCTGTCCCCTCACTGGGTGGCACCCTCATGGCCTTGCTTGCCTACTCGTGCACTCAGAAGTGCCAAGTGCTTGCTGGGCAACCAGCAGTGAACAGGCACATAAACCTTGGGACTTCGGTACTCACTCTGTCTGCAGTGCCTCAGGCTGCTGGACAGTCCACACGCTGTGGGAAGTGGGGCTTGGGTATCATCTGAGACCCTCTTCCACTCCCAGTTTTATCTGGCTTCTTTAGTTCCCAACTTGGAGTATCTTTGGTTAGTAGTCTCAGGTCCAAACAAGAAAATGTCCCCAAACTCTTGTACACCAGGGGCGTCACGGAAATTCAAGAGAAGCAAGGGAAACCCATGAACTGCCAACCAGGCAACAGTTCAAGGTGGCAATCAAGGCCATAGTGCTTTCTGTTGGCATAAGGTCCCTCATGTCCTCTCAAAGCCTTTTTTTTTTTTTTTTGACTCTGTAGTCCAGGCTGACCTTGAACTCACAGCAATACTCCTGCCTCAGCCTCCCGAGTGCTGGGACTATAGGTGTGTACCACCATGCCCAGGTTTACATGGTGCTGGGGAATCAACTCAGGGCTTCACACTTGCTAGGCAAACGCTTTAACCACTGTGCCATTCCTCCAGCCCCTCTCACAGGTCACATTCTACCCCAGCCGCCCACCTCTACCCCAGTCACTCGCCAGGCTCCGCGTCAGGACATGGGCATCGGAGGCTACCACTGGCCTTCGTCTGGGTTCAATTCCTAGCTCTGCCACTTCCCACCAACATGGTCTGCATATGTGGAGGTGTTGGGGGGGGGGGGGCATCAAGCCTTCACACTGAGCTATATCTTTAGCTCCTTTTTTATCTTTAATTCCCAGACAAGCCTCACCAAGTTGTTAAGTTGCCTAGGCTGAGCTCAAACTTGCAATCCTCCTGCCTCAGCCTCCCAGAGCTCCAGGAACACTCTGCTTTGCTACTGTTGCTGTCCCTCTAAAACAGTGGCGATGATACATTTCTCACTTGTGGCTCTGCCCCCCGGTTCCCACAAGGATTTGTCCCAGAGAAGAGCCAGGTAGCCCTGGGCTCAGGGAGGGAGCAGGAGGAGCCCGGCCGGCCTGGCTCGAAGCCACCCGCTCCACTCCCATCCGTTCACTGAGCGCCCCTGACTGTGGGCAGCCCCGAGAACCTCATGGGTGGTGGGGGAGCAGCAGCATCTGCTCCAGGGTGACGAGGGGCCCACACACCACGGGGACCCCGAGAACTCGGGGAAGACGTTCCAGTAGAGGCAGCATCTCAGCTGAACCTAGAGGCTCGGCGGTAGCTCACCAGGGACCAAGCTGGGGGCACAGGAAGGCTGGAAGTCCAGCAGAGGGCACAGCACATAGGGGAGGACGCAGCCGCACGGCGTGGCAGCGGCCGGCAGCCCCCTCCGGCGGGTAAGAGGAGGGAGGCAGGGCCAGGACCGGATTGCTCCACTCCCCATCCACTGTTAGGGGTCCCTTCCATGTGGAGGTCCAGCTGAGGAGGCCTGGAGTGGGGCATGGGACCTGGAGGGCGGCCCAGCGGCAGCGGGGCCCTGTGAGAGAAGTGGGGGTGCCAGGCCTCCTCTTTATTTGCCCCTTTGTAATAGGCTGTACTGAAAACAAGCCAGCAGACAGGGTGGCACGAGCCCTCCCGTGTCCCCAGCCTGCCCCGGCACCCGCTGAAAGGCCCCGCAGCCCCACCGGGTGAGTGGCTCTGTCTCCCTGCCTGGAGCCTGGTCTCCGCTCCAAAGTCCCTGTTGGGTATCCTGCTTGGGTCTTAATCTGGGCCCCAGAGGCTCCAGGGTAAAGTGCTCTCCAAGGTCACCTCGCAGGGCGCTTGCCTGGAGCAGTCCTTGCTTGTTCTCCTGTGCTCACCCTGTCCCTGCGCCCTCACGCGTGCCAGGCACCCTGGCCGCGACTCCCCTCAGCTCTGTGCCTGGAGAGTGCTGTCCCTCAGGGCCGCACACTTGGAGGCAGCAGCGAAGGGCCCAGCCCGAGTTCGAGAGGCACATTCCCCAAGAGAGACCGGCTGGCCCGGTCACAGGGACGCTGCTCCCCCGCCCGGGACCTACGGGCCTCGGCCTTGCCTGGGGCTTGCAGCCTCCCGACCGGCAGCGGGCAGCGCAGGGGCTCTGCAGAGAGGCGGAGAGTAAGACAGGAGGCGCACAACTTCTGCCCTAAAAGGGAAGTCACTCTCCTGGGTGCCCAGTGCCCAGTCTCGGCCCTCGGCCGCCGCCTCCTGCCCAACCACATCCCTACCCTTCGCAGGTGGTTTCCGACATTCTGGATCATCGCGACGCCCGAGCTGTGTCCGGCCGCTCTGGGACGCCGCCGGGTCACCTGCCCACGGCGTCCCCCGCACAGCACGGCGCCGCCCCTCCCGGGCTCCTCCTCCGCCGCTCCGCCCTCCCTCGGGAGCCCAGCTGCCGCCGTCACTGCTGTCACCGCGTCCGCTGGGGCTTGAGCCCCTGCGCTGACAGCTCCTCCGGGGCGGCCAGCTGGGATACTGCCGCGGTGCCCGCCTACTGGGCACCCGGCCAGCCCTCTTCCCCCACCCCGGCCCCAGCCAAGTTCCAGTCACCCCATTTATAGTGGCACCCCTCCTCCCCACAGGGTCTCTTGGCTCTGGGAAGTTTCCCAGGGGCCAGGAGCTCCAGCTCCCCTGCCCGGCCAGGTTCCCATATGCCCACAAGTAGGGCTGGGGCCTGGCAGGAGGCCAAGGAGCCGCCAGAGCCTCCCAGAGAGAGTCCAGACCCACCTGCTGAGACTCTTCACCCCTGGCAGTGAACAGGGCTCACACCCTTCTTCCTTAAAATGGGCACCGCAATTCTTGGGAAAGGGGCCCCTGCCAGATTCTACCCAGATGGCTGCACGGATTCAGCCTCCCCGTGGTCACCGCCACCACCTGAGAGACCAGCAGAGTTTTCCCTTCTTCCTCTCGCTTGGGCAAGAAACTAGGTGAGGAGGCTGTGCTTGCAGTGGAGGCAGAACAGGACAGTAAGATGCTTGGGAGGTAAAGCAAGGGACCCAGACTGGGGAGCTGGCAAGACCTGTGGGCGGGACCCTGCCGGAGCCAGGCCCCGGGCTGGCCCCGCCCCTGTCCGTGGGGAGGCTCCCACGTGCCCCATGAGGCACAGCCAGTGAGTTCAGAGCCAGTGGGACAGCTCAGCCTCGCTGTGAGGCACATTCAACACAAATTCAACAACGCTCTCGCAGGGCATGTCCTACCTGGGAGGCCCAGTTCTGGGCCTGGTCCCTTCCCAATACCGCTGTGTGCCTCTGGGCAGGCCCCTGCCCCTTTCTGGGCCCACGTGCTCTAGGCATCAAGGACAGTAACATCTATCCTTGTGAGCTCAGGCCTTGCCCTCAGAGCTTGTCTTCCAGCAACAGGTCTGTATCCACAAGTGACACACTGAAGTCATACCTTAAAAATAACAAAATGGCCTGTGGGTGACAAAAAGATAAGGGTAACCCTGAGGGCTTCCTGGAGGAGGTATTTGCAGAGTCAGCCTGAAGGCTGAGTGGATCTGGCTAGAGGGCTGAAGTGGAAGGCCTAGCAGGAACAGAACAGGACACGGCTGCGGGTGGAGAGGAGCTCACCCCGCAGGAAGGCTGGGGGGCTGTCGCAGATGGCAGGCCTCACGCACAGGCCGCTGGGCACGGACACTGAGAAGCCCCAAAGGATGGGTAACACATGGAGGTGACCGCACAGGCGTCACAAGACCTCACGGCCCCGTGAGGAAAACCACCCTGAGAAAGGACAGATCCTGTCCCCCATCACCAGGCCCCGTGACGGGCAGCAGCCAGAGGAGAGCGGCCCGGCTGCCTCCCCGGGGCGGCACCGCCTGTGCTCGGTGCCCTCAGCCCAGGGCCCCGGCCTAGGGATGGGCAGCGGCCCAGCGGCGGGAAGTGAGCCAGCCAGGTGCATGCCAGAGAGGACACGCCGGGCTTCCCCCCTCCACCCCAGAGGCCAGAGCCTGGGCCCCGGGGCCTGTACAAGGCCTAACATGGGAGGGGCCTGGGTGGGACTCCCGGGAGAACTCCCACATGGCCAGATGGATCTTACTCTCTGGAACCAGCACCGGAGGGCTGCGTCCTTCAGCACTGGCCCCTGAAGCTCCCAGGGTCCACGTCCCTCTGGACTGCGTGTAGCAGAACCGGCTCCTCCCTCAGGCTCAGCGCCGAGCTGTCTCATGCAGGGACTATTCCACGGGGCCGCCTCCCTCTCAGCTCACCTGGAGCTCCCTGCAGGCGGAGATCACATCCAGCCTCCCGTGACCCTCCCCACCAACCCTGGACCAGGCCCCTAAACACAGGAGACATGAAACACACATGGGTGAGTAATATTCCCCAAGAGCCCAAAAGTCAGCTGGCGCTTGATCACCTGAATGGCTTCTTAAAATACAGGCTGTGGAGCCTCATCCCAGGATTTCTGATTCCGAGAGCTCAAGGGGAGCCCAAGTCCCCAGAGATGCTGGGGCTTGCGGGTGCGGCTCCCTCACTCTGCAGCCAGAAAGCTAGCTCAGCTGTTCCCTGTTACAGCTAGGGACTGGGAAGCCCACAGATTTCTTTTCTTTTCTTATTCCCTTTCTTTTTGACATGAGTGATTGGATTCAGAGCCTCTACAGATCACTTTTTGATTTTGACACAAGTTCTCACTAAGTTGCTAAGTTGCCCAGGCTTGGCTCAAATTTGCAATCCTCCTGCCTCAGCCTCACCGAGTGCTAGGATACAGACCTGCACCAGCAGGTCCCGCTGAAGCCCAGAGATTTTAAAGGTAGGGCTTGACAGCATATCACTATCCACAGCAACAGCCCTATTATCGTCACTGTGGCTGGCTTTATAACCCTGTCATTACAGCCGTCCACACACGCCTTGTGCCATACCAGCGTTTCATGTACGTCACGGCCTTCGGGTCTCACCCCAAATAAAGGCACCATGACTATTACTCTCTGTAGGGGAAAACTCAGAGGCAGCGAGTACTAAGACACCAGTCCAAGGTCTAGCGGCTGATAAGGATCACAGTAGGAATTTGGACTCTGATCCACACCCAGGGCCCACAGATTTAGCCACCCCTCTTTGGGACTTGCCTGCCCGCAGCTATGCTGACCAGCCCAAGGCTTCTCCAGAGGCTCCCGATCCTGCAGGCTCAATTCTGATGCAGAAAGGGCTGCAGTGCCTTTGTCAGAAAGGCCGTCCTCAGGGCCCTCTGGGCCCTGGGCCCTGGAAGCCATGCCTCCCCGCAGACACCCCTTCTCTACACAATCCTGGCCTGCCCCACAGCTGCCCACCTGGACGGAGTGCACATGCCTACCTCCCCTCTCCCGGCCCAGGTCCCAGCGCTGCCTCCCCGCCAGGGACCCAGAGCAGTGACACAGGCCCCAGTCAAGTTCCATAGTGTTGGTGAGTCGCCATGGTCAAACATGGGTTCACTTTCCCCATCCCATGGGAAGCTCAGAGCAGGAACTCCTGAGTCATCTGGGTCCCCAGCAGAGGGCCTACCCAGAGCAAGGGGTTAGCAACAAAGCGGGTAGGCAGAAGGCAGGATGGATGGATGGATGGATGAGCGTAGTGGTAAAGGAGGAAATGAATGGGTAAAAGAGGTGCAGGCCTGTCATCCCAGTACTCTGGGAGGCTGAGGCAGGAGGATCACAAGTTCGAGCCCAGCCTGGGCAACTCAGCAACTTACTGAGACCCTGTCTCAAAATCAAAACTAAAATATGGGCCGAGGACGCGGCTCAGTAGGAAGGCCTGGGCCGGGTCTCCAGCTCAAACAACGATGACCAGCCCCAATGATGACCATTCCCTCAGTGGGACCTAAACCTTCGCGGATCAGAGCAGAGATTCCGAGTAAGAAAGGACCCTGATCATCCACCCCAGCTCCCCTTTCAGCTCTGCTGTAGCAGAGCTCTTCCACGCCCAGAGCCGCAGCCACCCGCGTGCCACGCGCTACCCAGCACCCCCCTCCGGGACTGAGCAGCATGGACAACTACGAAGCCCTAACCACCAGAAGGGCCGTGCCGTCACCCCACGATGGAGGCTGCAGGTCCTTCAGAACAAGCTGCTCCGTGGCCTGGGACAGCTGGCAGAGACGTGGGCCCCTCACTCAGCCTTGGCCGCACTGTTCACGCGGCTTCCTCCTAATCAGCTCACCTAGTGCACTTGATCCCCATGGTCCCTGCATGCTGCTGGATTTACCTTTGCTCTGCTGGGTCTTCCACCCTGAGGTCTCTAGACTGGTGAAGAGTCTAATAAAGCTCCCAGGGTGGCAATACATGCCCAGAATCCCAGGACTGTAGTAGGCTGAGGCAAGAGGATCACAAATTTGAGCCTTGCTTGGGCAACTCAGTGACTTAGCAAGATATTCTCTCAAAATTAAGATTAAATAGGGGTAGTGGGGGTGCTGGAGAAATGGCACAACAGTTATAGCACTTGCCTTGCAAGCTCAAGGCTCTGATTTTGATTTCCCAGCATTACATAAAACCAGGCGTGGTGACGCATGCCTGTAATCCCAGCACTCAGGAGGCTGAGGCAGGAGGATTTCAGTGAGTCCAAGGCCAGCCCAGGCTCCATAGTGAGTTCAGCTGGGCTACAGAGCTACAGAGCAAGACTCTGTCTCAAAGGGGACGGGGGTGTGGCTGTGGATGTAGCTCAATGTGAAGGCTCTGAGATGGATTCTTTGTGCAAGAAAAAACATTTTTTAAAAGAGTGTCTAATAACTCTTCATCCAAACCCTGCCTACCATAAAACTTAGTTGAATGTCACTTCCTCCAGGAACACACACACACACACACACACTTCACAGCCCATTTTTATTTTTAAGACAGAATCTCACTAATTCACTAAGTTGAGTAGTCCTGCCCAGGCTCAATCTTTCAATCCTCCTGCCTCAGCCTCCCAGTGTGCTGGGATCACAGGCGGCACCACCAGCCCGGTCCTCCTAGGTGCTCCTCTATCCTGCCCCTCCCACCGAACACTGGAGCCTTAAATGTACTAGACGCTCTCGAATGACTGCATAATCAGATGCAGCGAGACAGGGAACACAGGAGCGAATGCTTATATGCAAGGGTACATATGGGGTCAGAAGAACAGGCGCGTGGGAAGTCTCCAACGCTTGGTGCCCTGGTCCCAGGCTGAACACTGCAGTTCCTCCTGGGGGCCCTTGGGCACGGCTTGGCTGCATAAAGGACGTGCGAGGGAAACGTGGGAACAGGGCTGGGGGCAATGAAGATAGGGACAGAGGATGAGGGGTGATCCCAGCAGGGGAGGAAGTGAAGGCGGCCTGGATCAAGGCCGTGCCCGCCCCATCCCCTAGCCCTGCCGCAGGTCTCGGCCCTCTGTGGAGACAATGCCACAGCAAGGAAGACAGGGACACACAGGCTGAAAGGTCACGGGAGAGAGGACTTCAAGCGGCCGGGATGGACAGCAGGAACGCCAGCAGGTCCGCAGGCCCAGCCCAGGATGGAGGCGCGGTCGCCACCCTGAACACCGCCCGCCTAGCTGGACCCAGCAGGTTCTCTTTCCGGGCTCTCCGCAGCTCCTCCAGCGGGGTCAGAGCGCGGGCCTGTCTGCTGCTGGGGTCTGGACCTGGCGGACTTCCAGGGTGGGCCCTTGCCCAGGAACTGTTTAGGGCAGGAGCACTGCACCCATTCCCCAGAAAGCGGGTCTGGGAGACTCAGGCCCCTCCCTAGGCCCTTCCTAAGCCATCCTGGTCCGAGACAGAGCCCCGCCCACCCAGCCCACGTCCCAGGATGCCCAAGCCCAGCCGGCCCAAGCACAAGTGCGCCCGGGCGCTGTGAGAGGCCAGGCCAGTCCCGGCGGTGGCTCACCTATCTCGGAGAGAGTAGCGGAGAGGGCGGAGCTGAGAGCACAGGTCCCCGGGACAGCCGCTGGTCACAGGGACACGGGTAGCGGGGCAGGGGTAGGGGGGGCGCTCACCGCGCGCCAGGGCGCCCAGGAGCGCAGCGGAGGATGGCAAGGGGGGCCGCGTGGGCCCGGGGAGCCCCAGGGCGGCGCGGAAGTGGCGCCGCAGAGGCGGCGGAAGGCGGGAGCGCCCAGCGGGTTCCCGGCCGCGGTCCCTCCCCTGCCCGGAGGGTGGGGCGGCCCGCAGCCGGAATCCCAGCCTGGCTCAGCGCCGCGGGCCGGACACGGCGCCAGGTGGCGCAGGTAGCTCTGGGGGCAAGAGGTAAACCAGCCGCGAGGCCTGCAGGCCGCGTGCTGCCGTCCCCGTGCCCGACCTAGCGGGGCGCCCTCCGCAGGGGCTGCTCCCCCTGGCCGGCCCGGCCACGCTGCGGAGAAAGGGACCGTGCTGGGCTTGGCCACACCTGAGGCTCCAGCAGGCCCCGTGCGGGACTTCTGGCGGCACCAGAGGAGGCCCCCTGTCCTGGTGCAGCCCACGGGAGCACCTGGGGAGCTCGGTGCCCACGTGACAGCGGGCCGTGCGCTGGCCCCGGGCATGAGCAGCCCAGACTGACCCAAGACACGGTGAGGACTCCGGCCATGAAGGGGCCGCGGACTTGGCAGGGAGGGCATTCCCGCCTGGCAGGACGGCCCCGCGCTGACACAGTGGCAAGCCCTGAAGCGACAGGGATGCTTCTGTACATGCCCGTGCTGGGTGTCCTGTGCCAGCTGCTGCCTCTCTCAACAGTGAGCACAGACGTCCTCTCTCGATTTTCATGGCTGCGTAGTGTTCCCTGGCAGAGCTACTCGAATCTATTTAGCCCATCTCCTGTGTTGCGTCTCTTTTTGGAGCTTTACTGCCCTGTAATTTACATGGACAAGCTGCACATGACGTGTACAAGAGATGGGTTTTGATATGTATATATGCATATATACTATATGTCCATGCACATATATTCTGCATGTGTATATGAATGTCTGTATATACATTTGTGAGGCTTTTGCTTTTTCTGAGACAAGCTCTCGCTCTGTACTCCAGGCTGGTCCTGAACTCACTCTGTAGCCCAGGCTGGCCTCGAACACACAGCAGCCCTCCTGCCTCATCCTCCCAAGTTCTGGGGCTACAGGTAGGTGCCACCACACCTAGTTTTTGTGGTGCTGGGAAATGGAACCCAGGCCCTTGTGCTCGCTAGGGAAGCTTTAGCCTCTGAGCTTCTTGCATGTACCTGTGAAAGCATCACCACAGTCAGAGCAGTGAACACATTCATCAGCCACAGAGTTTCCTCACGGCCTTGGTAATCTCACCCTCCGCCCTGCCCTGGCTTTCTGCCAGATCCTCAGGCAAATGTGCGCTTTCTGCTCTTTGTTTGTTTGTTTATTTTGTTTGTCTTGCTGTTGTTTCTTTGAAACAGAGTCTCACTCTACAGTCCAGGCTGGTGCTGAGCTCACTACGTGGCCCAGGCTGGCCTCAAACATACAGCAATCCTGCCTCAGGCTCCTGAGTGCTGGGATTACAGGTGTGCACCACCACACCTAGCTTATATGGTGCTGGGGAATCAAACCCAGGGCCTTGCACTTGCTGGGCAAGCACTCTAACCACTGTACTATCCTCCAGCCCCAAGAATATGCCTCCAGTTGTTCTAGAATATTTTGTTTTCTAGAATTCTATATAAGTGGAACCTGACAGTATGCATTCCTTTAGGCCTGGCTTTCCCTTGGCATAGTTATTTTTGCAGTTCCTGTATATTGCTGTGAACAATAATCCATTCCGTTCTGTGGCTGAGTAGCTACCATCCCTGTGACTAGACCTATATTTGCTATCTATTCACCTATTGGTGGACTGGGGCTGTTTCTAGTTGCTGGGTACTATACAAATGAGTGTCCACACACTCTCATCTCCCTTTGGTAAATGTCTGGTAATGGAATGGCCACATCATGTGGTAGACATATGTTTGCTTGTAAACTGTCACAGTTTTTCCAAAGCTGCAGGGTCATTTCATTCCCGCATGCACTGGGCGGGGCTTCTGGTCTCTCCTCACCAGCACGAGGCATGTCAGCCAGGTCACCCGGAGCCAGCTCAGGGCTGTTCCACTGGGAGCTGATGCTGGCTCACTTTCCATGATGGCAAGGGTATTTTCATGCACTTACTTGCCGTGCTCTGTATATTCCTGTTAGCAAAGCATCTATCCTGATATTTCCCCACTTCTCGCTGGGTGGAAAGACATGACCGCAGTGTCGTCAAGCACGGCCTGCACAGTCCTGGCAGCATGTCCTCTGTGTCTAGGAAGGGAAGCAACCCAGATGTTCCAGTCCCACTGCGGGGTTTGTACTCAAAGTGGCTTGAAGCCAGGACTTCAACAGATACGTGGGCACCAGCATTCATAGCAGCATCATGTATGGTAACCAAAGGATGGGACCCTGCGTCCGTCAGCACGAGAACAAACAAGCCAGGTGCAGCAGGCACATACTAGGGAGTATTTCTCAGCCTTAAAAGGGAAAAATACCCTGCCATAGGCTAAAACATGCATCATGCTTAGTGAAATCAGCCAGTCACGAAAAGATAAATACTGTATGATTTCACTACATGTTACCTAGAACCGTCCAATTCATAGAAACAGGAACTAGGATCACGGCTGCCAGAGTCTAAGGGAAGGAGGAAGGGGGCAAATTGTTTAGTAGACGCAGAGGCAAGTTTTACAACAAGGAAATGTTCCAGAAGTTGGCTGCACACAACGTGAAGGTATTTACATTATTTACCTAGACACTTAACATGGTTAAGGTGAAAAATGATATGTAATGTACAACTCATCCCACTAGGAATTTTTTTAAATAAGAGTTCTTTGTATATTCCATGGGGGCTCTAATGGCCCAATTGGTCAACACATGATACTTCTTTTGTTCTCTACACAAGTTCTTTGGCAAATGTATGTTTTTCAAATATTTTCTCCAAGTCAGTGGCTCATCTTCCCATTTTTAAAATAGTGTATGTTGAAGAATAAAATTCTTTCATTTTGGTGAAATCCAATTAAGACTTTTAATATGCTGCTGAGGATGGAACCCAGGGCCTCTCAAATGCTGTGCAGATGCTCTGTCACTGAGCTACAGAGGCGATCTCTATTTACTTACTCATTAATTCATTCATTTTTGAGAAGGGGTCTCAATCTGTTGTTCAGGCTCATCCTGAACTCACAATGGAGCCCAGATTGGACTCAAACTCAGGCAATTCCTCTGCCTCAGCCTCCCAAATGCTGGGATTACAGATGTGTACCACCACACCCAGCTTATGTGGTGCTTGGGAACTGAACTCAGGGTCTTATACATGTTAGGCAAGCACTTTAACCACTGAGCTATGCCCCCAGCTGCCCTACTTAAATTTTTAGAATCAGCTTGTCAATTTTTAAAAAATAAAGTCTGCTTGGATTTTCTTTGGGATTGTGTCAAATCTATAGATTTATTTGGGGAGAACTGTCAATAATATTGACTTTTTGATCTATGAACACTGTACATCTCTCCATTTAATTAGGTGTTCATTAATGTTTTATAATTTTCAACTTCAGATCTTATACATCTTCACTCAAGTTTATTTCTATGTATTTTATGTATTTATGCTATCATAAACACAGTTTTTTACCCCAGTGCCCCAGATTGAACCCCGGGCATGGTACATGCTAAGCAAGTGCTCTAGCACAAAGCTGTATCCCAGCCCCATGAATATACTTTAAAATTTTTCTGTTTCAGTCAGAATGTTGCAAGCATGCAGAAATACAATTGATTTTTATACAAAGTATGTATTAGATTTCTTCCCATTTGTGAATTGTTTATTTACCCTGTACAAGCGCACATTCCCACCTCCTCCCACCGGGATGTCCTCCCATCATCCATTATCCCTGTCCCATAACCTCTTGCAGTTCTTCTAGCTCTCTGAACCCAAGTTAAGCCAGGGAGGAGAAGTGTCCGAGAGCCCTGGTTGGCGGCTCAGGGGACTTTGGTGTCACCAGCACTGAGCAGAGTCCCAAAGTACCCTGGTGGCTGGTGCTTCCAGAGAGAAGAATTTCTGAGTTGAAATACTTTTATTTGTCTGGTGTCATTGTGCTTGGTGACATGCTCTAGGATGACACTGAAAAGACACAGAGGCAGGACACCTTGCCTTGTCCATGATCTCAGGGAGAGGGCATTCACCTTTAAGTGTGGCATCGGGAACAGAATTTTTGGAGATGTATCCTATCAGGTTGAGGAAATTCCCATCCTCCTGTTCCAGATTGCTGAAGGCCTTTCTTTCTTTTTTTAAAATCATGAATGGGTATTGGATCTCGTCAAATACTTTTCCTGCATGCATTGACATAATCTCATGGTTTATCATTTTTGGTCTGTAAATGGAGTAAACTATAATAGCTAATTTTTAAAAAAGTTAAACCTAGTTTCTTTTTCTTTTTCTTTTCAGTACTGAGAACTAAGCCCAAGGCTTTCATGATGAACTACAGTTCAACCTTTTTTGGGGGCAGGGGCATGAGGGAGGACAGGGTTTCACTCTGTATGTAGCCCAGGCTGGTCTTGAACTGATTATGGAGCCCAAGGTGGCCTAGAACTCATGGCAATCCTCCTGCCTCAGCCTCCTGAGTGCTGGGATTACAGTGCTTATGTGGGGCTGAGGACTCTAACTCAGGACTTAGTGCTTGCCAGGCAAACACCCTAACCACTGTGCTACTCTCCTTGCCCCTCCAAACTTTTTGATTGTTGACTTTTGATACAGAGTCTCCTAAGTCACTAAATTGCTCAGGCTGGGCTTGAACTTACGAGTCCTCCTGCCTCTAATTCCCAGAGTGTTAGGATTACAGGTGTGCGTCACCACACCTGGCACACTTACTTTTCATCCCTGAAATAATGTATTTTACTTATTATATATGTGTGGTTTTGATTTTTTAAATTTTTGTTAACAATATTTGCATCTGGAGCTGGGAGGTAGCTCAGAAGAAGAGTGCTTGCCTAGCCTGAGCAAGGAGCTCCAGGTTCAATCCCCTGCACTGCAGAATAACGATAAGAGAAAAAGAAGGAAAGAAAGGAAGGAAAGAAGAAGGAAAGGAGAGAGGGAAAGAAAGTTTTGCATCTTTTGTGTGGATGCTCTGCAGATTTCTTCTTTCTGATATTTTTACCTGGTCTGGATGTGACATGCCGGCCTCATAGCGTGACTTGGAAAGCTCCTTTCTCTTCAGTTTTCTGAAAGAATAGGAACTGCTTTTACTCCATACGTGTTCGGTAGAATTCAACGGTACTGTCTTCATTGACTGAAGTAGGCTTTTAAGACACTGAGACGACATTCAGAGCCAGGTACAGTAGTAAACGCCTGTGACCCTAACCACTCAGGAGGCTGGGGAAGAAGGGTCACAGGGCCAAGGCCAGCTGAGGCAACATATAATAGGACTCTGTTTCAACAACAAGACCACTGTGCATTCTCTTGAGTTCTTTAATATATATAAAGCTGTTTATCTTATTTCATGTTGAATGGACATTGGTGGTTTGCTTGTTTCATCATTTCACCAAATAATTTCAAAGTTCATTGTGGTTTGGATCTGGAGTGTCCCTCAAAGTCTCACGTATTTGTATATAGCGGGATACTGAGGAACCGTGTGCCACTGGGAGGCAGGGATGGCTGGAAGGGGCAGATACTTGGGGTTTGAACTGGAGGGACTGTGTCAACTTGCTGAGGTTAGAGGGGGCCCAGGCCAGGGCTTTCCAGTCTGTGTTCTTGACTTGTAGGCCAGAAAGTGAGAGAGGGGCACCCACCCAGTGTATACGGGGGCAGAACTGGCGGCTTGAACTAAATGAAGAAACATTGCTGCACCTTCTTCTGGGCAGGCTCTGGCCTTGCCCGGGTCTCCAGACATCACCTAGCAGCTCCCAAAGCTTGGCTTCCTGTCGTGGGCGAACCACTCTCCAGCCTGTGCCATGGGCTTCCACCATTGCCGGCTGCCCATGAATGAACCGTGTGAAACCTTCTGAAACTGGGAGCTGAAACAAATCTTTCTTGCCTTAAGTTGTGGATGTCAGGAATAAGCAATTAAGGAAAAGTTACTTAGGACGTCCCTGATTACCTAGTCCTGTCGCTTGGACCTGTAGTGAGCTCCCCTTTGTTATTTCTGGGGTGGGTAATTTATGACTTATTTCTTTTCTCTGATTAGCCAGCTAGAAGTTGATCAATTTCATTAATCTTAAGTACCAGATTTTAGAGACATGGGACTTGGAGAATCAGTGTGCGTCTATGTCCACCCCCTTTTCAGAGGTTCAACCCTTTCCTATCTTACCACTGCCCCTTTTTCTACCCTGTCATTCACGCTGGGGCCTTTTTATGCCATTATTTGTGTGCATTTCATAAGAGGGACACCCGTCTATAGTCAGTCTTTTGTGTTTGGTCCATTTCACAGAGCATTATTGACTCAAGATGGCCCCGTTTTCATTCAAATGCTTCTTATCTTTCTTCAGGGCTGTATAGTAATCTATTATATATAGGCATCACATCTACTTTAATCATTCTTCTATAGATGGGAAAGTAGGTTGTTTCCAGGATTTGGCTATTATGAATTGTGCGCTATAAACATGGATATGCATGTGTAGTTTTGGTATGTTGACTTTATTTCTCTTGAGAACATGCCCAGTAGAGCAGTAACTGGATTAAACAGAATTTCTATTCTCAGCTTTCTATGGAATCTCCACACTGCTTTCCATAATGGTTGTACCAAATTGTACTCCTACCAACAGTGGAGTAGAGTTCCTTTTTTTCCTCACCCTCACCAACAATTGTTATTTTTTGAGTTCTTGATGTAGAGTGTTCTCACTTGGGTACAGATCACCAACTGCACAAGAAATCTCAGCAAGAATCAACAAGTGGGACTGCATTAAGCTAAAAAGCTTTTGCATAGCAAAAGAAACAATCAGCAAGGCGAAGAGACAACCCACAGAGTGGGGAAAGGTATTCACCAGTAACACTTCAGACAAAGGATTAGTATCTAGAATATACAAAGAACTCAAAAGAATAAAATCATTGAAAATAAATGATCCCACCAAGAAGTAGGCAGCTGAAATGAAAAGAAGCTTCTCAGAAGAAGTACAAATGGTCAACAAGAACATGAAAAAGTTTCTTCATCGCTGGCCATCAGAAAAATGCAAATAAAAGCAACGTTGAGGTTTCGCCTCCCTCCAGTGAGAAAAGTAATGTTTTGAGCTAACAGGGTCAACCATAGCGCCCAGTGCCCATCAGCTGGTGAATGAAAAGAAGCTGAAGAGAGGAATGGAAGAATGGCATTTGCAGGAAAATGGATGAGACTAGAAGCCATCATATGCCAGACTCAGAAAGATGAATACCATGTTTTCTCTCCTATGGATAATGGGGGAAAGAGAGGGAGAAGGAAAGAAAAAAGGGAAATTCCATCATGGCAGGGTTGCCTCAGCACCATTCACAAGAGACTCACAAGACACACACCAGAACCTGCAGGTACTGAGAAACAGGCTAACAAAGAACCAAGCCATGAAAGGCAGCTTGAAGAAGAAGGCCACCAGACAACAGCCAGCACCAGAGGTGTGTAGAGAAAAGAATTGGATGATTTCTCAACCCCAGCACTGCCTACTACTGAACTTCTTCAAATACGCCATCTTGGGACAGTAACCCTGAGGGAGGCTGCTGCCAGCAAAGCAGCAAGCCCCGTCTAGCTCTCTTCCTCCTGGGATAGGGAGCCCAGGGACCAAAGCATACAAAATACTGGCAGGAGAGAGACGTCTCTAGGCACTAACGAAGGCCAGAACCCACAAATCAGTCAGAAGGCCAACTGAGTTAAGACAAGTGCCCCAGGCAGACAGAGCTTGGTTCTGGACACAAACCTGGAAATGGCAGGTGTGTGCAAATGCTGTGACTGGCGTGATACTGAGGTGGAGGAGCACTCCTGGGGAAGCACCAGAGTAGGCGCCTCCCACCACCACCCCAAATGCTATCAAGCTCTACCGAGGGCTGTCTCACCCACCACCTTACCCTCAGGACTTGGTGCTCCTGGGGTTTAACCCAACCAGACACTTTTTAGCCAGGAGGCCACATGAGTGAGCTCCTGTCTTAGTTACTTTTTCATTGCTGTGACTCAATACCCAACATCCACAAATTCAGGGCAGGAAAGGTTTATTTTGGCCCACAGTTTCAGAAGGTCACAGTCCACTCAGGGGTGGCTGGCAGCAATGGAAGTCCATGGCAGAAGCAGAAGTGAAGGCAGCTTCTCACAACATCACAAACAGGAAGCCAAGTCCCATCAAGTCTAGTCTCTCCCCAGAGGAAAAAGCTGTAACAGTCTTTCTTCTTCCATTCAGTTCAAGTGTAGTACTCCATTGTGTATATGTGTACCACATCTTCTTTATCTGTTTGTCTGTTGTTGAACATATTGGCTGCTTCCAAGATTTGGCTATTATAAATTACATAGCATGTCTTTTATCACTTTTACTTCCCTTCCCTGCTTTTCACCCTCCAATCCCCTCTTCCTCTGTACAAGTCTATCCCCCTCTATTCTACCATCTCTCTTTTTGCTTATCTATACTTTTGGTTTCACTAGAGCAACCATGTACTAGCTAATCTTCTGAGTCTGATTCATTTCACTAAGTGTAATGGTCTCAGGGGCTGGGAGTATAGCTCAGCTGTTAAAGTGCTTGCCTACAACAAGCACAAGCCCTGAGTTCAGTTCCCAGAATCAAATAAGCTGAGTGTGGTGGTACACTCAGGAGACTGAGGCAAAGGGATCACCATGAGTTCAAGGCCAACATGGGCTACACAGTGAGTTCAGAACCAGCCAGAACTTTACAATTTCAGAAACATGGAATGTATATGTACCATTTTGGTTCACAACTCAATGCAAATTGACTTATGTGTACCTGATAAAATAACTACCATTCCTCCTAATTTGAAGCATCGAAAAACATTTTATCTGCCTCTCTCCAACCAGTGCTCTGGAATTTTTTATACTATCAATATTAATATTATTAATCAAAAAGGAAATAAAACTGCACCATTTACTAATTTTAACACACCAGCATTTAGAATGTCTTGATTGTACTTGTCCTGTTCATGGTGACAAAGCACTTTTTTTTTGAGACAGGGTCTCGCTCTGTGGTCCAAGCTGGTCCTGAATTCACTTCAGAGCCCAGAATGGCCTTGAACTCACGGCAATCCCTCTGTCTCAGCCTCCCAAGCGCTGGGATTACAGGTGTGTGCTACCACACCCAGCTTACATGGTGCTGGGGAATCAAACTCAGGTACTTAGCACTTGGCTTAGTGCTTGCTCAAGCGCTTTAACCGCTGAGCCATTCCTCCAGCCCTGACAAAGCACTTTTATTTCATGTAGTTGGCTTAATAACATGCCTCCTTATCCATAGTTCTACATGGCAAACATAAAACAGTATTTGCCCCATGTTCTGAATATTTGGCATGCCTTTTGCCAGTTTACAACAGCATAAGCTAAAAACTTACGTCGAGGTTACAAATGCATTTTTGCATTTACTTTCATTACCCTACATGCAACTCTTAAATGCATGCCTTTAACAAGTCTTAATACTTACCATCAAATCTGTCCTATGCTTGCCCCTCTACTTTTTAATTATTTTTAATTTATTTACTTATTTAGACAGGGTCTTGCTCTATAGCCCAGGCTGGCCCTGAACTCACTATATAGCCCAAGCTGGCCCCAAGCTCACAGCAATCGTCCTGCCTTAACATCTTGAGTTCTGGGATTATAGGCATCATTCTCCCCCATGCCCAACTTACATGGTGCTGAGGAATTGAACCCAGGGCCTTAGGTGCTAGCCAAGCACTTTAACCACTGTGCTATTCCTCCAGCTCTTCCTCAATTATTTTTAATGTATATACTCTTAATTTATCTTCCATACATTGTTCAGAGAAGGTTTTTGGTTGATACACACTTTCCTAACCCCTGAATATCTAAGCATACCTTCCAGTTTTCTTATTATTTCTAGAGAAATAATAATTTGACAGAGTATGTAATTCTTGGTTCAAAATTATGTTCTCTAAAACTTATAGACATCATCCTGTTGTCTTCTGGCATTTAGGATTACAAAAGAAAACTGTGGGGTCAGCCTGACTTTCGCTCTTTTATAGGTAATGTGCTTTCTCTGTCAACAATCTAATTTTTTCCTTTATTTTTTAAATTTAAAAAATCGCCAGGATATGTCTAGGTGTTGCTTCTTTTTCATTATTTTTTTTTTCCTTCTCATTAACTTTTTTTTTTTTTTTTTGAGGCAGGGTGTCACTCTGTAGCCCAGGCTGGTCCTGAACTCACTGGTATAGCCCAGGCTGGCCTTGGACTCAAGAAAATCCTCCCGTCTCAGCCTCCTGTGGTGCTGGCGAATCGAACTCGGATACTTAGCAAGCACTTTATCTGCTGAGCCATTCCTCCAGCCCCGTGGAAAATTTTTCTTTAATTAGTCCCCTCATTCTTGTTTCAGGTTCATTTGCTTTGTCCTGCTTTTTGGCTGTTCCTATTATATGAGTGTAGCAACTCCCGGACCAACCCTCCATGGCTTCCTTCTTACTCTCTTTTCTCATCTCAACCGCTTTTGCCTTTCTCTCTGCATCTGTGAGGATTTCTCCTGTTTTGCATTTACTTCAGGAATTGGATTTTGAGGCCAATCCAACTTACACATTTCTACTAACTCTCTCAAGTGCTTGAAATCTTCCAAGAGTTCCAGCACTATTTGCTTTGCCATTGAGTGTGTGTATCGCTAATGCCTTCTATTATAAGAGATTTAGCACTTTCCAGCTCTTCTCTGTTGACTGATGCAGTTTGTCTCAAGAGGAGGCAATTTCTCAACTACTTAGCTCTGTTTCCTTCTTCTGAACTGCTGTAGTACAACCCCATTTTCTTAGGAACAATAGTACCCACATACTAAAAGAGGTCTTCCAGAGGACAGAATGCAATTGAAGAACATCCAAAATGCTTCCAGTTGCATTTCTTTTTTCCCTTTTCTTTTTCGTCTTCTTTTATCTGCCATGTATATGTAAGGGGTTTTTAATATGTGAAATGGAGACTAAGAATTAGTGTTTTCATTTAAATGGTCTTTCATTATTGTACTAAATTAACCCAAACCAAAAATGGTTCATGGGGAGTTCAAACACAAGCTTTCTGTGAGCTTATGCAACCAGTTCTCACCCTCTTATGGCTTCTCCCAACCTCCAATGACTCCCTTCTTTCTTGTTTCTTTTCCCCACATCCACAGATAACCTCAGTCGTCCTCCCTCTCTATTCCAGATACAAAACGAGCATCACCAAAGTCCTGTCCCACCCCCCTTTTTTTTTTTCTTTTTGAGGCAGAATCTTGCTCTGTAGTTCAGGCTGGTCCTAAACTTACAGACTGACCTCAAACTCACAGCAAACCTCCTGCCTCAGCCTCCCGACTGCTGGGATGAGATGTGTGTGACCTCACATCTGGCTTATGTAGTGCTAGGAATCGAATTCAGGGCCTTGTGTTTGCTAAGGAAGTGCTCTCACTGGTGTGCTATTCCTCCAGCCCCTGAGTTTTTCTTACTTTCCTTTGTAATTATCGTTTTGTCCTCCCTTTTTGAACTATTCTTTTATTTTTCTTCCTTACTCATTCCCTCATTCTCTGCATCCCAGCCTACTTGTTGTCAATCCTAATACATTATCTTCCTGGCTTATTGAAAAAAGAGTGTGGAATTGTTAAAAACAAGTTTAATATTATAAGATTGACATCTTGTCAGTTCTGCTGGTGCTAGTATAACTGGCAGGTGCTCTCTCCATGCAATATAGCAACCAGCACTGACCCTATTACATGAGCAGGTTACTGAGGTTATAAACATCAGAATATAACCAAACCCAAAGTCACTTCACAAGGACACACGTGCTAACTAAAGAGATCTCACAGAAGTGACAAGTTTTCCATTGTAATTGGAACTTCAACACTCAATATATGTGCACACACACATATAAAAAAAAAAAAACCAAATGCCTCCAAAAACTAATCTTTTCTGTGTTAGTTACACAGATTGAACCCAAGGCCTTCACATTACACTACATCCCTAACCCCTTTTTTGATTTTTCATTTTGAGGCAGGGTCTTACTAAATCACTAAACTCCCAGAGAGCTAGGATTGCAGGAGTGTACCCAGGCTCTGCTTCCAAAAAGCTGACCTTACAGACACTGAACTAAAGGAAGTTATAAGCAAGCGATTCTAATACCAAGTGGTCAAAATACTTGAAGAGATCAAAGAAGAAACAAGCAAATTCAGAAGCTGTTTAGTGAGCTTAAAGAGGATTTAAGTAAGCATATAAAGAGCTTAATTACTAAAATGTTCAGCAAGCTAAAAAGATATAAATAATAAGCTGATTGGATTAAATAAGACAATGAATGACTATTTTGGTAAAGAATCAGAAATTACAAAAGAAGTCAAACAAAAATACAGAATATGAAAAATTCTGCTGGAAGCCTGGCTATCAGATATGACCAATGTGAGAGGACAGTGTTAGAACTCGGAGACAAGGTTGTAGTAAAGCATCTACCAGATTGTATCCAAAAACAAGATGTCAGGTGTGACCATTGAAGAGATTATGTCAACTTGAGGGAATCAGGAACCACACCTGGATTAGGGTTTGGGAAGTATGCCTAGGCTGGGAATTGAGAACCAGCCTGGATTAGAGTGTGAATGATTAGTGGGCCACTGAATGAGGGAAGAGCACACACCCGGATGTGGGAGGCCCAACTGGAATTCAAATGGTATAAAAAGAAGGAAGAAGACAGATTGTTACAGATTCTTCCTCTGGGAAAGCTCTCACCTTTGCAATCGTCTGCGGATGCCGACTTGCTACATGCCACAGATATTCATCACAGATTCATTCAGGTCTTGACTTGCACCTGTCTGCACATCGCTGATCTGTCACTGATCTTCAGGATCCAGTCTTCACCATTGGTCTTCAGCCAAAATCTGCAGCAGACTCTCACCTCAGTCCTGCAGTCCTGGACGGGAGATCTACTTTGTGGCTGAGCAGCCATATTGAACTGGCTCTATCCTCAGATTTGTAAGCCTTCCTAATAGATCCTTTTTGTTATAAAATCTGTAAATTCTGCCTTTGAAAGAACCCAAACTAATACACCAGAGTATCCAATACCTAATCAGTGATTCAAAATTAGAAAATGGCTCAAAAGATATAAAATAATTATTACCAAAATCATAGCAGGAAACTTTTAAAATCTAGGGAAATAATTCAATTTCCCAATAAACAAAGATAGAGCCAGGATCAGAAAACAATCTCTTCATCACATATCATAGTCAAAATCCCAGAAATTCAACACAAATAATATTAACACTTATTAGAGAAAAAAATCAAGTAATCTATAAAAACAAGCCTATCAGAATAACAGCAGATTTCTCAGTATATATCTGAAAAGCCAGAAGAGATTGAAATAAAGTTTTTCAAGCCCTAAAAGGAAATTATTGTCAACCCAGCCTTCTAATTACCTGAAATTTTTTCTTTCAAAATTGACAGAGAAATACAGACTTTCCATGGCACAAATCCTAAAGAAATCCGTGACCACTAAACCAGCATTGCATAAAATCCTTAAGAGAATCATAGACAAAGGAAGGCCATCCACACCAAAGAGACCAAACGAAAGTATATTTCTAACTGGAAGAGTAGATAAACAAAAGAAAAAATAAATCGGCAATGGAAAGATAACACAATGACAAGATTCAGTAAATACTTTACAATAATAACCCTGAATGTTAATGGCCTTAACTCCCCAATCAAAAATCATAAAATGGCAGATCAGATCAAAAACAAACACCAACCATTTGTTGCCTATAAGAGACACACCTTATCCACAAAGAAACACATAAAGCTGAAAGTAAAAGAATAGAAATCAATACTCCATGCAACTGGAGCCTGAAAACATACAGGAGTAGCCATACCATTTTCAGATGCAGTAGACTTCAAGTCAAAACTCATGAGAATAGACAAAAATTCCACTACATACCTGTAAAGGGAACAATTTACCAGGAAGAGACAACAGTTTAAACACATATGCACTGAATGTCGATGCACTCACCGTGTGATTCCACCATATTCCAGCTGCCCACCCATGAACAAACTGAGACCTTCTGAAACCATAAGCTGCAATAAATCTTTCCTCCCTAAGTTGTGCATGTCAGGTATTGAGTCACAGCAACAAAAAAGTAACTAAGACAGAAATTGGTACCAAGAATGGGGTTGTTGATGTACTTTACCTGACCATGTGGCTTGGGAGCCTTTTGAACAAGTTTGCAGGAGGAATTTGGAAAGGTTTGAGGATGTCAGCTGGAGAACCCTTGCAGTGCTCTGAGCCAAGCTTGATGGGAGATACTAGTCATAGCTCAGAAGATCAGAATGCGACAGAAGTGGGATTGGAAAGGCCAGGCTCAAGAAATTTCAGATGAGGAGGACTGTATCGGCAAGTGGCCTAAAAACTGAAGGACCCAAGGTGAACAGACTTCAGGACAGGTTTCAAAGTTACTCTAAAAGTTACTGGATCTAAGCCTCGGCTTCCTCAAATTGTAAAACAATTGTAAAATAATGCCCAAGGCCAGGATAGCCTTGGGGCACTTGGTTACCTAGTTACAGCCAATCAGAAAGGGAAACTAATCTGGCCTTCCTGGGCCTGCGGCAAAAAGTAAACAAACCTGGCATTCCTGGGTCTGGGGCAGAGTCAAGAAATCATAAATAAGTTGCCCACTGACAACTAACCAATCACTCGACACCCCTTTAGACCCTACCCAGGCCACTGAAACACCACACTCAGTTGGTAACATCCAAAAGACTCCTTAAAGGTCATGACTGGGTTATAATAAAAGTTATGGCCACTCTGCCTCTCTAAGTGGTCAGCATCACTGTCATAAGAAAACTGTGTACTTACAATTGGTCCTATGTAAATGATAATGTACCTGTGTCACATCTCCTGAGACCACCCCTGCCCCTACCTCATAAAAACCCTGCTCATCCTTTGTTCTGGGCTCTCTGCGTGGATCCACTGCGCTGGTGAAGTCTGAGAGCCTGAGCTTAAGCCCAAATAAAGACTCCTTGTTATTACATACATGTCTCAGACTCCTGGTGGTCTTTGGGGTCCCCGAGATCTGGGCATAACAAAAACCACATGTGCTCGTGTGCTACGCACTAGTAGAAAGTTTTGTTGGCATTTTGCCCTGGTCCAGAGACTTTGCCTGAAACTGAGATTAAGGACAGTGGACTGCTTACGCTGGTGGAGGAAATCTCAAGGCAGACTGATGGTCAAACTGTTACATGGCTGCTGTTTGTGGCTTTTAGCCAGCTCTATGGTGAAAAACAGGATAAAATCATATAGAAGGTTTTCAGTGCCAGGCCAAAATGGCCTGCGGTGGTGGGACTAAAGAGCACAGGGAAGTTAAAGATGTCAACAGTAAAAAGAAGCACCATCAGGGCTCCAGAAAAGATGCCTTGAGGGCATTTCCAAAGTTAACAGGACCCCTCCCTTCCCCAGCTCTAGGGCAGAGAGGCAAAAGACTTTGCTCTGAGAACTGTTCCCCAGGGCCAAATGGAAAAATGTCTTTTAGACTTCAGCAGCCTGGAGTTGGACCATCTAAGAACCCAGAGACTTCCACAGCATTTGCCCAAGAGGGCCAGACCACTGCTCAAGCCAGTGGCAGACCTTGGCGATGTCCACATGGTCCTGGACAAGGCTTTCAGAGTGCTACAGTTATGGGTTCACAGAGGCTTCCCCCCAGATTTCAGAGGAAGGCCTTGGAGGCCAGGCAGTGTGTCCCTGGGAGAGCAATGTGTGAAGTTGTAAAGCAGAAGTGAAAGGTGAGGTGGAGAACCCAGGAATTTGGAGAAGCCACAGCATGGATCACCGGCTGAGGAAAGCTGCCAGCTGTGAGTGGGCCAAGCTACACATTGTAGCCTGCTGTGATGTAGGGGCGGGGCCACCCAAGACCTTTGGAATGCAGGTCTTGCCAGGTGCTCTACCTGGGACTATAGGATTTAAGCCTTGCCCTGCTGGGTTTAGGAACTGTTTTGGTCCTATTGCCTTTTATCCTCCTATTCCTCCCTTTCGGGATGGAAGTGTTTACCCTTTGCCATTTCATGTTGGAAGTGCTTAACTCTGGTTTTAACAGGAGCTCCCAGCTGACAGTTTGCCTTGCGTCTCAGAGGAGACTGTGGACTTGGACTTTTTAGCAGTGCTGCAATTATTAGGACTTTGGTAACTCTTGAAAAGGGACTGCATACATTTTGTATAAGGAGATGGCCATGAGTCTTTTGGGGACCAGGGGCAGAATGTCATGGTTTAGATCTGCAGTGTCCCCCAAAAGCCTCATGTTCCTATGGATACTGTGTAGGGTTGGGAGGTGGGTCTGGCTGGAAGAGGTGGGTGCTTGAGCTTGACCAGGAAGGACATGTGTTGGTTCTGCCCTTCCTCCCACTCTCTCTCTCTTCCACCATGCTGTAAGAATCTCTGCCTCAGGAACTCCCACTCTACCTCTAGCTGCGGCCCCACCATGTGATTCCATCATTTTCAGGCTGCCCACCCATGAATAAACTGAGACCTTCTGAAACTGTAAGCTACAATAAATCTTTCCTCTCTAAGTTGTGGATGTCGGGTATTGAGTTACAGCAACGAAAAAGTAATTAAGACACCTAGAAATTAACCTAAGCAAGAAAGTGAAAGACCTCTACAAAGAAAACTGTAACGCTGAAAAACAGATTGAAGAGGACATTAGGAAGTGGAGACAGCTGGGCCCAAAGGCACAGGCCAACAATTCAGCCTAAAAAAAAAGCACGTGCAGGAAATTAACTGTCAGTCCTCGTGTATCTAATGAGGTCTGTGGTGCTCTTGCCTGTGATTGTAGGCTGGGTTAGGTATATAATTATAAGTTGAGTTTTATTTTCCCTTAGTGCTTCTATAGATGTGACAGAGACTTTAGATTGTCCTGTGTGTCCCTTCTTTTGCTTCCCCAGTACTAGAAACCCTGAATTTTAACAGAGCACATGGCTACTCAAAATAAAGATTGCATACAGAACTAGAAAAAGTAATCCTAACATTTACATGGAACCAGAAAAGACCCAAAGTAGCAAAAGCAATCCTGAGCAACACAACAAAAACAGAGCATCACAGTCCCGGACATCACCATGTATGGCAGAGCACCAGTGGTGTGTCCGTTGATGGGATTATGTCAGCTTGAGGGAATTAGGACCCACACCTCCATTAGGATTAGAATTTGTGAGCCACCCTAGATTGGGGATCAAGAACTGGTCTGGATTAGAGTGTGAATCATGTGGGCTGGCCAATGAGAGAAGAGCACCTGCCCAGATGTGGGAGGGCCAACTGGAACTCCAAGGGTATAAAATAAAAGAAGAAGGAAGATTCTTACAGCATGCAGACTTGCTACACATCGCAGATCTTCAGCACAGATTCGCTCCAGTCTCGACTTGTGCCTGTCTGCCTGTCGCTGCTCTTCAGTCACCAATCTTCAGGCTCCAGTCTTCACCTGAGATCTGCCGCAGACTCTCACCTCACCAGCTGTCCTGCAGTCCCGGACAGGAGATCTACCTCATGGCTGAGCAGCCATCTTGGACCACCTCTACCCTTGGATTTATAAGCCTTCCTAATAGACCTTTTGTGATAAGATCTGTAAATTCTGTCTTTGAAAGAAGCCAAACTAATGCAAGTGGCAAAGCTCCACAGCACTGGGACAGAGCGGAGGGCACAGAGGTGGCCCAGGCACCGCCAGCCGTGTGACTTTGGCAAGGGGCCACAAGCACATACTGGAGAAAAGGCAGCCTCCCTAGCAGACGGAGCTGGGGACGCTGGCTGTCCATATGCAGAAGAACGAGACCAGGCCCACATCTTTCACTCTCTTTTGACCCCGCCTCAAAAAAAAATGCCTCAAATGAAAAGAAATACTGGGAAGGTTGTGAAGAGAAAGCAATACTTCTCAGGCTGGAGGAATGGCACAGCGGTTAAAGCGCTTTCCTTGCAAGCGCTATAGGCCCTGAGTTCAATTCCTCAGCTCCACATAAGCCGGGCATGGTGGCACATGCCTGTAATCCCAGCTCTTAGGAGGCTGCGGCATGAGGATTGGAATCCAGCACTAGCCTGGGCTACAGTCTCAAATAAATTTTTTAAAATACTTCCATATTTTTGACAGGACTGCGAAGTGGTCCAGCCACTATGGAAATCACTATGGAGACTCCTCAAAAAAAAAAAAAAAAAAAAAAAAAAACCTGAAAATAAATACCCCATTTGACTCGGTTCTTTAGGATCATCCCAAAAGAGCTAAGACATTGCAACAGTGGTTCCGTGTTTACCGCAGTTCACCCCACCGCGGCTAAGTCCTGGGAGCGGCCGACACGTCCATCAGCGGAGGAGTGACAAAGAAGACGAGCACTACTCTGCCATCAAAAAGACAAACTTGAGTCATGCATTGGCAGAGAGAGGCACCTTCCGAGCGCTCCTCTCGGCCTAATGCCCCTGACACGGCAGTAAGCACTGCATAGTTTGGCCAATGTGAGAAACCAGAGTATCGGTAAGTGAGAGAGAGAGAACCGAGAGAGGCGCTGTGAAACAAGGAGGAACGGGGACGTGGGAACGGGAAGCGGGCGGGGACGATGTGTATCCACAGCGTGCTCTAAGCTGAAGGCAACCATTACACACCACAAATACATGCTGATAAAAATAATAATCGGGAGCAAAATACAATAAAAATTTTAAAGTTTATAAATGCCCGTCTCCCCAGCATTAAGCGTGGCCACACAGACGAAGCAGGACGTAAGTGGCGTCCCACCTCCTAAAGCTTCTATGAGAAGAGAGGCCGCTGAGGCCGCCGGTGGTCTTGAAGACGGCACCCAGCCGGGGATGACTGGGCTTACTGCCCGTAACAGAGAGCATGTTCACCTTGTTTACCTTACCATTACCAAAATATTTACCTTAATTAAGCTGCTGGTATTTGAGAATCTGCCCCTTGCAACTAACCCTGATGCTAATATAGCTGGTGATCGGTCTTACTTTTCCTCTCTCGAAGCTTCTCTCTCGCTCGCTCTCAGGATTTTTCCCTTTACCCCTGTTTTTCTGAAATCATTTCAAGATGAGGATCTCTTTTTTTTTCCTGAACAATCCTTAGTCTTTTGATCTATACACTTTATTTATTTATTTATTTATTTATTTTGAGACAAGGTCTCACTCTGTAGCCCAGGCTGGTCCTGAACTCACTATGGAGCCCAGCTGGCCTTGAACTCAAGGCAATCCTCCTGCCTCAGTGTCCCGAGTGCTGGAATTACAGGTGTGCACCACCACACTCAGTTTATGTGGTGCTGGGGAATCAAATTCAGGTACTTAGTACTTGCTGGCAAGTGCTTTAACCGCTGAGCCATTCCTCCAGCCCCTCAATTTGCCCAAGAAATTATTTTCTATTATTCTTTAATAATTTCCTCTTATTCCATCTCCCACATATCTATTGGTTGGACATTGAACCCCATATATTGTTTCTTTCTTTTATCTTCCCATTGACTGGTTCCATTATTCTTTGTTATTTCAATTTATGGAATATTTACTTTAATTACTCAAGAATTTTAGTTTTCTATTTTGAAAGTCATTTTTCTTTTTCAAGAACTCATTTTTGTGATTGTAGTTTAGTTTTTATTTTTCATGGCATCATACTCACATTTTATGAATCCTGTATGGTTTTGAATCTCTCTGAAGACACTAAATAAACTATATTAAAATTCTACTTTCAGTCCAGCCATGATGGAAGACATCTATAATCTGAGGACTCAGGAAGATGAGGCAGGAGGATTGCTGTGAGTTTGAGACTAGCCTGGACTACAGAACAAGACCCTGTCTCAGAAAAGTTATTTTTTCCTCTGGTGGTGCAGACCTGTAATCCCAGCACTCTGGGAGGTTAAGGCAGGAGATCACAAGTTTAACTCCAGCCTAGGCAACTTAACACTTTAGCAAGTCAGTCTCAAGATCAAAAACAAAAAGTGAGCTGGAGATGCAGCTCAGTGAAAACAACCTGGGTTCCATCCCCAATACCACAAAAATAAATAAGTTAATTGATCAATTAAATTTCTAGGAATCATGGACTACTGAGAGCATGGTGGATCACTACAGGTGGTGGATCACTGAGAGTGTGACCCTTGTCTCAGCTTGTCCTCAAACCTTGGTCCTTCATGCAATGCTGTGAGTAGCTGTTCCCTGCCAGACCCTTCTGCCATGCCATCATTGCCAGCTGACCACAAACAGACTGAGGTCTCTGATGTATGAGCTAACTAAACCTTTCCTCTGTTACATTGTGGTGTCAAGTGTTGTGTTTCCAAATGAGAAAGTGATGAAGACAGAAATTGGTATCAGAAGTGGGGTCACTGCTGTGATTTTACTTGACCATGTGGCTTAGAAGCACTTGGGATTGGTTTGAGAGAAGAATTTGGAAAGGTTTAGAGATGCCAGCTAGAGAAGCCTTTGAATGTGGTGAGCCAAGCTTAATGAAAGATGCTAGTCAGAGCTCAGAAGATCAGAAAGCTAATACAAGTACAAATCAGAAATACCAGGTTCTCCCAGCACTTGGGAGGCTGAGGCAGGAGTTTGAGGCTAGCCTGGGCTATATAGTGAGTTTAGGACCACTTTGGACTATAGAGTAAGACCCTGTCTCAGAAGAGAAAAGAAAGACCAGGCTCAAGAGATTTCAGACAGGAAGAAGGACCCTGTTGGCATTGGTCTAGAAACCATGCATGCTATGCACTGGCAGAAAGTCTGTCAGCATTTTGTTTCTGTCCTAAAATTTTTTCTGAAACCGAGATTAAGAATAGTGGATTAGTTAATTTGGCAGAGGAAATTTAAAGACAGCCGAACACTCAGGCTGTCACATAGGTACCACTTGCTGCTATTAGCCAGCTCTACACTGAAACCCTGGCGAAAAGAAAAAGAAAAAGCAGAGTAAAAACATGTAAAAAGTTCACAGTTTTGTATAATGGAAGAGACTGCAAAGTTGGGGCAAAGAGTGCATTGTAGAGGCTGCAGTTAAAGCACTTGCCTAGCAAGCTCAAGATTCTGAGTTTGATTCCCCAGCACCACATAGGCCAGGTGTGGTGGCACACACCTCTAATCGTAGCCCTCGGAAAGCTGAGGCAGGAGGATTGCCGCATGTTTGAGGCCAGCCTGGATTACATAGTGAGCTAAGGAGGATCAATCTGGACTGTAGAGAGAGACCTTGCCTCAAAAAAAGAGTGCATTGTTGCTGAAAGCATTAAAAATAAATCAAGTACTGGCATCAGAACTACAAGATATCTGAGGAATCAGCAAAACCCCACACTTTACCAGTTCAAGACTGCAAAAGACCTCTCTGACAAGAGTGCCTCAGGGCACTCTGTAAGACTGAAGAGGGAAGTGCTTGGCACAGCTCAGCCACCCAGGAACTCAAGATGCCACCACAATCCCAGTCCAAGAGGACCACGCCACTCTCAGTCAACACCAGACCTTGGCATCCCTCTTGTGATGCTGGCTTCACAGGCACATGGAGTGCAAGGGCAGTGGGGTCGTGGTGGGCTCCCACCTAGATTTCACGAGAAGGCCTTGGAAGCCAGGCAGTGTGCTCCTGAGGGAAGTCTGAAGTTGTGAGGCTGAAAGTGAAGCAGTTTTGAGCCACCAAGAATGTAAATCATCTGCAGAGAAAGGCCACAGGCTATGAATGAAACCAGCCCAAAACAAAACCCACTGAGGTTGCCACCAGAGGCAGAGCCAAAGGGGCTGGCCACCAAAAGCCTTCAGAGCTCACACCTGGCCACAGCTTGCTCCAGATGGGGGTGCACAGCCATAGGATTTGATGTTTGCCCAGCTGAATTTCTGTCTTGCTTTGATCCAGCTGCTTTCTGTCCTCCTACTATTCCTCCTTTTGGAATGGGAATGTTTGCCCTGTGCCATTGTACATCGGAAGTGTTTAACTTTTCTTTGATTTTCAGAGGAGTTCACAGCTAAGAGTTCACCTGGAGTCTCAGAAGAGACTTTGGACTTGGACTTTTTAGTTAGGCTGAAACTGCTAAAACTTTAGCAATCTTAGAGATGGGATAAATGCATTTTGCATCGTGAGTCTTTGGAGGGCCAGGGGTGAGATGTCACTGTTTAGATCAGGAATGTCCCCCCAGAAGCCTCAGGTATTTGGATGCTGTGTATCGTCTACAGACGTCGTGAGCTATTAGGTGAGGCCTGGCTAGGAGGGGTGGATTACTGAAAATGTGGCCTGGAAGGATGTACTCTTGTCCCAGCTTTTCCCCAAGCCTGATCCTTCTTGTGATGTTGTGAGCACCAGATCCTTCTGCCACACTGCTGCTGCCAGCTGACCATGAAGGGACTGAAACCCCTGACATGTGAGCTAAAATAAACCTCTCCTTTTTAAAGTTGTGGGTATTGGGTATCGTGTCCCAACAATGAGCAAGCGACTAAGACACCAGCTTATATGTTTTCAATAATATGATGAAGATCAGAACACCCACCACTCAAATTTTGAAGATAACTTCCTTCATAACCTGTGAACATCCCCCACCCCCATCCCAGGGAGTCACTGTCCTAAATTTGGTAGCCCTCATTTCCTTGTGTTGAGGTAGGGGTTAGGGGCTACGTTGTCTTGCTTTTGTGAATTGCTGCAATTAATATTCTTAGACATGACCCCTGGTATGACTGAAGAAATTATCTTATTATTCTTTTTTTATCTCCTTATTATTCTTTTTCTCTTTCTTTCTTTCTTTCTTTTTTTTCGAGATAAGGTTTTGCTCTGTAGTCCAGGCTGGTTCTGAATTGACTTTGTAGCCCCGGCTAGCCTAGAAGATGTGGTACTCCTCCTGTCTCAGCCTCCCAAGTACTGGGATTACAAGCATGCACCAGCATGCCCAGCTTCTCCAGTCCATTTTTTTGGTTTGATTTTTGAGACAAGATTTTGCTTAGCTGCCCAGGCTGGGCTCGTACTTGCAATCTTTCCGCCTCAGCCTCCCAGAGTGCTGAGATTACAAACCTGCATCACTGGGCCCAGATTGGATCTGTATTCTAACACATTTCAGAATCAGCATGTCAACTTTCACAGAAAGCTGTGTCAAAATTAGCTTGTAGTTGCACTAAATATATTTATATGAATATTTAAGGTAAAAGCCAATACCTTTATCCATGTTATGTCTGTCTCTTATTTGTTTATTTATTATTTTTGAGACAGAGTCTCACTCTATAGTCCAAACTGGTCCCAAATTCACTAGACTGCCCAGGATAGTCTCAAACTCAGGCATTCCTCCTGCCTCAGCCTCCTGAGCACTGGGATTACAGGCCCACCATGCCCAGCTTCTGTGGTGCTGGGGATGGAACCCAGGGCCCTGTGCTTCCAGGGCAAGCTCTCTAATCACTGGGCTACATCCCAGCCCCTCTCGAGTCCACAGTTCCCAGCTGAGTTCCAAGGGTTCTGTGAGCCTTCTAAAACTGTGCGTGCATTTTGAGGAGGAATTCTCTACTTCTGTCAGAATTATTATTTCTGTCAAAATAACAACTGCCAACAGTACTAAGTGCTTCTGAGATGGCAGGTGTCCCCAGGGCACACCACAAGACCAACAATCATTCTAAGAAATAATACAGTCATACTGTCTGTTTTATGGATGACACTTGTGCTCAGAAAGGTTAAATATTTTGTTCAAAGTCACACAGCCGGGGCTGGAGGAATAGCGCAGCAGTTAGAGGGCTTACTTGCTTAGTAGCATGAGGCGCTGAGTTCAATTCTCCAGTATCACATAAATTGGGTGTGGCAGTGCACATCTGTAATCCCAGTATTTGGGAGGCTGAGGCAGGAGAATTACCACAAGTTCAAGACCAGCCTGGGCTATGTGGTGAGTTCAGAACAAACATGAACTGCAGAGTAAAATGCTGTCTCAAAAAGAAAAAATTACACAGCTAAGAAATTAATAGCAATTGGAGCTGGAGGAATAGCCCAGCAGTTAAAGCACTTGTCTTGCAAGTGCAAGGCCCTCAGTTTGATTCCCCAGCACCACATAAAGCTCGGCGTGCTGGCACACACGCCTGTAATCCCACCACTTGGGAGGCTGAGGCAAGCAGATTGTTCTGGGTTCAAGGCCAGCCTGGGCTACACCAGTGAGTTCAGGACCAGCCTAGGCTACAGAGATAGACCCTGTTTCAAAAAAAAGGAAAGAGAAAGAGAAATTAACAGCGATCATGGAGACCCAGAAACCTGTCTGACCCCTAATTTCTGTATCCTGTAGCCTCCCGAGGGGTAAAGGCAACCTTCTCCAGACCGGCCTTGGCCTCTGGGCTTGCTTGCTCATCTGCGAAACAGCAGGGGAGGCCTTCTGCTCCATCACCTCTGGGGAGTGTGGGAACATCCTGAGGTGTGAAAGAGGCTCTGTGAACGTTAACACGTGGCACAGGTGACAGCGGAGCACACAGGAGAGGGAGCGGAGGCGTCTGTCTCCTCTCATGCCACCCCTGCCAGCTTGCTGGGAGATGCGAGCCAGGCAGGCTGGGCTGGGCAGGGCTGTCCTCCCTGGGCTGAGCAACTTGGTGACACAGATTTGGTGACACAGATTTGGTGACGCATCACGTGGGAAGGCTGCCATTCTGACCTTGACAGCAAGAGGTGAAAGTGCCACGGAGACTCAGGCACGGGCTGGCAGGAGCACGGAGAGGAGCCGCTGCAGTCCAGAACAGCCCAGGACAGCTGGCCAGCGCAGTGTCCCGGGAGTCCTGGACAGCACCCTGCCAGCCCACCTCCCCATGCCCCTGCCCCAGGGCACGGGTCAGCTTCCGTTCGGCGCAGTGTCCAGCCACGCCCTGCCTCTGCCTGAGTGGCTGCTGCTACTCTTACCGCCATATCCACCACCGTCCTCTGCCCCTGGCTGACCCCACTGGCCCGCAGACGCCCTGCAGAACCGCCCCGCCACACCTGCCCCCTGTGGCTGCTGCCTGGGTTGCGCCCCTCCCTGGCTGTGTCCCTGGAGGGCTCCCGTCGCCCTCCAGTTTCCTTTTGTGTGTGTGTGTGTGTGTGGTGGTGGTGGTGGTGCTGGGGATGGAGCCCAGCGCCCTGCGCATGCTGAGCAAGCAGGCCGCCACTGAACCGCACCCCCAGCTTGAGGTCACCTTTCCTGACACCCCGTCAAGACAGTCTGTCCTGGCTTTCCATTCTGTCTCAGCTTCCTGCTGACTATTTTCCTAGCCTGCATTATAACTTGGAATTGCTGTGTCTTTTTCTCTGCGTCCGTCTCTTCCCGGTAAAACACTTCACAGGGCAGCCAGCCCTAGCTGCACATTCTCAATAGTGGCCACAGTAGCTAGTCACAGCAAGCCTTCAATGAATGTGAGCTGGGTGAACAAATGAAATACTGAATGAATGAATGAACTAGATCTTAAAAATAACTCGAGCCACACTGCCTCACACAACAGCCTCTTGCCATAGGTAGCTATTCAATTTTAGAAGAATTAGCCAAGCAGGTGACACAGGACTGTAATCCCAGCACTTGGGGAGGCTGAGGCAGGAGGACTGCAAGTTTGAGCCCAGCCTGGGCAACTCAGTGATACAGCAAGGGCCTGTCTCAAATAAACAACGAAAAGGGGCTGGGGAGTGTAACTAAGCAAAGCCCTGGGTTCCATCCCCAAGATTTCAAGAAATAAGCAAATAATGGAAAATATATAGAAAACATATAAAATTCTGTCCCTAATTGCAGGAGCCACATCTGGCACACTCCACGGCTCTGTGTGGCCTATGGCCATGCAAGTATGGGACAGCCCCATCCTCTCAAAGGGTTCTGTTGGACAGCACTACCCAGAATGACCTTGAAAGGCAAGAAGATGGACCAGAACATCCGGTGCAAGGGTATATCATGTACCAGCCCTACTGTGTGAGACCCTGCAAAAGTGTGACCTGGGACAGGGGAGGGACAGCACCACCCTGCTGGGCACAGTTCTTTTTATTTTATTTTGTTGGATGATTTTGTTTTTTGAAGGTCTTTGAGGGTTATTTTGGTTTTTAGGGGTTTTGGGGGGGGGGGGTGAGACAGGGTCTTGCTCCATAGTCCAGGCTGGTCCTGAACTCATGATGTAGCCCAGACAGGCCTTGAACGCATAGCAATCTTCCTGCCTCAGCCTCCTGAGTGCTGGGCTGGACTCACTACGTGGCCCAGGCTTGCCTGTAGCTCAGAACAATCGTCAGCCTCCTGAGTGCTGGGATTATAGGCATGTACCACTATGCCCAGCCAGTTTCACGTGGGGCTGAGGATTTGAGCTCAGGGCCTTGCACAGGTGAGGCAAGCACTGACCTACATATACCTCCAGCCCCCAGTGCTTTTTGCTGTCAGGAAGTTTGGCTTAAGGCAAGAAAGGATTGTCAAAGCGGGGACAATCCACAGAATCCAGCCGGGCCCACACATCCTATTCGAAGCAAAAACAAGGCCCATGGAGGCAAAGGGCCCCAAAGACGCACAGGAAGTGGCATGGAGGCACCAGAGCCAGGGCCTCCTATCACCAACAGTATGGAGTCAGTCGCCCCTCCGGGACTCATGGGCGCCTCTTCTCGGCCCTTCCTGCAACAGCCAGGCCCACGAGTCACGGAGGCCACTGGTCCTGGCGCTCACGCTGGATGCTCTGATCTCTTATTCACTCCCTCCAGCGCCCGCCTCAAGCATCTGACCCTTAGAAATTTTAGACATCCCAAGGAGAATAGCTGCTTATAACCATTTGCTAATTACACGTATGGATGTCAATTAATTCATTTAGCTAATTAGCCACTCGATGAGCACCACGCACCAAAGAACTGTAAAAGACAAGCATATGGTGAGAGAGGGGGGCGGCCGGGCGCGCAGCACGCAGGGGCCGAGGGAGGGGCAGCAGCCCATCCCACCCCGTGGGGGGCAGGGGGGCCTTAATGGCTGGGAGAGCAGCCCGGCTGCACCCCCACAGAACATAATTACAGCTTCCCACTAACGGCGCTGGCAAGGTGCACACCCTGCACGCACACACATGCCTGCCCTCGGTGAGCACACACACCCATGTGCACGGTGTAATGATGCGCTCAGCCCCACACGTGGGGTGTCGCATTCACTTTTCATGGAAGACCATAAAGAATGAGCTGTCTTCACTCTACAGATGGGGAAACTGAGGCTAACAGAAGCTAAGACATTTGCCCCTGGCCACACGGCTGGTCAGTGGCAGAGCTGGGACACGCTCCCATGACTTCCTGCGCAGGAGGCAGGGGAAGGCAGGGGGGTTTCCATCTGCCTGCCGCTTGTGCGCTTTCGGGCAAAGAACCTCGTGTGAAGGGACCACCTGCTTTCAGAGTAAAAGTATGCAGTCCCCAGGCCCTGCTCCTCCGGTGACACCCAGGGGAGGAGGACCAGCAGGAGGCCCCCAGCACAAACGTCAGTGTCACTGGGAATATAATCTCCCAGTCAGCATCCGCCTGGTACCAAGTCAGCTCTGACCCCACTGCTGTGCCAGGCATGGGGCTGGGGTCCCGGGGGAACCAGACCCGAGATCCACACAGACCCACAGGGCCATGTCACCAGGGCAGCAAGCGTTTGTGCCCTGGCAGCCCACACTCTTTCAGGGCTGCAAACTTTGCTCTCCTCTCCTGGGAGGGGCCGGGCTGGGCAATTTCACACAGACCCAAGCGACTTCCGGAAGGGACCCTGCCCGGCCTCGCGCCTTCCTTCAAGGTGTGCCGCAGAGCTAGGGTTACCCCACAGGGCAAGGATGGAGGAGTCTCCAGTTTAAGGGGAAAGGGCAAAGCTCTGCAAACTCACTTTCCCCTTTACCTCATTTTACGATCATTCACCAAAGCAATAATAGGAGAGCACAAGTCGGTGATTCACAGGCATCTAGGAAAAGGGAACACAAAACCTGCAGCCCAAGTCACATCAGCATCACGCCTGCAACTAGAAATCTTCACCACAAGTGATAGGAAATCCGACACAAACAGATTTTGGCAAAGAAGAACTTCACTAATTCACATAACTTAGAAGTCCGACACCAGGCAGCTTCGAACATGGCAGACTCAAGGGCTCAGGCAAAGTCGTTTTTTCCACCTCTCATTCTTATTCACACCTGTGCCCTTCTAATAACATGAAGGCTGCAGCTGCTCCAGCTTCATCTTAGAGATTCCAGTCATCTGGAAAAGAGGAGCTTTTTCCAGAGTTCCTAGGAAAGCACTGGAATTCATCCTAATTGGATGGGCTCATGGCTCAGATGGACATCTGAAACAAACAATGTGGCCAGAGAAATGCCATGCTGAGATGGGCTGGATCCAGGGACAGAGTCTCTCCTAAACCACTAGGATTAAGATTAAGGGTGCAATGGACCCCTCGGAAGAAAGAGGATCAGACAGAAGATTAGGAGGCAAACTACTAATATCCACTACAATGCCCTAAACTTTCAAGGTGAACAGGGTAGGAGTTATCATCCTGATTTTGCAGCTGGGGAAACAGAGGGTTAGAGAGGCAATAAGCCTAAGGAAAAATGACACCGTGAGAAAAGGACTGAGCCCCAGTTTGAGTCAACTTCTAATTTCCACCTTGAGCCCTTCCTCACGCTTAGCACAGGCAGATGTGCAATCTAAAACAAACCACAGTCCAAGTCTAGGCTGGCAGGGCCTCCTGAGCTGCTCAGGAAGGCCCTCCAAGGCTGGGCAACTGGAGGACACCGACCTGTCCCCAATCCAGCACGAGCAGAAAGCCTGCAGCTCACCTCTCCGGAGATTTTCTCTCTGATGTGGTATGGTGTGGTGTGGTGCAGGGCAGGACAGGACACCAGGAGCAGCTCCACTGACCACAGGCAGGAGGTGGAGGACAAATTCCAGCTTCCCGGGCCTCGGGGGGGTTGCTAGGTGGGGCGTGTTCTCCAGGTAGCAACACCCCCAGGCTGCGTGGCTACCCACGCAGTCCATCTCCTTCAGGCATGCTTGGGACCTGCCTGCTTAGCACAACCAGAGGTCTGCTGCCCCACCCCCAAGTCCTCCACAAAATGTGGGGAGAAGCCTACAGGGTTTCAGCCAGCCATGTGACTTTCAAAAACTTTTCTAGAAGAATCCTTGTACCAGATGATTTTTTTCTCTGTCCCTTTTGCTTGCTACCTTTCCTCTCCCCCCTGACACACAGGCCTCCTCCCTCTCTTCCCTCCAGCCCCCGAAGGCCACAGTCCCAGTCTTCTCGGACAAAGCTTTCTCTTTCTCCGCAAGGCAGTGTCCTGAGGGGAGGCTGGAGCTCTGGGGCCCTCAGTTCCATGATGTCATGACAGTGGACAGGACAACTGGCGATCACCAGGGCTGAGGGAGAAGCTCAGTGGTTAGACCACTGGCCTAGGAAGCTCTAGGCCACAGGTTCAATTCTCCCAGCATCACATAATAGCTGGACATGATGGTACAGCCCTATAATCCCAGGACAGACTTTCTCTGGGATTCAAGGCACGGGCGTCTCAGACTCTAGCACCATGGAGGCCCCAATTCAACTCCTAGAACACAGGCTGCGTGTGCCCTAAAGGGACTCAGTGCCACATGCCCAGCTCACAGCGAGGAACTCCACGGGAACACCCAGAGAAGGGCCCTGCCTTCCTCTAGTGTCATCTCCATCACTCAGCCTCACGTGCCGCGCTGCTAGAACCGCCTGTGTCCCCAGCCATGCCTCACACTTCCCGGCCTCCCCGCCTTTACCCCTGTGTCTGTCCCCAGGAAGCCCTTCGCCCATGGTCCCACACTCCAGTCTGCCTGTCCCTCCTGAGAGACTCCACAGAAGGAAACAGAGCCTCTCCGAGAGCCCCAGACCCCGGTTCTATCTAGTCTGGGTGTCGCCTGGGACCCTCCCTCTCACGCACCACCCCCGCAGCTACTGCCCTGTCTCTTCACAGCAGAGGTCCTGGCCCAGGCCTGGTGTGGAGGAACACTCAGAGCCGCCCCAGGAGCCGGGGTACAAATGGCCACGGTCTCATCCAGGGCAGACCTACGCCCCAAGCGCTGGCCCTCACCACCTTATGCTGGTACAACCGTTCCCTCGCGGTTGCCACCCTGCACTAGCCACCAAAGCTGCATGTGTGAAGCAGGAAAGGCACTTGCTACTCTTTGGTTTGAGCCCTTACCAGCCCAAGGAGAGTCCCTTAGTCTTATGTCCAGGTCCTTTGTGGCCATGATAGGCACTGTGGCCCAAGTCCTTGCTACCCACCGCCGAAGATGACACCCTGCACACAGGCCAAGGGCGTCAGAGCCGTGCAGACCTCACACACCCTCCCCAGGTCACAGGTGACTCTGGCGGCCCCACCCGGTTGAGGCTCAGCCACTGCCCTGGGAACACAGTGTCCCCAACAGTGGACCACAGGAGACTGCTCTCAGGCGCTTTGAGCCCGGCAAATCCAGGGAAAACTGGCTGTAAAGAGGACAGTGGGAGGAAAGGAAGTCAGAAAGGCCAGGCAGCCTGCAACCAGGCCCTCCCTGCCCTGTTCGCCCCACGGAGTTCCAAGACAGTCCCCTTTCCCTTAAACACCCTCCTTGCTTGCCAGCTTCTGAGAAATGGTTCTCAAATGGAGAAAATCCTGTTTCTCCAAATACGTAGTTTGGAACAAACACCATGTGTATCAGGTAGAAATACTTTGAAAACCTTTGGGGGCTGAGGGGCTTAGCTTACTGGTTAGAGCACTTGCCTAGCCTGTGCAAGGCCCTGGGTTTGATTCCCCAGCACCAGGCATGGTGGTGTATGCTTGTGATCCTAGCACCTGGGGGGCTGAGGCAGGAGGATTGCTATAAGTTCGAAGCCAGCCTGGGCTACATAGCAAGTTCAGGATCGGAAAAAGAGAGAGAGAGAAAGGAAGGAAGGAAGCAAGCAAGCAAGCAGAGCAGGGATGCAGGGATGTGGAGGAACAAGTTCCAGCGCTGTTGGGGGTGGGAAGGCTGCCTGGGACACGCTGCCTCCTGAAGTCCGGGTGAGGGTGCCAAGAACAGGCCACTTGTTTAACCCCAGCCCTGCCACTCAGTGGCAGTGTAAGAATGGGCCAGCTATTTCCAGCTTAAGTTGCTGTTTATGAAGCTGTCTGAGGTCAACAGCACCCACCCCAAGGTGCCTTTCTGAGGCCTGAGTGAGTTGACACAAAAAAACCCCACAGTAGCTCCTGCCACCCAAAAACACCACGTGTTGGCAATGTGGGAACAGTAGGAGCTGATGACATAAGACCCCGCTGGCCTCAGTCCCTCAGGCCTAAGGGAAGCACAAGTGTGCATGTTTGAAGCCAGGAGAATCTGAGAGGAAGGGAAATTTTGTCTTTCTTTTCTTTCTTTCTTTCTTTCTTTCTTTCTTTCTTTCTTTCTTTCTTTCTTTCTTTCGAGACAGAGTCTCACTCTGTGTAGCCCAGGCTGGCCTTGGACTCAGGACAATCCTCCTGCCTCAGTGCTGGGATTACAGGTGTGAGCCACCTTGCTTTATGTGGGGCCAGGGAATCATCTCTTTAACAGCAGTGCCCTTCCTCCAGCCCCTCTTTCTTTTTCTTGAGACTGGGGCTTGCTGTGTTGCCCAGGCCAGCCTCAGATTCCTGAGCTCAAGTGATCCTTCCACCTCAGCATCCTCAGTAACTGCAACTGCAGATGTGTGCCATCATACCTGGTTTAAGAAGACAGACACTTGGAGTTGGTTGTCCATATTGGGCATGGTGGTTCATGCTGTGATTCATGAGAGCTCTGAGAGGCCTAATATCAGCAGTCTGAGAAGCTGAGACAGGAAGATCCCAAGATGAAGCCCAGCCCTGGTAACTTAGCAACTTAGGGAGACTCCCCCCCCCCCAAAAAAAAAAAAAAAAAAGGCTAGGGGTATAGTTCAGTCCAAAGGCCCTGGGCTTGATTGCCAGTGTCCAGATAGATAGATAGATAGATAGATAGATAGATAGATAGAAAGAAAGAAGTAGCTTGTTCACCATTGTGTACCAGGACATGTTCTGGGCACAAAGCAGTGGAACTCCAGCTCCAGAGGAGGTAGACCATAAACAAGGAATTCTGGGTGGCTCTTACAAGGGCAGCTGGCAGTAGAACTGCAAAGGGGGCTGGCTCTGGACCAGATGATCAGGGAAGGCCCTGCTGAGAAGGTGGCCAAGAGGGGCCTGGGTGCTCATAGGTCTGGCCTGCAGAGGGGAGCCAGCGGTGAGGGCACACCTTGTGCGAAGGCTGAGAGGTGGGGGGAGATACATGGGAGCCTAGGAAGGCCACCGCCATGGTCACAGTAAAGTTTGAGGACAGGGTGGGGACTCAGGGCAGGCAGGCAGCAGGGGTGTGAGAGAACAGAGCATCTACCAGGACTTCTTTTAGGTCGCTTGCCAGAGGGTATGGAAAGACACGGCTTCATGCATGTCAGCCTTCGTCTTCACCTGACCCACCTGTTCCCTGGTGCCCAGGAGGCTCCGTTCTGGAGAGGAGGGTGGATGCAAGGAAGTTCTGAATGCATTGGGAACAGAACTAACACAGTAGGTCCCTCCCACCAACCCCCTCCAGACTTAGTCCCTGCTAAGAAGATTCCAGTAGAGTCCAGTGCACCCAGGGCCAAGCTCTGCAAGGTCTGTAGACCACTGTGAGAAGCAAGTTGGAGCCCGGTGTGATGGCTCAGGCCTGTCGTCCCACCACTCTGGGAAGCTAGGGCGGGAAGTTCACAAGTTTGAGCCCAACCTGGGCACCACCTAGGTGCCAGGCATGTCCTAAAGGAAAAAGAGCCCTGGAGAAAAAACAACATAATATAAGCCTCAAGCTGCACAGTTCTACCACTGAGCCAGCCACACGTTCAAGAGTCAGGCAGGAGTCCGAAGGGAGCAGAGAAGGTCTCTTGGGGCTGGAGGTATGTCACAGCAGTTAAAGCACTTGCCTAGCAGGCTCAAGGCCCTGAGTTCGATTCCACAGCACTGCATCAAGCCAGGCACAGTGATGCAGGCCTGTAATTCCAGAATTTAGGAGGCTGAGGCAGGCAGATTGTTCTGGGTTCAAGGCCAGCCTGGGCTACATCGATGAGTTCAGGACCAACCTGGGTTACAGAGTGAGACCCTGTCTCCAAAAAAACAAACACACATACACACACAAAAAAAGGTCTCTTAGCTCCAAAAACCCATAAGCCCTTCTGTTCTGTATAAAGCAAGCAAAACTGCACAGGGGGCTGGGGGCATAGCTCAGCAGTTAAAGCACTTGCCTAGCAAGCATAAGGCCCTGAGTCTGATTCCCCAGCACCACGTAAGCTGGATGTGATGGTGCACAACTATAATTCCAACACTTGGTAAGCACGAGGATTGCTATGAGTTTGAGACCAGCTGGGCCACATAGTGAATTCAGGACCAGCCTGGACTACAGAGTGAGACCTTGTCAAAAAAAAATAATAATAATAGTTTAAAAAAGTATCCCTGCACAATTGGTAAGAAGAAGGTGCCATGGCAGAGGGAAGTGAGGTTGCTTACAGAACACCTACGCTCCCAGGGGTGTGGTGTCCAGCAGTCTGCACATGGCCAATGAGGCCCCAGGATCCTGAGGGCGTCAACGTGCACCAAAGCCCACAAGCATTTTCCGTGATCTCCACAGTAGCCTCACAAAACTTGTCTCCTCCTGCCCATCTTAAAATGGGAGACTAAGGGCCAGAGACTTCAGGGATTCAAAGGCCACAGTTAGTGTGGGCTGGGATCTGAACCGAGATCTCCACTGCTGCAAAAGTCAGTAAGTGTCACAGCAAATCACAGAAATTCTGGGTCTGGGGAGACAGCAAGCAGGTGGCCAGCCAGCTGGACTCAGAATCCTCAGACCTGTGAGGCTAGGACAGGAATCTCTGTTGGACCCAGGTAGAGTGGCTGGCCTGAATAGCACAGAAAGTCGAGTGGGGTTCGCACCCAGGACCTCTGGTCCGGAGGGCTTCCTGTCCCTCCACCCACTCACAGCAGCGCCGCGCGTGATGTTTCAGCCCAGCCTGACACACCACCCCAGCCGTCCCCCAGACGCCCTGGCCTCCCGCAGTCGCCTGCCCCCTCCCAGAGCGGCGGAAGCCGCAGTCGCTCTGCAGACACCCCCTGGTGGAACCGGCTCATTATGGGCTGGGGAAAATGTGCTAGAACATCAGCTTAATAAATCAACCGCTCCGCAGCCGCCCGCAGCCGCCCGCAGCCGCCAGCCGCCGCCGCGGGGTGAGGTGGGGTCGGCGCCCACGCCCGCTGGGCCGGCGGGCCGCATCCCTCGCGTCCCGCAAAGCCAGAGCCAGGCCGGCACCCGCCTCTGGGGGAGAGGCGGGGGAGCCTCGGTCGCCCGGGGTTCGACACCCAGCGTGGCCACTTGTTAGCCGAGACCTAGACCCGGGTCTCCTGGGAGCCTTGGTATCTTCCTCTCTACCACGAGTCCACAACAGGCTGTGTCGCCGAGGGCCACCCTGAGCCCGTGCCGCCCTGACTCCATAGCCCTGGGAGAGCCGAGCTTTCACCCCGTTTTCCCCAACAGGCCCCTGTTCTGTCCCCGGGGGCCTCCTCTACAGTCAGGACCCAGCTGGCGTCCACACCTCTGCCCCCAGAGGGCGCTCTGGTGGCAGAAACACCCACTGGGGAGCGGGGTCCGGCGGGACAAGGTGGCCGGACCTGCCCAGCCACTGGCCGCCTCCAGGGTGCCCGCAGCCTGTCTGCTCTGTCTACTCCACTGCTCCCGGGCAGCTGCGTGGTAAAGGGACGCCTGCCAGGAACCCTGTGCTCCCGTCCCTCCTCACTCCCTGTCTTCCTGGGGCACCATACCAGTTGTCCTGGGTGGCCCCGGTCTTCCAGTCCTAGATCAGAGCCGACCCAATGAGTACCTCCTGCCTCAGCTTCCCCCTCTGGCCAAGGGCTGCTAGGCACTTGCCCCTCTGTACACTGCCCACTTGTCTAGGCAGGGAAGGGACTCTAGCCAGCCCCTGTCTCCAAGAGCTCTTCCTGCTGCTCTCTAAGGGTGACAGGGAAGGAGGAGGAGAGGGAGGGAGGGAGGGAGGAAAAAAATTCAATTACCAGACATCTATTTGTCAACCCCTCCCTCCCATTGAGTTAATTTTCTGCAGCCAGAGCCAGAGTGAAAGCAGGCAGGAGGAGGGTGCCTGCGGCCCGGAAGAAGGGAGAGAGAGGGAGGCAGCTGCGGAAGGACCCCAAGCCCACACCAGCACAGGCCTGCCTTCACACACCGAGCCAGGAGCAAGAGCCAAGAGCAACCAGGCAGCACCAGAGGGGAGGAGCTACCATGCTGGGACTGTACCTCCTAGGGGCTCAGGAAGGCTTCCTGAATCTCCCAGGCTGGTGTGGGCACCCTAGAGGGATCCCCTTAATACTATGCTGACACACCCATCAAATATTTAGGAAGCACCTAGTGCGTTCTGTGCCAAGCGCCGGGAACAAAGCAGGAAACAGAAAGTCCTACCTTCCAGGGAAGGCTGGCAGTACTGTTGATATCAGCACTGCTGTGTAACAAATATCCCACACTACCAGGCCTTAAAGTAACAGTGATCAGCTTTTCTCTCCTATGTCTGTGGGCAAGGAGTTTGGGGAGGGCACAGCAGGACGGCTCTGGTGCTCCTGGGCATGACAGTTAGGTGGCAGCTGCAGATGGAAAGCTGAGGACCAAGCAGCTGGGGGCAGCGAGCTCTGGGCTCCTCATTTAGTTTCTGCCGTCCCACACCACGCTAGCTCAGGCCTCCTCACCACACGGTAGCTTTGGTGTTATCAGGCTCCTGGCAAGGCAGCTGGCTTCCCCCACAGTGAGTTTCCCAAGGACGGAGCAAAAGAGCCTAGCATTTTCATGACCCAGCCTTAGTCACAAAAATACTATCATTTCTGCTGCCATATTTGCTGTCACGCCCTTTGCAATCTTCACATCTCAGTCTCCCATGATTACAAGGCTTTTTTTTTTTTTTTGAGGTTTTTTTCAGGGCAGAGGGGAGTGCTGGTTGTAGAGATTGTTTATTTGGTGTTTTATTTTGTTGTTTTTGACAGGATCTTACCATATAGTCCAGCCTGGCCTCAAACTTATGAACCTCCTGACCTCAGGCTCCTAAGGACCACAATTACAGCTGTGTGACACGATGCCCAGCTATGGTCAAGACAACTAAAAGGCCCATCCCAATTCAAAAAGAGAAAATGCAGACCTTGCCTCTTGATCTGATGGGAGGAGCATCAAAGTCACACTCAGAGAAGAGTGTGCAGGCTGCGGGTGTGGTTCAGGAACTGTCCTACTATGACCAAAGCCCTAGGTTTCATCCCCCAGCACAGGAAAAAAGGGAAAAAAACGTGGAATGAGAGATACAATGTTGTGGTCATTATTCTGGAAAATACAATCTGCTACAAAACCCCTTTAGATCTAAATAAGACTCCCTCAGCCTTCCATCATCTGTGAAAGTTGAACTTCCATATTTCTGCAAATTCCTCGAGGACTGACTTATATGTGCATGGTCTCCTCTGAATCCAAACTCCTGCCCCTGCTATATTTGATCAATTTTTGGCCTATCTCAGTGGGTGCTGAGAGAATTCACAGCAAGCCACAAGGCGCCTGTGGAAAATGACACCCCTTCGCCAGTTTCCATGAACGCTCATCAACACTAGGGCTTGGGCTTTGCTGGAGATTCGAGGAGGCAGGAGCCACGGGAGTGACCTGATGCTGCTGGACACTCCTGTTTCCAGCCGAGGCTGTGTTGGGCCTCTTCGCCCTGCATGCCTCCCCCACCCCTTGTCTCCTCTCTCCTCCTCAGGCCTGCCTTCTGTCTCCAGCCGCAACCCAAATTGTTGTCAGTTGGGTTTGGTAGTGCAAGCCATACTCCTAGTCACCTGGGAGGCTGAAGCAGGAGGATCCCAAGTTTGAGGGCAAATTAGCAAAGTGGGTCGACTGTCATAAAATTTTATAAAATAATAATAAAGTGAAAAAGTGCTAGGGTGTTGCTCAGTCGTATAGCACTAACTTAGCCCAGAACCACACAAAAGAAAGTGTTGTTGATGAAGCTAAGTAGTTTCCACGCCTCTTGGGCCTGAATCCAGTCACAGGCCCCCCTCAGGGGGCTCAGCCTTCCTTAGGAGGGTGGCGCAGGCTTGTCAGAGCAGGGAGGGTCGCTTTCCTCTATTGGCCCAAGCCAGGACCACCAGCGGGACGGCACCTCGCAGAGAAATGCTCTGCAAGTACCCCCTCATTCAAGCCCTGGGATAACACTGCCTCCCCCTGCTGCACTGAGTTCTCTGCAGCAGAAACAGCCTGAGTCATCTGGGTCCTGGAGCCCCATGCAGGGCCCAGCACAGACAGGGTGCACACTTCAGAAAGCTTCATGACAACAACTCACATGGCAGACATACCAGGGACCCAGGGGGACCGTTTGCCAGACCTCAAGCCCCTCAAACCATACTGACCACTGCACACCCAGAGTAGCTGCAGATCACGGCTGCCACACCTGTCCCTGATGGCCATTGTCCGTGGAGTACTCACAGGACAGCAGCCCAGGGCAGATGACACAGTGAGCAATTCATAGCAGTAGGGAAAGCCCAGGTGGCAGCAAGTGCATGAGGGGCTGCTCCCACGCACTGTTGACTCAGGAGGTGACCTGTGAACACAGCGGCCACACACAGAGCAGTGGGGAATACCTGGTTTAGCAGGCCCACAGGGCCTGGGGTGCTTGTGGCCTCCAAGAGGGACGCAAAAAGGTTCAGCCGTTCTAGAAAGCACCATGACAACACGTAGTGAAACTGAAACAGGACCCAGTAGCACAGGCCTGTAATCTCTGTGTTCTGGGAGGCTGAGGCAGGAGGATCACGTGTTTGAGCCTATTCTGGACAACTTGGCAACTTAATAGCTAGTGAGACCCTGTCTCAAAACAAACCAACAAACAAGGGCTGGGAGGGGCTGGAGGAATAGCACAGGAGTTAAAGTGCTTTTCTAGCGAGCACAGGCCCTGAGTTCAATTATCCAGCACCACATAAGCCAAGCAGAGGGGTACACACCTGTAATGCTAGCACTCAGGAGGCTGAGGCAGGAGTATTGCCATGAGTTCTAGGCCAGCCTGGGCTAAACGTAATGAGTTCAGAATGAGCCTGGAGACTCTGTCTCGAAAGAGAAAAAAAAAAAAAGCTGTGGATGTAGCCCAGTGTGAAGGACCTGGATTCGATCCCTAGTGAAAGAAAGAAAGAGGGCAAGCAACCGAGTTGGTGTGAGCCCCTCAGGTCAGCAGTAGGGGCCTGGGTCTGCGAGGCATTCCTGGCCAGGCCCACAGGGGACATGCAAAGGCACTGTGCCCAAGACTCCAGGCCAACAACACTGCCTGTTTTCCCAGGACTCACACACATTCAAGGTCACAAGTGGAACTCAGCGGAGTGGATGATAATGGGAAGAGGAGAGTGGGAGGGGACAGGGCAGGGGGGAGGAGGGAGAGGAAGGAAAAGGCCTGACGTGGATTACAGATGCCCTTCGGGCCTGCACAGCACACTGAGTTTGGATCAGCCTGCCCTCTCTTTGGAGTGGTTCCATTAACAGCTGCAGTCTTCAGACGAGAAAACCGAGGATATGGGGCACTGCTACACTGCCCAGAGTCCCACGCCCCTGCCTGAGCTCACACCAATCTCAACTCCGAGGGTGGGGAGCCTGGTTCCTGCAGCTGCAGCTGCGGCCTCAGATGTCTACTGGGCCAGCTGGCCTCCAGCCCAGCCTCCGTCTTCCCTCCTTGAGATCCACCCGTGCTTTCCCCACTCCCAACTCTGACACCCCGGCCCCCAAGAACTAAGGTGTAATTCACATTCACAGGTACTAGCTCAGGGAATCAAATGAGTTTTGACAAGCATCTTGGTTGCTCTGACAGTCACTTCCTCTGTCTATGTCAGTTTCTCCATCTAGAAAATGGGATTCTGTCAACCTTCTAGGGTTGCTGTAAGAGAAAAATGCATAGACCAGCACAGTACCTACGCAGTCATTGAGCAGCATTGGTCAGTCTTATTTGCAAAGAGCTAATGCAGTCTGAAACAAAAATTGAACGGAGGGCTAGAGGAATGGCACAGTGGTTAAAGCGCTTGCCTTGCAAGCAAAAGGCCCTGAGGTCAACTTCCCAGCACCACATAAAGTCAGGAGAGTTGGCACATGCCTGTACTCCCAGCACTTGGGAGGCTGAGGCAGGAGGATGATCTTGAGTCCAAGGCTATACTGGGCCACACAGTGAGTTCAGGACCAGCCTGGGTCACAGAGTGAGACCCTGTCTCAAAAAAAAAGAAAGAAAGAAAGAAAGAAAGAAAGAAAGAAAGAAAAGGAAAGAAAAGAAAAGGAATCTAACTAAACCAGGCCTGGTAATCCCAGGACTTTGAGAGGCTGAGGCAGGAGGATCACAAGTTTGAGCCCGGTCTGGACAATTTAGTGCCTCAAAATCAATAAAAAGGAGCTGGGAACATGGGGATATAGCTCAGTGTGAAGGACCCGGACTCAACCCCTGTACCACAGACACACACACACACACACACACACACACAAATTGAGCTTCTTCTCTGTGCAAAATATGCACGAGCCGCAAGAGCCCAGGGGTTGAGGGGGGGAGCAGTCTCCTGTGAACTAGGAAGCTACGGGGGGGCGGGGGGTGGGGGTGGGTGCTGAGGTCAGAGGGAGCAGATGTGACCCTCGGAGTTCAAAGAAGGAAACGCAAGGAACTTCCGGGTTGAGGAGGGGGCTTCCTGGTGCTACTTGGGAGGCATGCTGAAAAAAACAACAGTTAAATGAAGAAAGAGGGCTGGGGCCTGCGCAGCTCTGCGATCAGACCGCTTTCAAGCCTGAGGCCCTGATTCAATCCCTTAGCACCCGGTAATAGCTGGGTGTGGTGCCGAAGGCGGAGGACTGCCACGAGGCCAGCCTGGGTACACACCAAGTGCAGGACCAGACTGGACTACAGAGCTGGACCCCGTCTCAAAGAAAGGAAAAGAAGGAGGAGGCAGATGAGGAGGAGGAGGAGGAGGAGGAGGAGGGGAAAGACCCAGTGGTGAGGAGCAGGATCCTAGGCCTAACAGGTAATGCGGGTCACACAGCCTGATGGGCAGAAGGAACAGGGTACAGCGAGGAGGGGCATGGCAGAGAGGAGGGGAAGGCCACAGCAGACCGCAAGAGCTTTGAATGCCATTCAAGGGGGCAGCTGGCCCCTGTGTGCGGCGGGCCAGTGAGGCCACCCAAACAGAGATGAGCCAGGCGCCAGGTACATGCTTTCTTCATCCTGCCCCAACCTGCTTCATTCTTTTCCTACTCTGGCCTGCAAGCTCCCCAAGTCTTCTTTCTTCCTTTCTTTCCTTTTTCTTTTTTCTTTTCTTTTTTCTTCTTTTCTTTTCCTCTTTTTTTTTTTTTTTTTGTAATAGGGATTGAGACCAGAACCCTCACACTGAGAAATATTCCCAGCCCATATTTTGATTTTGAGATTTTGATTTTGAGACAATGTCTCACTAAGTCACTACATGGCACAGCTAGGCTTGAACTCAAGATCCTCTTGCCTCGGCCTTCCAGAGTGCTGGGATTACAGGAGCCCAGCTCCAGCTCTCCTTCAGTGCCCTACCCTATACTTCCTGGAATGTGGCAGGAAGGAGCAAGCAGAGGGCTGGAGGAGCTGCCCAGTGGTTACAGCTCTTGCCCAGCAAGCACAAGGCCCTGAGCTAGATTCCTTGGCACCACGTAGGCCAGGTGAGGTGACAAACGCCTCTAATCCCACAATTTAAGAGACTGAGGCAGGAGGATTATTGTGAATGCAAGGCCCGAGTGGGCTCCCTACTGATTTCAGGACCAGCCTTGACTACAGGGCAAGAACCTGTCTCAAAATATAAATAAAGAGAGAGAAAGAAAGGAAGGAAGAAAAAAGAAAGAAAGAAAGAAAGAAAGGAAGGAAGGAAGGAAGGAAGGAAGGAAGGAAGAAAGAATAGATGGGCAAAATCTGCCTTCTGCCACCCCAGGCCTGGCTGCGAGGGGAAGACTCGCCCCACATGCAGTGTAGCCCGGGGCAGACACCACGGCTTCCCGCAGCTGAAGACAAGTCCCAGCCCTGTCTTACAACTTGTGCCTGCTCACGACAGTTCCTCTCCCTGGCCTGTCTTCCCCTTTTATTTCTGTGTATGGCACCAATTTCTGCCCTTCCTATGGGGACTCAGCACAAGCACCATCTCCTCCCGACAGCCTTCCCTGGTTTCCCCAAACTTGGGGAACAGTCCTCTGAAGACCCCATTCTGCCAACAGGCATTTTGTGACTATGATGGTTGTCTCTCCCAGGAGCCTGTGCAAGAAAAAGGCCAAGTCCTTCACCTCTGGCTCTGTATGGCCTAGCAGGACCAAGGTGAGCAGCAACTGGTGGGAGCCCCGGCAGCACAGCCAGTCAGTGTCATCAGGACACCATGTTAGAAAGAGATCCAAGGGGCTGGGGGAATGGCACAGTGGTTAAAATGCTTGCCTAGAAAACGCATGACCCTGGGTTCAAATCCCCAGCACCACATAAATTGGCATGGTGGTAAACACCTATAACCTCCCCAAAAGGCTGAGGCAGGAGGATTGTGGTGAGTCCAAGGCCAGCCTGGGCTCCATAGTGAGTTCAGGACCAGCCTGGGCTACAGAGCAAGACTCTGTCTCAGAGAGAGAGAGAGAGAGAGAGAGAGAGAGAGAGAGAGAGAGATCCAAGATGACAAGAGGCTTGCGGGAGCAGGGACCTGGGGGGGCGGGATCCTGGGATCGACCCTGAGGACTATGCTGGTGGGCTGGGATGTGAGGCAGGGAAGCTTAGAGTGGCCAGTTCTGAGCTCATGGGACAAATAGGCCATAGGATTCAGGTCTGGGTGGCGGCTAAGGGGATGCCAAAAAGAAATGACCAGGGACATTTATTTTTATTTTTTTAAACGAGCCAGGCTCAGTAGTGCAGGCCTTTATTTCCTTATTCATCTCTGTGATGTGTCATGCACCACCTCACCCAGCCGACTCGTGCTAGGCAATCAAGTCAGGGGCCCGGCGCTGGCCAGGCAAGCACTCCTAACCACTGGGTGACACCTCCAGCCAGACCAGGGCTGTTTAAGAGAAAGGACCAGACTTGGTGCCTGATTGTTCGTGGGCGGCAAGGAAGAGGGAGGAGTCAAGGTGAATCCGGCAGCTCCCCACCTCGTCTCCAGGGAGAGAGGGAGGGGGCTAGCCGCCGGCCCGGACATCAGTTACCTTGGACACAAATAACCCTCAGGGACCCTACCCCCGCCAGTGCCGAGCTGCGGCCTCTGACAGCAGCCTGGCAGCAGCGGCGGCCCCCCCAGCCCGTCTTCCCCAGGGGCTGACTTGCCGCGCGGCTGGCTCCCAGCCCACCGCTCCCTCCCGCAGTCCGATGTGCGCCTGCCAGCAGGGAAGGGGAAGGAGGGGCGGCCGCAGGAGACTGCAGGCAGGAGGGCGGGCGAGGAAGCCAGCTTGGCCTCCCAGCCGCCAGCCCGCGAAAGCAGGACACGGGGTGGGGCAACCAGGAGAAGAGACCAACCAGTCGCCAACAACCCAGAGGGAGGCCTTCCCGATCCCTGTGCCACCTCGTCCCCCATTTTAGAGATAAGGACACTGAGGCCCAGAGATGGCAGCGAACTGAAAGACTAGAACCCAGGTTTTGGAAATCCTCCTGCGGGACACCCTTCGTCCGCGCCCTCAGCCTGGGGCGGTCACCTCCACCCAGCTGGAGCAGGGCTGGGGTAGAACTCCCTAGGGCCCCACAGCAGAGGGCGGGCCTGCTCACTGAGCCTGAGTCCCCCAAAGTCCCCGTAGTGTAGAAAGCTGACTAGAAGCCGGGAGGTCTCTGATTTGCCTCTCTGGCAAGCAACCATCTTCAGGAAACAAAGGCCTCTGAACCCCGAAAGCCACAGGCAGCTGAAAACCGGAGGACAGGATTCAAACTCCATGCCCCTGGGCCTGTGCTCCCTTCTCTGGGCGCTAGTTACCCCCAAATGAACAATGATGGTGGACTCGATCCAGCGATATTAAAGATCCAGTCCATCCTTGAAGGGCTGCAGGATGCACCCAACTGTCTACGAAAGTTTCCATTCGACAGCAACAATACACACCCCACTACTCTATCCCCTGGGCTCCAGAACTGGCACCTGGAGGCGGGACACCGCAGCCCTGCCAGGAGCTCCCTGCCTGGACCAGCCTCCGAAACCGGAGTGGCAGGAGACCGGGTCCCAGGACGGCGCCCAGCCCGCGAGCCTCGGACGGCAGCCTCTGGGGGGCAGTGTTGCCCCGAACTTGGGCAGCCGCCGCCGTGCCCCCGCCCGACGAGCAGCGGAGAATAGTAGAGTTCTGGGAACGCGGCCGCCCCCGCCGCCGGCCCCAGCCCCGGGCTCCCGCGCCGCGCGCCCGCTCGGTGCGGACTCGCTGCGGGCTCCCACCGCTCCGCAGAATGCACCTCGCGGGGACGGGGCTTGATTTTGTTTTTTGCAGAGGGAGGGGACAGGCATCCGCTCGGGCTGCTCGTGCGGACTCGGATGTCAGGGCTGGGAGACCCGCGGGAGATAGTGGAGGGGCGAAGGGGATGGTTCTTCCGAGAACCTGTCATCGGCCGCCCCAACGGCCCTTTATCCCCCCGCAACCTCTTCCCTGAGGTGTGACAGGTGTCCCTCCCGCACCACCTTCCCCAGATCCATCTCGAGGAGCCCTCCGACCCCGCCAGGAAGCGCCCCGGGCTGCCACCTCCTAGGTCTCCGGCCCCAGCACTAGCTTCGCCTCCTCCGACACATGCCCAGACCCAGAGGCCGAGATACCGCCGGGACCTGAAGGGGACCGCGGGGGGACGACTCCCGCAGAGAATCCCACACCCCCCAGCATGAGCCGTGAAGTCAGGGGCTGGAACGGGGACTCGAAAGGGGAAAGCCTCATCAAGTTCTGTCCAACGGCTTAAATGGGGGTGGGGGGGTGTAACGACCCTGAACCCACAAAGCAGACTTTTAAAAAATTATAATTGAAAACATCTCGAAGTAAGGGGCCGCCAGGAACGGGCCGGCTACCCACCCCCATCCCCCTCCTCTGCTCCCCGGAGTCCGATGAAGTCATGATAAGTAGGCTGTAAAAAGAAAAAAAGTGGGGGGTGGGCTGGGGAGGGTTGGGGAGCATAGGGGTCCCAGGCTGGGGCCCCCGCGAGGACACAGTTTGGATACTATGGTTACGCGATCCGACCCAAACAGCGAAGGCGGACAACAATAGCGGCCGCCAGAGGAGGAAATTCCTTCCGGGGTGGACGGCGCGGGGGGAGGGGCGCCTGGCTGGAACGCCGAGGCGGCGGCTCGGCCAATCAGCGCGCGGCCGCCGGCGGTTTCAAGGTGCCCCGCGCCGCGCGCCCCCACCCCCCCGCGCGCTCCGCTCGGGCGCTGGAATTGCTGAGACGTTTTCCTGCACGCGCCCGAGTCACCCCGCGGGGGCTGCTGCCCGAGCCCGCGCCCCCTCAGCGTCCCCCACCGCCCGCAGCCCACCGCCCGGGAGGCGGAGGGCTGCGCCGCCGGAGTTGCTCGCACTCGGGGAAGTGGTGTGAGGAGATCCCTCCCAGCCGCCCCCTTCCCAGGGAGCTGGTTCTTGCACAAGCCTGTTTTCTATTTTAAAGCATGTTTGAAGGAAAAAAAAAAAAAAATGGGAGAAGGTCCACCCTCAGCTCAAGACGCCTGGGAGCGAGGATTCGACCCTGCCCTCTGGCCTCGGGTGTTATATAATCGGTTGGGGTTATTGGCAGGGGCGCTCTTGCCCCGGCACCCGGCACTCGGAGGTCTGGGGGCAAAGCTGCCGTGTAGAAGCCCACCACCGCCACCACCAAGTTAAAGTGACCTGCCCTATCAGGGCAGCGAAGCCAGTGGCCCTCCTTGACCGGTTGTTTGGGAGGTACCCCTTGGGGTGACTGCCTGCTACTGCCAGGAGTCCCCCTCCTCCGAAAGACCCGGGTTGGCCTTCCTCCTCTCTCGGGCCAGGCCCCCGCGGTGCCCTCCTGCTCTCCTCCTGCCACCTCCCCAAGGCCTCCGTGCTGGGCGCTGCGAGCGCGACCACCAGTCGGCCTGTTCCTTTCTTAAGCCCTTAAGCCAGGTTTGTGCCAGGTTTGTGCGTCCTGTCGGTGCTCAGGAGCACGGGCCTTTTTATTCATTGCTTAGTGAGGATGGACTTCTCTGGAAGGATCCATCCGTCAAAAAGTGTTTCAGCGCTCTCCCGCGCTGTCTTTCCCCCTCTCTTCCTGTATAATGGGGATAGCCCTCATTCTCCAGTTCCTCGTGTGTCTCCTTATCAATAAATAATAAGATTTTATTAATTATGCACGTACAGTATTTGCAAGCAGATTGCTATGTCTCTTGGTGCTTAATAAAAAAAATAAAAAGGGAAAACCCCTCCACACTGCGGCTGGGTGGGTTTTTTCCCCCTGCTAGCAAACAAAACTTCAAGAGGCCATATGTCCTCCAAGGGGGGAGAAAGCAGAAGTTGGGGGGTGTTCGGGTGGGACGACGGATGGGGGTGGTCTCTGCGGGCTTTCAAGGCAGCTGAAGGAGGATTTGGAGTAGCCTGCTTGCGTTTGTGACTGCGCTGCGGGTCTGAAAACATACCAAGGTTCGCGGGGGCATCTGTGCTAGGCGGGGTGGGCAGCTGTTAGCAGTAAACAGGAAGCCAGAGAGATGGGAGTTGGCGGAAGCCCAGTCCCTGTCTCAGTTCGGGGGCCCTCCTCAGAGCCCCTGGACCCCGGCTCTCAAAACACCCTCGGTTTCTGAACATTCGAGCAGCGAGAGCCGCTCTTCCTGAGTGCTGACACAATTCCTGGCACAAAGTAAAGGGCTCCACAAATATTTGCGCGATGAATGAGTGCCTATGGGATGGGAACTGGCAAGGCCTGGGGAAACGGTAGCAAAAGGTGGCCAGGGGCTGAGTCCGGGCATCTGGTGCAAGGATGGCCTGGAAGACTGGGGCTTTACCCTCCAGACAGGAGGGCCGACCCTGAAGTTGTCTGATGGGCGAAGTGATAGCAGAGCCAAGGGTCAAAAAGCTGAGAGACCAGAAAGAGGTTCAGTAGCACAGGGATATGTGACAGTCAGGACGGCTACAGAGGATGGCAGGGGGGAGGTCTAGGGCCACGATGGGGGCACCTCAGTCTCCTCACTGTGGGGCTGAGAGGTGGAGTGGTGGGGTCAGAGGTGAGCTTTGATTCAAAACATTCTGAATCCAGTTCTGAGTCACAGGTCTTCATAAACATAGAGATTTGGGGCATACGAGAAGCGGGCATAGAATTCCCACAGAACAAGCACCTGAGGCTGACATTTGTTTCCTTGTGTGATGTTGGGGTCAAACCCAAGACGCTCCATATGCTAGGCAAAGGCTCTACCGTGTCCAGAATGTTTTTAAACAGAAAAGAAAGAGAACCCAAAGGAGGCGTTGGAAATTGCCTAAGGAGTCATACATGAGGCGAGGTGGCACGGGGACATGGACCTACTGGGTGTCCCCCAGTAGGACAGCGACAGAGCTGGCACACCACCCCCCATGTGTGCACTAAACCTTCTTCCCAGAGAAGAAAGCAGAAAGTTTCCTTACCCCGGCAGGAGCAGACCAGCTTCCTGACAAAAAGGGTTAATTAAACTGGGTGTGTGTTGCACAAGTTCAAAAATATATTTTTTATAGCAAGAATCTGGATGCCATTTCTCCTGCCTGTGAGTGGTCTATATATCACAGAGGAGTTAAAACATAAAAATAAAAGTGTGCTGGCTGTTGTTACCACAAAGCTATCAAGCTCAGTCTTGTTGCTGGAGTCCTGGCATCTGCCGTGTAATTTGGGGAGCATTTAGTCTCCCGTCCGTGGGTGGGGGCGGCGGCCTGACTTCTCTCTTTGTATCCTCCTAATTAAAAAGAACCAGGATCTCTTTCCTCATGTATTACAGAACCTCTTGCTCCAGGAAGGGTCAGGGCTGCAGACCTAGAGGCACTTGGGCCGAGGGAGATGGTCTGGGGACTCCAGGGTGAGCTCCGTCAGAGGCGGAAGTCAGATTCTGTTGTGCAACCCCGGACGAGGCCCCACTCCCTGTTTACCTGCAAATCAAATCTGGCTGGAGGAAGCTAGCTGAAGACCCAAGATCCTTGGTGTTTTGTGGCTATAACATACAGGTCCAGTGGGTCGGTGATGGTGCTGCCTTAAAATACTAGCAATCCGCGAGGTTGAGACCGGGAGATTACAAGTTCAAGCCCGACCTGGGCAACCTAGGAACTTGGTGAGACCCTGTCTTTTTTTTCTGAAGCAGGGTCTAACTATGTTATCTAGAATGACCTCAAACTCACAGCAATCCTCCTGTCTTGGCCTCCCAAGTGCTGGGATTACAGGTGTGCACCACCACACCCAGTTTTTATAGTAGAGAGGAATGGAACCCACGGCCTTGACCTTGCTGGGCAAGCACTTTAACTGCTGAGCTATTCCTCCAGCCCCGATATCCAGTCTCAACATCAAAAAATAAACACGTAAAATGGGCAGGAGGTGTAGCTCAGTGAAAGATCCTGGGTTCAACCCTCAATATCAAAATAATAATGAAAATAACAGTAGCAAGATAGAGGTCCAAGAGAACCTCAGGATAATTGCCCCTCGTGCTGTTGAGACGAGGCCTCCACCCTCGTGCAGCCATCCTACCCGCAAGCTGCCCCCAGTCCCAGTTGTGGGCCACGCTCCAGAAGAGCAAACCACCTGTAGACCACAAAGGCCCCCAAGTTACAGGTGTACACAAGCTGTTACATTTTCATACACAGCAAGACCCCAGAGTCCAGACTGAGAGGTTACGAGGCCCAACTCACTTGGGGTAAGGATAGGCTCCCTTCACCATTCAGGTTTCTGTTCGTCCAGCCCCTATTTGAATGCCACAAGTGACAGAGAGCTCACTACCATCTAGGATCTCAAGCACAGTACGCCGCATCCACCGGCATACCTTGCTGTTATCTTAAAGCCAATGTACTAAGATTGGTCTCTTGATGTTCTCAACAGACTTGCTTGTCCTTTCCATCCTCCTATGGCTTGGCTCATAAAAATGATGTCAGATCTAGAAGCTTGGGAATTAATCTTGACTTCCCACTCCCCTGCAGGTCCGGGGATTGTCCCCCCTCCCTCACGCTGTAGTCATTCCTGCCCTGTCCTCAGGGTCTCAACACCATCACCGACACAGCTGCAACTCTAGCTGGTCTCGCCGCCTGCCTGGCTCCTTCTGAATGATCTTCCAGGTGGCCTTCTGGGGACCCTTCCAAACCCGTAAGCAGAACACATTTCTCCGCTCACAATAAACCACGAACTGGGCCCATGACAGAGACCTGTAGTCCCAGCACTCCCAGAGGCTGAGGCAGGAAAATAGCAAATGTGACTAGTAACTCAGAGAGACCCTGTCTCAAAACCAAAATAAAAATGGGCTGGTGGTATAGCCTAATGCAAAGGCCCTGGGCTCATTCTCCTGCACCACTAAATAAATAAATAAATAAATAAATAAATATAAAATAAAATTTGTAACAGTGATGATAAAGCACGCGCTGAGCTGTCCAGACAGCTCAAGTCTAACTTCCTTAGCACATTATTCAAAGCCTTTCTGTTCCTGGCTCCAGATATACACGTGACCCTTGGGCTCTAACTTTCCAGCTTCCTCACCCCACACTCCAGACACAGCAAATGGCTTTACTGTCCCAAGTGATTGTGTTCCACCATGCCTCTGGCTCTTTGTGCATGTTGTGCCCTCTGCCTAGGACCTCCCCTAGCCACTGAAGAAGGAGAGGACAGTATGGAATCCCTGGCTCCAAAGGACCCACAGTCTATAGGCTGGGGTGCAGCCCCGTGGTGAGAGCACTTGCTTGGGTTCAGTTCCCCAACAACATGTAAGCAGAGTGTAGTGACAGACACCTATAATCCCAGCGCTGGAGGGCTGAGGCAGAAGGATTGCCTGAGTTGAGGCCTGGGTTACATAGGGAGTTCAGGACCAGCCTAGACTACAGAGTGACACCCTGTCTCAAAAGAAAGGGGGAGAGAGAGAGAGAGAGAGAGAGAGAGAGAGAGAGAGAGAGAGAGAGAAGAAAGAAGGAAGGGAAGGACAAAGAAAAAGGCAAGGCTGAATGTTATTGTGCATAAAATCCCAGCTACTCAGGAAGCTGAGGCAGGAGGATCATAAGGCTCACTGGGCAATGTAGTTTTTGTTTGTTTTTGTTTTTGAGACAGAGTTTTGCTCAGTAGTCTAGGCTGGTCCTGAGCTCAATGTGTGTCCAGGCTGCCCTCAAACTCAGAGCAATGTTTCTGCTTCAGCCTCCTGAGCACTAAGATTACAGGCATGCATCATCAAACCGTGCTAATTGGTATGTTTTTTAGACAAATTCTCATTCTATAGTCCAGGCTGGTCCTGAACTCACTGTGTATGTAGCCTAGGCTGGCCTCAAATTCACAGCAATTCTCCTGCCTCAGCCTCCCGAGTGTTAGGATTACAGGCATTTGCCATCACGCCCAGTTTATGTGGTGCTGGGGAATCAAACTCAGAAAAAAAAAATTGAAGTAAGCTATTAATAATTTATTTTTTGAGACAGAATCTCACTGTGTAGCTCAGGCTAGTCCTGAACTCACTATGTAGTCCAGGCTGGCCTTGAACTCGTGGCAATCCTCCTGCCTCAGCCTCCTGAGTGCTAGGATTATAGATATGTTCAACCACACCCAGTTAATTTCTTTATATTGATTACATATTTGGATATATAAGTTAATGAAACATCTTACTAAAAGCAATTATTTCTGCTTTATTTATTTATTTATTTATTTATTTATTTATTTATTTTGAGGCAGGGTCTAGCTCGGTAGTCCAGGCTGGCCTTCAACATGTGGCAATCCTCCTGCCTCAGCCTCCTGAATGCTGGGATTACAGGTATCCACCACTACACCCAATATATGTGGTACCAGGGAATCCAACTCAGGGCCTTGTGCTTGCTAGGCAAGTGCTCTAAGTGCTCTTCTGTTCTTCCAATGTTTTCTTTCCTTTTGGTAATACTGGAGGTTAGGTCCAGGGCCTTTGTACTGTGCTACATGCCCAGCCCATTTTTTTTGAGACAGAATCCTGCTAATTCACTAAGTGGCCCAGCCTAGGATCAAATTTGGAATCCTCCTGTCTCAGCCTACCAGAGTAATGGGATTATAGGCCTGCACTACCAGGCCCAGCATTTTTTTTTTTTTTAATGTGGCTACTGGGGCTGAAGGAATAGCATAGTGGTTAGAACACTTGCTTAGGAAGCACAGGGCAAGGCTCTGAGTTCAATTCCCTGGCACCACATAAACCAGGCATGGTGGTGCATGCCTGTAATCCCAGCACTGAGGCTGAAGCAGGATAATTGCTGTGAGTTTAAGGCCAGCCTGGGCTACATAGTGAGTTCAGGACCTCTTGGACTACAGAGCAAGACTCTATTTCAATCAATCAATCAATCAATTAATCAATCACTGTGGCTAGTGCCCCTTCCAGTTAGCAGGAGCTTTTACCCTGTTGGTTTCAAAATGAAGTAGCCTCCTTGACTAGCTAGGCATGATGAAATATGCCTTTAATTCCAGCACTCAAGAAGGCCGAGGCAGGAGTTCTAGGCCAGCCCCGGGGCATAGCTCAGCACAAAGGCCTGGATTCAACCCCAGTCTAATCAAATAAATAAATAAATGCCAGTGGTGACATCTGGGAGAAAATAAATAAAAATACAATAAGGGTTGGAGGGATAGCACAGCAGTTAAAGCATTTGCCTTACAAGTGCAACGTCCTGAGTTCAATTCTTCAGCACCACATAAAGCTAGGTGTGGTGGTGCATGCCTATAATTCCAACACTTGGGAGGCTGAGGCAGGCAGATTGTCCTGAGTCCAAGCCCAGCCTGGGCTATGTCAATGAGTTCGGGACCAGCCTGGGCTACAGAGTGAGACCCTGTCTCAAAAATAAATAAATAAATAAGTAAATCATGGCTGCTACAGCATTCTGTATGACTGGTATGGTTCGCATGTGTACCCTGCGTCTTAGGTCTGCAGGTCAGCATTGTGAGCCAAGGCGCAGACACAGAGGGTACAGGGCCCCTGATGGGAGCAGCAGCGGCAAGGACGGGACACCGCATGCAGGTGCAGGGCGGGCAGCCAGGCTGAGGGCGGCCACCGGAGGCTTCCCGTAGTGGATGGTGCCTCTGTCCTCAGGCCAGGGGCCTTCCAGAAGGGCTGCTTGAAATCAGCACATCAGCCGGGACAGGCTCTGCCCACCTTCGTTCCAGGAAACTGTCCCTCCTGACCACACTGCTCAGCCAGGCTGGGCCCTCCTGGAGGTCCTCAGACCCCTCTACTCTCCTGTCACAGCATTGGTTAGCCCGCATGGCCACACCTTTCATTGGTGCCTGGCTTTCTCACAGCCGGCTGGGTGTGCAGAGACGCTCAGTCAATGTTTGTTGAAAGTGCAGAGAATTCCTTCGCTCAGCAACCATTTGCTCACCCTGAGTGACCCCTCCAGCTACACCCTTCCACAACCCCCTGTTCTTAGACCACCAGTCCTTCAGACCCATTTTACTGTTGGTAGTAGTCATGGTGGCTGGTCCCATTGCCTGAGCACCACCTCCAGGCACACGGTGCTCAGGTGCGCTGGCTTGGGTGCACCTTACCAGACTCCTGTGAGACAGGTTCTGCATATCCCCATCTTCCTACCAAGGAGAACCTGAGGTTTGGCAGGGGCAGTGATTCCCCAGGCCACACAGCAGATCTGCGTGGAGCCCATCTCACACACCTGTCCAATTCGCCCAGGGCAGGGTTTCCTGGGACACCCTCTCTCTGCTGGCTGTCCTGCCTTCTCCTCCACCTCCAGCCTGTGACATGGCTGCCTCAAACCCCAGCCGAATGGAGGGCCCCCTATCCTACACTCAGTGTGGGGTAAGTCACCCCCCCCAACCCTGCCAAGGGCTGAGCGCTCCTCCCCCAGCCGGGGAAAGGAGGCAGGAGGAAAAGAGAAACCCACCAGGGCCTCTGGGGCACAGCCCTTGAGGAGCCCCGGTGTTTGGTTTCAATTAGGAGGACAAATTCCAGGAAGCCAGGCCAGTGCTGGGGGAGGGGGTGTGCAGGGCTCAGAATGCAGAGGCTTCTGGAATCCAGCCTCGGGAAGAGGCTCCCCCGGGCTGAGGGGCCGCAGGGGGACACAGGCAGCCTGCAGGTCTGGGCTGGAGGCCCAGGTCACAGTCACCAACTTGCAGTGTGTAATATCAGGGAGGTGGAGGTGTGGCCCTCTGGGTGGCACCCAGGAGGTGCCTAGGGTCCAGGGAATGGTGGCTAGCCCTGCTGCGCTCACAGTGTACCCCAAATTCCAGCTCTGCGGTGGGGAGGGATGCTTGGTGCTCCAAGTGCAACCCTCCGCATACCAGCAGTCCCAGGTGCACACAGACCACGAGACACGGTGTAGGACACGTGGACAGCAGCCCAGGACGCCCAACAGAGGAGAACGGCCAGTGGGGGAGGAAAGGCACATCTCCACTGTCACCCTGGTCCCCTCAGCACCACACCAGGCACACAGGAGGCACTCCACGGACACCTGTGGAATTCATGTGTGATTAGCTCTTCCAGGAAATTCCAGAGAACTCTCCCTAGAGAAGGGTGGGAGAGTGGGGTGCGGAGAAGTGAGGATGAGAAGCCTGGGGTCTGGCCCCTGCCCTCCCAGGACCCCCGCAGGGAGGGAGCTAGATAGGGTGCCTTGTGTCTTGCAGGGGCGGCAGGGCTGAGGGCTCATGTCTCCATAACTATGTGGGGCCCCCATGTCATGAGAGGTAAGGGGTCCTCAAGAGCAATCCTAACCCCACAGGTGAGGGCTGACCGCTCTCAGACGAGGGGACTCCCTCAAAGGCGCCTAGGTAGGGAAGCAGGGCCTTGGTGACATGCCACCGTCACCAGGGCTTGTTGCCTGACCCCTCTGCCTTCCACGGTCCTGCATGTCTTTGACTAGCTCCATCCTCAGACATTCCCAGTACCCAGGCTGGCTACCTCCTTACATAATGGCCTTGGGTGTAACTCCTCCATTCCTGGAGCAGAGGCCTTGGATTGACAGTCACTGGGTCACTGGCATTGATGGTGGGATGGGTACGAGAAGGTCAGGGTGCATAGCCCTGGCTGTCCCAAAACGGAACCGCCTGTAATCTCAGCACTCTGGGAGGCTGAGGCAGGAAGATCCCAAGTTCCAGCCTAGCCTGGACAACTTAGAGACTTTGGGAGACACAGTCTCAAAAGACAACAACAAAAAAGGGCTGGAGATTCCCAGCACCTATAAAAAGGAAAGAAGGAAAGAGGCCAGGCCCTGCAGCAGTGACGGTGAAAGTCCTTAATACAGCACTCAAGGAGGCTGAGGCAGGAAGATTGCAGATTGGAGCCCCACCTGTGCAACATAGCGGTTTAGTGAGACCCTGTCCCAAAATCAAAAATAAAAGTGGGCTGGGGATGTAGCTCAGTGTGAAGGCCCTGGCCTCCATCTTCTTCAGTACTAGAGAAAGAAAGAAAGAAAGAAAGAAAGAAAGAAAGAAAGAAAGAAAGAAAGAGCAAGCCTCAACCTTTTTCTTTTGTTTCTGCATGTTGCATGCTGCAATACTGGAATCAAGCCCAGGGAGCCCTGGGCTGCATCTCCAGCCCTTCTTATTTTGAAACAGAATGTTGCTGACTTGGTCTCAAACTTGCAATCCTTCTGCCTGCACGTCCCATGCAGCTAGGATTACAGATGTGTGCCAGCCCACCTGGCTTTGCCCTCATCTGAGTGAAAATTCTTCCTCTTCTGTTCTTTCTCCAGATCGAGATCAACTCTGAGAGAAGCAGAGGGCAGTTGGGGGACTGGGGGATGGGAAGTACAGGGCTCAGAGACAGCTCTCTCTCTCTTATCCAGATTGGTCTAGGCTGGCCATGGCAATCCATGGCAATCCTGACAATCTTCCTGCCTTAGCCTCCTGAGTTTTGGGATTACAAGTGCATCCCACACGTCTAGCTAGTATGTGGTGCTAGGGAATTGAACTCTGGGCCTTGTGCAGGCTAGGCATGAGCTTTAACCACTGAGCTATGTCTGCAGCCATGATGTGTCTAGTGAATCTCTATGTGAAAGACAGTAGCCTCCTAGGAAGAGTATGTAAGCCAGACTGCGTTCATTTTTATTAAATTTACTTTTATCTTTTTTTTTTTAACTGTGCTGAGGATCAAACCCAGGACCTTGCACACTCTAGGCCAGTAGTCTTCCAGCCTACCTTTTGTTCCAAAGTTATTCTTTTTATTAGTGGGTATGGCAATATATAATAATTACATGCAATTTGGCGGGTTGGTGTGTATGCATAACACTTTTTTGACAGGGTCTCACTCTCTAGTCCAGGCTGCTCCTGAACTCATTATGTAGCCCAGGCTGGCCTTGAACTCCTGACAATCTTCCTGTCTCAGCCTCATGAGCTCTGGGGACTATTACAGGCACATGCTGCCACACCCATCCAATTTTTATGTGGTGCCAGGGATTGAACCCAAGGCCTTGTGCAAGCCAGGCAATGCCCCAGCTCTCAGCCACACCCAGCCTCTACATAACACACCTTCGCCCTGTTTCTACAGCACCCCTTTGCCTTTGTCTTTACTGTGTCACAGGAAGTTGGTTTTCTATTTTTTCTATTTAGAGTTCTGGTAGAGTTTCCTTGTTAAAGTCTCGCAAAGTCACATTAATTTATGCAAAACACTGACTAGATAACATCAGGAAATATGTGCAAAAGTCAGGGAGGAGGCGCCACAGACCCTAGCCCTGGCAGGGGTAGCTCCCCAGGAACATACAGGGTCCAGTACTGTCATTTCTCTGTGTAAACCTGGGGCAGAGTCCTGGTGTGGGGGTGCAGCCTGTGATCCCAGCCACTCAGGAAGCCGAGGCAGTAGGATCACAAGTGCCAGGTCACTCTGGACAACTTAGCAAGATCTTATCTCAGATACATATATAAATGAACAGGCCTGGGAGTACACTTCAATAGGGAAAGTGTCCTTGGGTTCAACCTGTAGTACTGCCCCCCAAAAAAACTAGGACGGGAGGTTACCATTTTACAGGATATTTATGTATTCATTTATTTGAGACAGGGTCTTGCTCTGTAGTCCAGGCTGGCCTTGGACTCACAGCACTCTTCCTGCCTCAGCCTCCTGAGTGCTGGGATTACAGGTGTGTGCTACCATGCCCGGCTTTATGTGGTGCTGGGGAATCAAACTCAGGGCCTTGTGCCTGCAAGCAAGTGCTCTCACTGCTGTGCCATTCCTCTAGCCCCTGTCCAACTAACTTTCATGTGGTGCTGGGAACTAAACCAGGGCCTTGTGTGTGCTAGGTAAGAACTCTAACCACTGATCATGCTGCCACCCTGCCTACAGCTCCCCCCTGTGAGGGTCAGTGTCTTCTCTGGCACCCAGCACAGTCTGGTACTAGGAAGTGCTCAATAACGCCTCGTGGATTAGAAGAGGGTACTCTGTGTTGGGGACGGGGAGTGGGTGCTGGGGACCCAGCCTAGGGCCTTTACACTAAGCTACAGCTCCAGCCCACTTTTACTTAGACAGGGTCATGCTGAATTGTCCAGGCTGGGCTAGAATTTACGATCTTCCTGCTTCAGCCTCCCCAAACACTGGGTCACAGGGTATGCCCCTGTGCCTGGGCCTGACTAAGAAGGCCCATTTTAGTGCACCCTGTGGGGCCACAGTCCCAGTCCCCCCCCACCCTGCTGGGCCCCCCACTCCCCACTCCCTCCCACTTCCTACCCCAACCCCCACCAAGGCCTCCCCTCCTGTAGGGAGGTGCCGGGGAAGGTTGAGAGGCAGGAAAGCCTGAGATCTAACACTACAGGGCTGGATTTCAATCCTGTTTAGCAATTTTACCAGAGCTGGCTCAGATGTGCCTGAATTTTCCTGAGCAGTTCATGGCGACCCTAATCCTCACCACAGGGGCAGATGGAGTGCCAGGAGTAAATGACGTAATGTGAGAACAGCAACATACACAGATCAGACTCATGTAGGGAGACTGCTTGCTTATTTATTTATTTTTTTATTTATTTCTGAGACAAGGTCTCACTCTATAGTCCAGGCTGGTTGTGAACTCACTATAGAGCCCAGGCTGGCCTTGGACTCACAGCAATCCTCCTGCCTCAGCTTCCTGAGTGCTGGATTACAGACACGCGCCACCATGCTCCGCTCATGTGGTGCTGGGAATCGAACTCAGGGCTGTTCACTTGCCAGGCAAGCGCTTTAACCGCAGTGCTATTCCTCCAGCTCCTGTGGGAGTATTTTTGAATTGGGGTTTTGTTTTGTTTTGTGCCACTGGGTCGAGCCCACTAGTGCTCTATCACCGAAGCCCACATCTCCAGCCCATTTTATTTTCATTTTGAGGTAGAGCCTTGCTAGGTTGCCCAGGCTGGGCTGCAAACTTACGGTCCTCTTACTACCACATCTTGAGTAGCTTCAAGAACAGAAAAATGTCCCTATACCCTACTTTAGTTGGGCTTTGAGGTACAAACAGGAGTTCCCCCACTGAGTTAGCCATGAGACTTGAAGGGGGTAAGCATGGAACTGCTCCCAAAAGAATCCTGATTAAGAAGGAAAGGTCTGGCCTTTTGGCGGAGGCCTGTGATCCCAGCACTCTGGGAGGCTGAGGCAGGAGATAAAAAAGGACTAGAACTGTCGGCTCTAGGCTGTGTGTAAACTGTGAGGGCTCTGGGCTGCGTGCTTTTCGCAGATGGAGGAGTTAGGACCTGGTTCAGAGCCTTGCGGAGGCCGTAGCCTGCAAGGTCAGGACATGGCTTGGTGGTAGGAGGGTTTTCTACCACTCATGAGACCCTTGGTTCAGCCAGGCCTGGGAGTGCACTCAGGGGAACTAAGGCAGGATGACGGCGAATTCAAGCCCAGCCTGGGTAATTGAGCAATTCAGTGATAGTGAGACTTGTCTCAAAACAAACATTTAAAAAATGGTCTGGAAATGTAGCTCAGCGTGAAGGCCCTGGGTTAGACCCCCCAGTAGTGTCATGTATATGTCCTGTCCCCCCCCCCCCCATACACACGTTTATGAGGCCCTAGGTTCAGCCAAGTTGAGGCGTAATCGTACAGGTTTGTAATCCTAGCACTTTAAGAGGCTGAGGCAAGAAGATCGCAAGTTCAAGTCCATCTTGGGGCAATTCAGAGACTTAGTGAGACCATTTCATTAAAAAAATAAGGGCTTGGGAGTACAGCATGGTGCAAATGCCTCAGAACCACAAAACAACACCACCATCCCTCCACCCCTAGAGTTCCAGTCTGGGTTTGACTGATAGTGAAAAATGCCCTAAGAAGGATCAAGAACCCCATCTTCGGGGGTCAGCCAGTCACGGGTCCCTCTCCCTGTGGATGAACCGAACAGGCACACTGACTTTTGTCCCTCGGCCTGCTTCCTTTGTGCTAGAAGTGAGCCCCACCTTTCTGTGTGTGCAGGAGGGAGGCCCCCCCTTTCTTGGGTCTGTCTCTAACAGTCTGGGCCCCTGGCCAAGCAGCCCCACCCCTGCAAAGCCTGACCCGCACGCAGGCCTCCTCTGCACAGCCTTGACCCCATCGGTGGTGCCAAATTGAGAAACAGGCCCTGGACCCTGGCTAGGGAGGGCTGGAGGACGCAGGGCCCGTTTTCTAGGTCAGAGCTCCTTGCCCCAGCCCTTCCTCGCCTCGCTCATGCTCGGAAGGAGACCTCAGGGAGAGAGGGAGAGTGGGTGCCCCTTGTGTGTGCGCATGCGGCTCAGTGTGTGTGTGTCTGGGTGGAAGGAGAGAGAACAGCCTGGGAGAGAGAGTGTAGAGGGAAGAGGGAAGGGGATAAAGAGCGAGGACGCGGGCGGGGAGTGTGCGCGGCTCTGTGTCTGTGCAGGAGAGACTCTGTGTGTGTGTGTGTGTGTGTGTGTGTGTGTGTGTGTGTGTGTGTGTGTGTGTGTGCGCGCGCGCCAGCAACCTTAAATGCACAGGGCTGCCTCATCCTGCCCCTCTTACCTCTAGCCAGGTGAAAACCGCCTTTCACGCCACCCTCTGGGGCAGGGAGGGGCGTGGCCTCCAGCCTCCGGGAAGAGACGCTGGCCCAGCCCAGAAACAGCCTCCCGGAGGCCTGCAGCCGGAGAGGGGCATTTGTGTTCCCTAGAGCTCCTCCAAAGCGGCCTCCTGCTGTGGGGCTCAGAGGCATGACCACCTGGTGAGGGTGTCCCTGTTCACTCACGAGGGCAGGGACACAAACTCCGTATCTCCGTTGAGGATGCCAGGGGACAGAGCCGGGGGCCAGTCCCTGATGGAGACCTACCAGCGGGTCTCTGCTGCAGTCGCGAGGCCCGTGCCTCAGTCTGTGCCCTCGGGCGACCTTCCCGCCACCCTGGCAGCTGTGGCCACAGGACAGCGAAAGGGGCGCCTGCTTTCCACTGAGGCCTCCCCTCGACCTCACACGTGGTTTGCTCCTGAGGCCAGAGGTGAGGGGGGAGGACTGGGGGCCAAGCTCCCAGGTTTCCACCCTGCCTTCTCACTGGCTGTGTGCGGCTGGCAGGTCCCTGGCCCTTGCTGGGCTGCCGCTGCCTCGGTACAGTGGAGCCGCCTGATGCCAGGCTCTACCGATCTTTAGCAGACGCTCCCAGGTCCCGAGTCTTGGGGCAACAGGAGGGGGAGAAATCCCTAGCCTGCCACTTCCCGCTCTCCCGAGCGACAGAAAGTAGGGTGCGCAGCCCAGCGCGCCCGGAGAGTCCGCGGACCCTGGGGAGGTGGGAAGGGCGGAGCGGCGCTGCGCTGCCCGAGATGCTCTGGGCGCGGGCCGCTGGCCCCCGTGAGCTCCGCCAGCCCCGCGCCGCGCCGCCCCGCCCCGCGGGCCCCTTCCCCCGCCCCGGCCCGGCACCGGCCGCCACCTGCTCCCCCGCCCGCCCGCCCCGCCGGGGCGGGGCCGCGGCCCGGTCCCCATGGCAACGCGCGCTGGCACCGCCCGGCCTCGCCGCCGCGGGGCGGCCCATCTGGACCCCGCCCGTCCGGGCTGGGCCGCCGGAGGTCTTGGTCCCGCTGGGGCTGGGAACCGGCGGGCCGCTGGGTGCGGAGGTGACTCGGAAGCCACCCGCCCTTCAGGATTGCGCGCTCTAGCCGCGGAGGCGGAGAAAGCACCCCAGATGCCTGCCCCGTGCGTAGGACACAGCATCTAGGAAGTAGAGGCCAGAGTTCTGTCCAGTCCCTAAGATGAGTGACCCGACATTTAAACCTGTTACCCATCTGAAAAACAGACGTGATCTTGGGGGCTGCCTCCTGGAATGGTTGTGATGAGCAAACGAGTACAGAAAATAGTGTGTGAAGGTAGCTTTAAGTAAGTGTCAGCCAGGCACGGTGACTTAAGCTGAGGCAGGAGGGTTCCAAGTTCTACCTTTTTTTTTTTTTTTTTTAAGACAGGGTCTTGTATAGCCCAGGCTGGTCAAGCAACTCACTATGGAGCCCAGGCTAGCCTTGGACTCACAGCAATTCTCCTGCCTCAGCCTCCTGAGCGTTGGGACTATAGGCATGCACCAGGGCACTCAGCTTATGTGGTTGGTGCTGGGAAACTGAATTCAGATACTTCGTGCTTGGCATAGCACTTGCTAGGCGAGCACTCTAACTGCTGAGCCATTCCTCCAGCCCCTCCAGGTTCTACCTTGAGCCTAGGTAATTCAGGGACTTAGCAAGATCCCGCTTCAAAAGCAAACAAAAACAGGGGCCAGGGGCTCACTGGTTCAAGAACTTGCCCTGTATGTACAAGGCCCAGGCTTGGATTCCCAGCAACATATAAAGATTAGCAGGGAATGATGCACGCTTCTATAATCCCAGCACTCCAGAGGCTAAGGCAGGAGGGTTGCCATGGGTTTGAGACCAGCAAAGACCCTGTCTCAAAAAAAGAGCTAGGATGTTGCCCCCTGCAAAGGAAGGTCCCAAAATCAATCTCCAGAACCATAAATAAATAAAATCAGCTCCTATTCTTACCACAGGCCATAGGCGCTGCAGCAGGCAGAATGAGTGGTTCTAGCCCAGCCTGGGGCAGCCGGGGAGGCTTCCTGCAGGACGTGATGCAGGTTAATATCTTAGTGGTAGCATTTAGTCAGAGAGTGGTCTGCTTTGGATCTCTAGTGTCCCCAAAGCCTCGAACATTTGGGTGATTGGAAGGTGGAGTTAATTGGACCAAGCCGGTTGACCCATTGCTTGCATGGGGCCAGTCAGGAGGGGTGGCACCGTGGGGGCAGGCTGGAAGGATAGGGTCTGGCCAGGCCTCTTCTTAGCCCTCTGGGTTCTGTTACAGTGCTGTGAGCAGCCATAACCCCCAGGCCTTCCTCCATTGCCAGCCAGCCATGCCTGGCCTGACTGAGGCCGCTGAGCTGAGTGCTAGCATAAACCTTTCCTCTTGCAAGTTGCAAGGTCACATGTAGGCCGGGCAATGAGATGGTGACTACAACAAAGGGTACAGAGGTGACAACTAGGACGTGGAGCTGGTGGGAGGGGAGGCAGCCAGGGGCCCTCAGGCTGGAGAGCATGAGAGCCCGGCTCACAGTCCACGCCCTGGAGAGTGTTGGACAGCTGTGTCCTGTAGACTCTCATTTTCCTGGCCATTTCTCTGGAGGTCCTACATGGAATGGCTCGGAGGGCCCAGCAGGCCTTCTGGGGCATGATGAGACCTGAACCAGGGGAGGAGCAGTGTGGGTGGAAAGGGAGAAAGAGGCATGGCGGGGTGGTGCTGTGGGGACTGGACACAGCGAACAGGGTTCTGGGCTTGGGCCCTGGAGGGCGACGGGTCTGGAGAGCGGAGCAGGTGATGGACTGCACGCATGCAGGGTGGGCAGGTACGGCTGCGGTCCACCGGAGCACTTCAGTGTGGAGCCAAGAGGCCCCACTGGAGAGGCCGGGGTGGGAGAAGGTAGAGACTGGCTGGCAACGAGCCTTGCTGCGGGCACAGCCAGCTGCCGCAGAGTCAGCAGGGGCCGAGGCCTCAGCAGACCACTGTGTGCTTCCACTCCACAGAGAAAAGTCGTCCTTTGAGACTAGATTCTAAGCACCTTCGCCATGGCAGCCAAGCAGGGTCTGTCCAGAGAGACTCAGGGCTGGAATGAAGCCTCATGGTATATCGCTGCCCCCGCACACAGGGCCCTGCCTTCAATCCCCAGGACTATTTCTATTTTTATGTTATTATTTATTTATTTATTGCAGCACTGGGGATTGAACCCAGATCCTCGTGTGTGCAAGGCAAATACATTACCACTGAAGCACATCCCTAGCTCCAGGACTATGTTTGCTTGTTTGTTTTTGAGATAAAGTCTTGCCCTGTAGTCTAAGCTGGTTCTGAACTCACCATGTAGCCCAGGCTAGGCTTGAACTCATAGCAATCCTCCCGACTCAGCTTCCCAAATGCTAGGATTCCAGGCATGCGCCACCACACCCAGTTTCTGTGGTGCTGGGGAATCAAGCCCAGGGCCTTGCACTTGCTAGATAAGTGCTGTAACCACTTTGCTATTCCTCCAGCCCCCAGGACTGTTTTTAAAAAGAAGCTGAGCCCCGTGGTGTAGGCCTATCATCTCAGAAGCTGGGGATGGAGGACTGCAAGTTCAAGCTCAGCCTGGTCACCTTAGCAACTTGGCAAGACCTGTGTTGAAATAAGGATTAAAAAAGGGGGTGCAATCCACACTTCCGGTCCCCCTTCTGACTAGCAGAAGTTTCACCCTCTTTTCTTTCTTTCCCCTTCCGTCTTTTTCCCAATGAAGTGTTCTCTTCACAACCTGCTTCCTGTCTTCTGTGACTTATTCTCCAAGCCTGTGGAGACACGAACTTGGTACAGAGGCCCAGCAGAATTGGGACTTGGCATCGCACCCACTAACATATTTGGTGGCTCGTTATCCAGGATATCACAGTTAGGAAAAGAATGGATGCTACAAGCACTCTAAAAGCTATGGGATGTATCTTTAATAATTAAAACAGGTTTGATCCCCCCAAAAAACTTTTTTAAATGAGGTTGAAGACATAACTCAATGGTTAGAATGCTTTCTTAGAATGTTCAAGGCCCTGAGTTTAACTCCTCAGCACCACACAAAAATTAGCCAGTTATAGTGGGACACACCTATAATCCCAGCACTTGGGAGGCTGAGGCAAGAGGACTGCTGTGAGTTCAAGGCCAACCTGGGCCACATAGTCATTTTAGGAACAGCCTGGACTACAGAGTGAGATCCTGCCTCAAAAACTAAAACTAAAATAAAATATGGACTCGAGTTGTATAGCTCCGTATGACAGTCCCAGCTTGATCCCAACTACAAAAGAAAGAAAGAGAGAAAGGAAGAAAGAAAGAAAAAAGAAAGAGAAAGAGAAAGAAAAAAAGAAAAACAAAAAAGAAATTCAGGAATTCTGACGTTAATTCCACATGGGCTAGTATCTCTCTCTGAGCTTTTTGGGGCTTCAGTGGGTCTGTTATGGATGAAGGAGGGACAGAGGACTATAATGATGCAGTCTACGTTATGCCAATAGCCACAGCTCTGGTGCTCTCCAGCTTCAGACCCAGCCTGCCCATCACCCTCAGTTCCCTCCCTGATACCTACCCTGTAAGAATTTAGACGGGGTGCTGGACACAACTCCCAGCATGGGCTCTGGCACAAGGAAGGCATTCTTGTTAAATGTGCACATTCCAGGATCCTCCCAGGAGCCAGGATTTTGCATTTGCCAGGGTCGGTGGGGAAAGGATGGGTAAAACCAGCCTGCCCCAGACCAGAGCCTGCAACTGTGGGGTCTCCTCAGGCAGGGCCTCCACCAGGGAGCCCCCACCCAACAGACCCCGACACTGCAGCCTGAGGCCACGGTTCATGCGGCAGCCTCCTGCCAGGGTCTCCTGTCACCCACTCGCGTTGCTTCCTGTGAGGGTCCATGGGTGCTCATGTATGGACCCTGCTCCATGTGCAAGCTCCCCTCGCACCCCCCAGATAGCTCTCCTGTCCACTTCCTGGGTCTAGGGCCATATGTGCTCACTGGAAAAACAGTACAGGGAGTGGGGTTCAGAGCTCTGGGGCAGGGAAGTCCTGATCCCAGGTACCTGGAATGTAATCTGGAAGGATGAACACTCCCCAGGTTCCCCCATCTTGTAGGGAGGGATGGGACGGAGGAAGTCCCTGGGCAGCCTCACCTAATAGAGCTCAGAATAGGGGCCTGCCTGCCCAGGACTGTGGGTCCCCTGCTCTGCTTCTATCAGCCTGTCCCATCAGGGTCCCTGCCAGCCTCTGCTCCCCAGCACCACATCATGGAGGCTGTGGCCATTTGCCCACCCACCTATGCCTTGACCAGCTGAGGTTGCCTCAGACTGTGCCAGTGGCCACAGCCAGCTCTGCTGGCCCCAAGGAAAGTGGAATTCTGTGGCCTCCTGCTTGCTGCCTCATAGGCCACCACAATCGGTCCCTCACACGTCATTGGAGGCACGACTGTTATTCTCCTTTAAAAAGTGAACAAACTGGGCTGGGGGCACATAGCTCAGTGGTTAGAGTTTGCCTAGCACGCACAAGGCCCTGTGGTAGATTCACAGTACCATGTAACAATCAGCCAGGTGTGGTGTGCACGCCTATAATCCCAGCATAGGGTGGTTGAAGTAGAACAATGTCAGGAGTCTAAGCCCAGCCTGGGCTCCATAGTGAGTTCAGGACCAACTTGGACTCTATAGAGGAAGACTGACTCAAAAACAAACAAATAAATGTAAATAAATAATAAAAAGTGAGCAAACAGACTCTAAGAAGATGCAGGAGGAAGTAGATCACAGAGCACCTACGGAATGCCAGGCATTGATTGAGATGCCTGATTTATTAATTTTTTGGCCCTAGGGATTGAACCCCAGGCCTTCACACTGAGCTACATCCCCAGCCATTTTCAGTTTTGGTTTTGAGACAGTATCTTGCTAAATCGCTAAGTGGCCCAGGCTAGACTCAAACTTGAAATCCTCCTGCCTCTTTCTCCCAAAGTGCCGGGATTAGAGGCTGTGCCGCTGGGCTAGCTGAGACAGGAGCTCTGCCGACACAGCACACAGCATGTGATAGTTTCCCCAAATGCATGTGAGAACGCTGTGGCCCAGGGAGTAAAGAGACTTGCCCAAGGGTCACCCAGCCAGTAGGAGGCAGAGTGAGAATTTAAACTCAGGCCCATAGTAGGCCTTCAGAAGGTCTGCCAGAGGGACTGAGGGGAGCTGAAAACCTGGGCCTGCCATCTCCAGTGAGGACTGTGGAATGTGAGGAATGTCCATCCCCAGGGCTGGGCTCTGGGCAAGGTGACCTTTGGGGAGATAAAGGCGAATTCCAGGGCTCAGAAGGGAGGCCCTAAGAGGCCCACGGGAGCCAACCTGGAATGGTACTGCCAGGGACAGGGGCTGGCTGTAGCAGGACCTGCTCCCCAAACTCCTCCTTTGTCTGGTGATTGAAACTGGGACACGCCATGGGAGTGCTGGAGGAAGGCAAGGCTGCTGTGGTGCTCTCCCTGTTCCCAGCTATGACCTAACTATTTCCAAGGGAAGGCCCTGGAGAATAGCTGCCACAGCCATCCGGAACTACACTCCCCATACTGCCTGCCTCCTCCCAGAATTCTCCCTGAGATGCTGCCTCCTTTCCTGACCCTTAGAAGTCCAGCTGCAGGCCCTACCTCTTTTCCTCCCTGCTCCTAGCCCCATGTGCCCAAGCTCATTCTCTGAACACCTCTAGGTCCTTCCCTCTGGCCACCACTCTGTACCAGCCTCTGTGCTCTTGCTCTGCTACTGTCCGCGCTGCCTCTGGTGAAGACAGGGGGGCTCAGGAAGCAGGGGCGACTGGCTGAGGGATTCTTCAGCTGATAGGAGGCAGTGTCAGAGCTAAGTTTAGAATTAAATCTCAGCCAGGCCCTGTGGGGCAGTCAGGGCAACCTGGCAACTTAGAAACGTGGTAATACCTTGTCTTGAATACATAATAAAAAGGCATTGGTGATGTAGCTTAGAGGGACAGCCCTGTGCTCAAACAAAAACCAAAACAACAGTCAAACTGAATCGCGGATAAACCATGAATGATTTTTTTTGGGATAGTTGAATCCCAAATACTGCAGGGGATACTTAAACCAAAAATGTATTTGTTGCCAGGCATGTTGGCCCACACTTGTAATCCTAGGTATTCAGGAGATTAAGGCAGGAGGATCATGAGTTTGAAGCCGGTCTGGGCAAGTTCTGTATAAAAAAAATAATAATAAGTTTAAAAATATTATTACCAATCTGAAATCTAGATTTACTGGGTATCTTGTTTTTGTTTGTTTTGTTGGCTTTTTTTCTTTGAAGCAAGGTCTTACTCTGTAGTTCAGATAGGTCCTGAACTCACTATGTAGCCAAGGCTGGCCTCAAATTCAAAGTCAGTCCTCCTGCCTCAGCCTCCCGAATGCTGGGATTGCAGGTGTGTGACACCACGCCCAGTTTATGTGGTGCTGGGGAATCGAATCCAGGCCTTGCGCTTTCTAGGCAAGTGCTTAATCCTAAGCCAGTATACTAGTGTACTTTACCACTTAAAATTCTCCAGCAGCAGGCAGGCTTAGTGGCATAGGCCTGGAATTCCAACACTCAGGAAGGCCGAGGCAGGAGAATCACAGTCTTCAGTCCAGCCTGGGCAACTCAGTGAGACTCTTTCTGCAAACCAAAAATAAATAAATAGATAAATAAATAAATAAATAAAAAAGGACTGGGGAGTAGCTCAGTATTAAGGCCCTAGGCTTGATCTCCAGTACAAAAAAATAAAGCCAAACAACCCAACACACCTGTGCTGTGGCTCCCTGCAGGGCAAAGTAGAGTGACAGCTCCCTCTGGCATTTCTCTGCCTGATTCCTGCTACCTTCTGGTTTTCATAAATCTCCTCCTCCACAAAAAAAAAAAAAAAAAAAAAAAAAAAAAAAAAAAAAAAAAAAAAAAAAAAAAAAAAAAAAAAAAAAAAAAAAAAAAAAAAAAACCACGTCAATTTTTAGCAGCGGGCTGGCCGAGGGGCTGCTGTGTGTAAATGGAGGCCACCATACCTCCTGAATGAAAACTTTTCGTGCGCTGTGTTGCTGGTCCCCCTCTTAGAGAGAACCCGTTGGGACCAAGTCTTGTCCCTTTGGTTTCTGTGGCTCCCCTGCCCCAAGACCATGCATGGGATTTATGGTATGAGACATGATAAAAATATACGGTGAGTATTTAAATGATTACAGTAAAGGCCCATTGCAGCAGTTCCCCTCACAGCACTCTCCCTTGCTCTGAACACACTTGTCCCGCTGTTCCTGCCGCTTCTGAAGCAGTTCTGCAAGTCCTCTTCATGAATGCCTGTGGGAGGTGGGATCAAAAGTGTAGCGAAGGTGGCCGGAGCGTGCTGTCCCATGGAGAGGCAGGCTCGTAGACGCACAATGGTGTGTCCGTGTCCGCCTTATTTACCACCTTTGGCACCATGTGACTTCCGGCTCCTCCCCAAAGTTACCATGAAACGTTAACACTTTTAATTGATTCAGGACATCAAAACTGCTTCAGAGAGTAGCAAGAGAGACAGGGTAGCTGGGCTGGTGGTAAGACCTGTGTGCCCAGCACTCCAGGAGGCTGAGGTGGGAGAATTCAGAGTTCGAACCCAGCCTGGGCAACCTAGGGACTTAGAGACACCTTAGCTCACGATCCAAAAACAAAAACAAGATGTAGGGATGTAGCCCAATGTGAAGACCTGGGTTCCATCTTCAATACTGCAAAAATTGATTTTAATTAAATGAAAAACAATGAATGGTTTGGTGATGTAGCTCAGCAGGAAGGCTCTGAGCTCAATTCCCAGAAGCACAAAAGCGATGGGATAAGTGTTCAAAGTGAGGGAATTCATGACAGTGTATCTTTTATTACAATACATTTTATTTATTATTACTATTTTCTAGATATTCACAATAAGCTTGGCTCATACCTGGTAACTTGTTGTGGAATCCCAGATAAGCTTGCTGCCTTTCTGGAGTCCCATCTCTGCATCCCCGCAAGGGTAAGATAGGGTCCTCAGAGGCTGTGCGAGGCCCCACAGCAATGCCTGCCTGGCAGCCTGACTCGCACTCTCGCCCTGCAGGTTTGGGCAGGGGGTCCTTGGGAAGATCCCTGAACTCAGCCTGGAAGGGCTGAGGTTGGCCCTACTTGGCCTCAGGCAGGGCCGTCCCACTCCATCATATCTCTCTCTTCTGCCAAGGTCATGGTCCTGCACCTCCCTGGGAAGGTGGAATGACACAGGACCATGCACTGGCAGGCATGCAGAGCCTTCACAGGACCTGGGGTGCTTCCTGCCCTCCCCTCTCACAGGCGCTCAGCAGGGAGGGCCCCAAGAGCTCCAGGGGAAGGCAGGACAGGAAGCCAGGCTGGAAGCAGTCACAAGACTTTTTAAATTTGCTCTTCGATTTAACTCTGTATCTATTTATTTATTCTAAAAGGGCCTAGCCCCTTCTGCACCAGACCCAGGAATCAGTCCAGGAGATCCAGATGGACAGTGAAACAACTTGGGTGGAAATGAATCCTTTGTATTTGTGGCAGTGGTGGTGGTGATAATGGGGATTGAACCTAGGGCCTTTGCAATTAGCTATATATCCCAAGCCTATATTTTAAAAATTTTGACTTTCAGACAGGGTTTCACCAAGTTGCTAAGTTGCCCGGGCTAGGCTCAAACTTGCAATCCTCCTGCCTCAGCCTCCCAAGTGCTGGGATTACAGGCCTGCCCTATTGGGCCTGGCACACCCCTTCATTTGAAGTTCACCATTATCAGTGGATGGCATCTTTGGCGGATGTGGCACAGATTCAGGAGACTTCAGTCCAAGGCACCCCCTATGCGGCGGGGCCTTGTCCAGCCTTAGGTTCACCAGGTCCTCCAGGGTATCCCTGCAGTTTGAGGTAAACACGTGCAGTTTCAGAGGCAGGAGGGTACTCACTCAAGACAACCTCTTCCATCTCACACTCCCAGCCCAAGCTTAGTCTGTGGGCGCCCCTGAAGTGGGAAGACCCTGTGCCGCCCTCCTCATGCCTGAACAGGGCCTGCCAGGCTGTTCAGCTCCTTAACTGGGCCATCTGAGGCAAGGAGAGGGGACATTCAGAGAATTCAGAAACATTCTTTTGGACTGAGGAATCCCCACCAGCTCCCGAGAATAAGCTGTGGCCTCTGACCAGGCCTTTGTGTGTGTGTGTGTGTGTGTGTGTGTGTGTGATCCTGAGGTTTGAGCTTTGAGGTCAAGGTCTTCACAAGAAAGGTATGCTCCCAGTGCCTTTTTTTGAGACAGGGTTGTGCTAAGTCATTAAGTTGCCTAGGTCGGGCTCTAATTTGTGATCCTCCTGCCTCTCCTCCCAGAATGCTGGGATTGCAGGCCTGTGGCACCCAACCAGGCTCTAAACAGCCACATTTAAGACAAGGATGTCCCCAACCCCTAACCCCTACTCCTCCTTCCTTTGCCTCTCAGCCTGCCATGGACTGGCTTCCGGCTGGCCCAGGCTTCAGGCCTGCTCGACCTCAAGGTGAAGAAGAGGGCTGGGGAGGCGGGGAGAGGAAAGGAGGGAATGTGCCTTTGCTGAGTACCTGGTTCCTGGTTGTGTCCTCCTCATCCCACGGAGTCGGCCCAGCGACTCTCCAAGGAAAAACATCTTAGAGGGGAAAACGGCTCCTGGAAGAGGGCCACCAAGCGCCATGATTGCTAAGCAGCGGCCTTCCTGGTTCCCGGCTCCCTCCAGGGCTCTGAGCGAGTTCTGGAGTTGGGACTGACTGGGAGGCAAGTCTCCCTCTCAGGGCCACCGTCCCAGAATGAGTTGCTTGGAGGTCAACAGCAATCAGAGCAGGCAGCCAGCCGGGTTAGTTGGACCCTGTCCCAACATGGAGGTGACCTGAGACAGGTCATGTTACCTTTCTAAGGACCCTCTGTCCCATAACATGGGGTGTAAGTGGCCCTGGCCCACCTGGGCAAAGTGGTAAGTGGCTGGCTTTGACCTAGACTGATTTCAGACTCCCCTTCTGAGGTTCCCTAGTGGAGTGAGTAGCTGGAAAGAAGCCAGTCCCCTCTCTGAACTGTCCCTGCAAAATTGAGAAGGAAGCTATCCACGCGGGTTCTTCAGAGGGCTGCCCAGAAGAGTGTTGGAGAGTGTGAGAAGGGGTGTGGAGAACCCCAGTGGGAAGCCATGCCCACACCCAGACAAGTGACCCACCAGACCACTGCTGGGTCCCGGGGTCAGGGCCCTCTCAGGCCCGGGAAGGTGGACTTCTCATCACGCACTCTCTGACCTTCTCACCTCCTTGGACACACACCCCATCCTCTCCACCCTGCCCAGACCTCCCACCCCACCCCACCCCATTCTCCAGAACAAAAGGGACATTTGACTTTTTTTGTCTTGTGCAGACTCATTCTTTGAGTCCAGGGCCCAGCAGGCCCTGCCACCTTCCCCCAGTCCTGGTCTGGCTCTCCAGGGAGCTTTGCACCAGACAGAAGGAGGGGCCTTAAAGGAGTAGAGCCCGCTGGAGAACACCCACTCCCAGACCAGAACCAGCAGGCAGGAAACTGGGGGAGACCCCTGACATGGGCCTTGGGAGGACTATGTTGGACCAACACCTATCCTCCTACTTTCTTCTTTTTCTTCTTCTTCTTCTTCTTCTTCATCTCTCTCTCACACACACAGGATTTCCCTCTGGCTGGTCCTGAACTCACTACGTAGCATAGGATGGCCCCAAATTCAAGTCAGCTCTCCTCAGCATCCCAGGTGCTGGGATTACAGGCATGTACCACTGCACCCTGCTTCCATTCTCCTACTTTCGTTCTTTTTCTTTTTGTTTTCTTTTCTTTTCTTTTTTTCTTTTTCTTTTCTTTTCTTTTCTTTTCTTTCTTTCTTTTTTTTTTTTTTTTTTTTTTTTTTTTTTTTTTTTTTTTTTTTTTTTTTTTTTTTTTTTTTTTTTTTGAGACAGGATCTTGCTCTGTTGTCCAGGCTGGTCCTGAACTCACTATGGAGCCCAGGACGGCCTTGGACTCACCTTGATCCTCCTGCCTCAGCCTCCCAAGTGCTGGGATTACAGGTGTGTGCCACCATGCCGGGCTTAATGTGGTGCTGGAGAATCAAAGCCAGGGCCTTCTGCTTGCAAGGCAAGTGCTTAACCGCTGTGCTTTTCCTCCAGCCCCTATTCTCCTCTTTCTAACCTAAGTAGCTTTCTTTCTTTCTTTTCTTTCTTTCTTCCTTCCTTCCTTCCTTCCTTTCTTTTCTTTTCTTCTTTTTTTCTTTCTTTTTTTCTGTTCTTTTCCTAGTAGTGATTGAACCCAGAGTTTATTTTACTTTTTACTTTGAGACAAGTGCTTGCCAAGTTGTTAATTTGCCCTGGCAGGGATAACAGGCCTGTGCCACCAGCCTGTCTCTCAGTACCTTATAAAGGAACTGGTCTTGGGGCTGGAGAAATAGCACAATGGTGCTTGTCTAGCAAGCCCAAGTTCAATTCCCTGGCACCACAGAAATGGGGTATGATGGTGCATACCTGCAATGCCTGTGATCCCAGCATTCAGGAGGCTGAGGCAGGAGAGTTGCTGTGTGTTTAAGGCCAGCCTGAGCTACGTAGTGAGTTCAGGACCAGCTTGGATTACAAAGTGAGATCCTGTCTCAAAAAATAAAAAAATAAAAAGGGAACAAATCTTCCTCTGCCCTAATCCTCTGAGTGACCCTGAGTGAGTTCTTTTCCCCTTCTGGACCTCAGGCTTCCTGGGGTGGGGAGTGGGGTGGGGGTGGAATATGGAAGAGGTGGTGTACATCTGTAATCCCAGAGTTCAATAGGCTGAGGCAGGAGGATCCTGAGTCAGCAGCCACCCTGGACAACACTTTCAGACCCTGTCTCAAGAAAACAAGGCTGAAGAGAGAGAAGGGAAGATCTGGCTCAGGAGAGATTTCCTGAGCCAGACTAGAGCCAGGTGCTGGATGCCAGAGACAAGCCATGGTCCCAGGATCTAGTTCTAGGAACCCACCAGGAATCCTGAGCACAAAGTAGCTTAAGGTAAAAATCATGTTTCCATGAAAGGAGGGACCACCGGAAATGGGGAGGAGCAGGGGCCTCCTGCCCTCAAACTGGTGCGTCCTGTGTCACAACCCACAGGGCCCCTCCACCCCTCCCTGTCAACAACTTGTGAAACAAACAAGACCCATACTCTCCTCTTTTTGCAGAAAATAAGGCCACTGTCACGCAGGGCAGATCCCACCCCTCCCTGGGGCGCAGTGTCAGGGAAGTGATGTCTGGCAGAGCTGGTACCTTTCAGTCACATGGCACTGACACTGGAGGTTCTGGCCCAGGGTGGTTGGGAGCTGGGGGAAAGCCAGATATACTGGCTGGCCGGAACCCAGGGCAGCCGGTGGGGGAGGAGAGGAGAGGCTTGAGCTCAGGCTGGTCCTCTGGCGGCTTCTGCCAGGCGGTGTTTATTCGCTGCTGCTGCTGCTGCTGCTGCTGCTGCGGTACCGGGGATGGCGGGGGTGGGGCGGCGGGCGAGGCCTCGGCAGCGGGGACAGCTGTACACACAGGTACCTCCTGACAAAGGGGCTGTGCAGCCTCCGCGTTGTGGGGGAGGGGCGGGAGGGGACCGCGGCGGAGCCGGCAGTTCCTCCCGGGAAGCAGGGGAAGTGAGCAGGGAGATGAAGCAGGCAGAGGAAATGAAAGATTAAGTGCGTGGAGGCCATAAAGCCTAGAACCGTCCAGGCCGGATGGATTCCCGGTTTATAGATACGGTTATGTTCAAGGATGCCCTGCCGGAGCAGCCACCCAGGGAGGCGGGAGGGACGCCGGGCTGGCAGAGACCCTTTGTGCCCTTGCCGTCCTCCCTGGCCATCCCCTCTCCTGCCCCCAGCTCCTCCGCCTCCTGCTCCTGGCTGGCAGCCCAGCTGGAAGCAATTGCAGGAGCCCCCAGTCTGGAGCTGCATCCCACAAAGGGCCCTGGTAAATCGCAGCCCACACCCCTGACGGCCTGCAGCACTCCTCCCCTGCCCCTCTGGCAGCCCCCTGCCCGGAAATTTAAAACAACTGCTCGACACAGTCTTAAATCCTCCAGGAAGGCGCTTGGGTTAGCAGGCGGGAAGCCCGATCTCCCTTCACCCCTGCCCCAGCTCGGGTCTCCCCTGGAACACCCTCCCCTCCTTAAGCCCAGCCGGGGCACCCCAGTCCTGGGCTTCCTGAGCTGGCGCCCGCTGCAGGGCACTGCAGCTGCAGCTTGTCAGATCGCCAGGTACCTCTGGCAGTGTGGGCCCATGGCGGCAGCAGTCATGTCCCCTGCTGGGTTCCAGGGCTGGATCTGCCAGGAGCACAGGCACCATGCATGCATGAAGAACGGACAAATTAACCCATCGCATGACCTTGAGCAGTCAGCCTGCTCGTTGGGCCTCATTTTCTTCACCTGTCAAATGGACTTGATCCTTTTTTACTGAGACACCATCTCGCTGTGTATCCCATGCTGGTCCTGAACTCACTATGGAGCCCAGGCTGGCCTTGAACACATGGCAATCCTCCCGCCTAAGCCTCATGAGTGCTGAAATTCCACCTGTGCACCACCACACTTCGCTTAATGATCATTAAGTAGTTTGGTTTGTTTTCCTTCTGCAGTACTGCAAATTGAACCCACGCCCCCCCCACCACCCCCCGCACTGAATTACATCCCTGGCTCTTTTATTAATCGCCGTGTTGCACAGAGTCTCACCAAGTTTCTAAGTCGCCCAGCTGGGCTCAACCTCACGGTCCGCCTGCTCAAACCCCATGGCGATGGGGTGACAGGCGTATGCCATGTCTGAAGGAAAAATAATTTTCACCCAGTCTGCTTCTGAGCTTTGAGCATTAAATAAGAACGTTTTGTGGGCCTGGGAGTGGCTTAGCAGACACTTAAGCCAGATTTGGAAGGCTGAGGCAGGAGGATTTCTGTGAGTTTGGGGCCGGCCTGGCCTCCATAGAGAATTCAAGACCAGCCTGGACTACAGAGCAAGACCCTGCCTCAAAAAAAAAAAAAAAGTATCTTAGTAACCGCAAAGATAATGCGATGATGGTCACAAGGATCATTGCTTTCTTACCTCAGTTTCTCTGTCTGTGAGGTGAGGTGCCTGAGTTGCGTGTTTGCAGGGTCCCCTCTGAGCTGTGACAGTCTGAGTAGTCTCCAGCCAGAGCCCAGGGTGCCAGACTTCCCTCAGTCCTGTAGCTGTCGGCTGGGTGGGGTCGTCGGGAAGAGGGGTAATGTGGCTGGCGTTCCAAAGTCCATTATTGTATCAGTTCTGTCCCCCCATATTTATGAGTATATACATGCAGTATACAGTGGCTACGCTGAGCTTGAGGATTCTGTACACTTATGTATCATGACTACAATCCCTTCCCTTCTCTTGTCCCTCCTACCGTCCCTCATGCCCCCTGCCCCCATCACTCTCATTTGGCTCTGTAAAATGTCTGTATTATTTGGTTCTGGAGTGGCTGTGTGATCTCCAGTAGGGATGGAGTACGGCAGGCCACCTCGTGGTGGGCTCACTGGCTCTCAGTTTCCCTCTGTGGAAGGGGAGTGGGTGAACTTCAGGTGGTGACATGACCTCCAGTGCTCAGGTCCTGTGATGACAGGACACTGTGGAGGGCAGTAGCAGATGTGGCCTTCGTGCCTTTGCTCTTGCTGTGTCCCCTGCCCCGTACCACCTCCAGCACCGTCACCTGGCCTGGCCAGCTTCTGAGCACTTTGAGCCCACTCTCAAGGTAGGAGGCTGTCTCAGCCCCTGCTTAACTGCTAGTGGCCATGTGGCCTTGGGAAAGTCCCTTCTCTTCTCTGGGTGAAGGTCTCTTAGGTTCCCCAGGAATGATGGGGTTACTCTTCCCTTGGACCAGGACGCTTCGTCCCCAGCACCTGGCTCAGCCTTCAATCTCATGTGCCCCAGGTCACACCCTGGCCGAGTGTGAAGTGGGATTCCAGCCCCCCCAGGGCTCAGGAGCACAGCATCCCTGGCCCTGCTCAGTGGCTCCACAGAGGGCTGCTCCACAGGTCTGTCTAAACGACCCCGGCCACAGGGCACGCAGTCAGAGCTCCACACTGATGTGTGATCGGCGACCCGCTGCGCCAGAACCGGGGGCATCACTGCCCAGGCCCCGCGTAGCCCCGCCCCGCCCCGCCCCCCGCCCCCCACCCCGCACCCTCCGGCCCAGCACTTCCAGCAGCCAGTCTGGCCTCCCCGGGGAAGTGCGGGGAAGGGCGTCATCAGCCCCCCGGAGCAGATGGGTCTTTAGCAGCGCTGCTGTGCCCCAGGCAAGCCCCGGACAGATCTCAGCCAGAATCCCTCTCCGCCCCCACCCCCGCGGGCCGGGACAGACCTCAGCCAGCAGGCCTCCCGGCTTTGATCAATAGAGGGCAAGCGGCCAAGACGGCTGCAGGCTGCTCTCCCGGGAGGCCCCAGCCCAGCCGGGTCACATGGGGAGGGGCCGCCGGCTCCCGACTGGGGGCTGGGGAGGGCCGGGAGGCAGGGGCGAGCAGAAGGGCGAGCAGACTCCCGGCCGTTTGCCCCTTCATGCGCTTCATCCGCGCTCCCTCACCCGCGGCTGTTCGGCCCACCCATGTCTAGTGAGCACCAGCTGTGCACCCAGCCGCCAGCTCCGGGACGCCGCGGCACAGCAGCGGGATGGGACTTGCGACCTTGCCAAGACCAGAGGTAACAGATGAATAAACAGCCAAAAAAATGGCAAGTCCAAAAGGTGACACGGGGCACTGTGGCGCACACCTGTAATCCCAGCACTCAAGACGCCGAGGCAGGAGGATTGCCATGGGTTCAAGGCCAGCCTGCACTGCAAAGTGAGACTCTGTCACAAAAGAACAAGACAAAGCAAAGACGACAAACATAAATAGAGTGGGACGACAGGGTGATGAGGGAACACTGCGCACAGAGCAGGAAGGGTCGCGTCCGAGGGGCCACAAGCGCGATGGTGCCGGGCCATGCTGGGGTGCGCTGTGAGGGCGGCGCTATGAGAGGGAGAGGGATGTCGGGAGAAGGTGGGCACTTCGCGGTCGAACAAGGTCTCAGTGACCCCATCAACCTCCAAGCAAGCGTAGCCCCGACGTCTTCCCTGCTCCAGGCAGCAGGACCCTGTCTCGGTCGCACGGTGCTGACCAGCGCTGGAGGCAGCAAGCCCACTGACTCGGGTCAGTCCCATAGTTATGGAGACATGTGGCTGCCAGTGCTCCCAGCTCCTGCGCGACTGGCCCTTAACCTGGAGGAGAGATTTGGGGACAACCGCACCACAACATCCACTACACATGCCAAGATCCAAGGGGAAGAGCCGAGCAAAGCCCCAGGCACAGACAGGCGTGGATTATTCCAGACACAGAGAGAAGGGCGCGTACCAGGATGGTCTGGGAGGGGAGCGCTGAGGCTGCGGGGAAAGAAGGCTGAGGCCCTGCTCTGTGGCGGCAAGGGCCTCCGGAGGGAGGCTGGGGGCCCAGCAGTCAGGGGAAGCTTTGGGAGGGTCCGGGGGGCGGGGCGACGAGGGATAGCATTGATACACATGATCTGGAGGATGGGTGCCAAAAGAAAGGTGTGGTAGAGCAGGAGGGTCACAAAACAAAAACAAAAATGGAAAATAAAATAAAAAGAGGAGAAAGATCAAGTGCTGAGATGAGGGAGCCCAAGATGCTATGGTGCCAGGGCTCCGACGCCCCAAGGGCTGCCACTGGATGCTGTGGAGATACGATTGCACAGTCACTCAGGCACATTGATTCTTCCCAACCTTAAGTAACTGGTACTGTGTGCATTCGGGAAGAAACCTCAGAAACCCTGGGCTCTCCTTCCCAACTCCGGCGGGAACGCGCTCGCCAAAAATGGACGACTAGTAAGCAGCCAGGGCCGTGGCCAGGAGGGATGAGGAACCTGGAAAGTTCTGAGAGCTGCCTCCTTCTGGAGGCCCCCAGCATCCTGGTCTGCTTGCTCGCTTCAGTTTCCCTTCCTTCCTTCCTTCCTTCCTTCCTTCCTTCCTTCCTTCCTTTCTTCTTTTCTTTTCTTTTCTTTTCTTTTCTTTTCTTTTCTTTTCTTTTCTTTTCTTTCAAGACAGGATCTTGATCTGTAGTCCAGGCTGGTCCTGAACTCACTATGGAGCCCAGGCTGACCTTGAACTCACAGCAAACCTCCTGCTTCAGCCTCCCAAGTTCTGGGATTACAGGTGTGTGGCAGTGTACCTGCTATGATCTGCTTTGAGCCACAACAGTTCCTCTGTCCCAACAGTCCTAAGAGGTGACGCCCGGGCTCTGGTCTCCACCCCCACCTCATGTCTTCTGCCTGTGGTTATCCTGGGATGTCTCTTCCCTACCCCAAGCCTGGTCCCTTGCCACACAACCCACTCCTAGCTGTCAGCTGTGACTGATGCAGATAGAAACGGGCATGCTCCCCTCCGAGGAAGCTGCTATAGTCTGGGTGCTGAATGCCCTGCAGAGGTTCACGCATTAGGTCCCCAGAGTAAGAGGGGCCTTCGGGAGGCCCTGGGGCACTGGGGAGGCGCCTATCCCCTGGGAGAGCAGGACCTGGCTCAACCCCGGTCTCTTTAGCTCTCTGGCCATGAGGGGAGCAGTGTGCCCCAACACATGCTCCCTGCCGTGGCCTTTCAGCATGTCCTCCAGAGGCCCAAAGCAGTGGCTTCACTTGATCTTGACTGGAACCTCCAAAACTATGAGCTAAAATAAAATTTTTCTTCTCATATGTTAATTAGCTCAGCTATTTTGTGATAGCGACAGAAAGCTGACTAAAAGAGAATCACTGGCAGGCTGGGAGAGCTGGGAGTTAGCCCAAGTTGACCTGAACCTGTCCTTCTGTCAGCTTCATTTACTCTATAAATGAGGAAAGCCAACTGGAGGGCATTTAAAAGCTGTTCAGGACCAAAATGTGCTGAGTCCACACAGATTTCCCCTGTTCATTCTTCAAAACCTGGACCAATGTTTTTTTTCTTTTTCTTTTTCTTTTTTCTTTTCTTTTTCTTTTTCTTTTTTCTTTTCTTTCTTTCTTTCTTTTTTTTTTTTTTTTTTTTTTTTTTTTTTTTTTTTTTTTTTTTTTT